>CM044439.1:130725494-130743147 GCA_024363595.1 Xenopus borealis
CTTTAGGCTGGTGCAATAAGTTCAGTATATAAAATATGGCATTTTGAGCCACATTCATTTTTAGGATTTAGTTCTCCTTTAAATTGTTGCTCATTATAATAGGTATTCCACATGTCCCAATCCTCTACTAGGGCTTGTGAGTTGCCATGAGTTAAGGCGGTTAAGTAGTCCATACATCCACCAAGGCAAGCAATATGGCACCTCTCATACAAATATGAGGAATATGAATGTTTTCTGCATAAATTGTTCTTTTGTTTTAATGGAAAACAAATGGAAGGCAAAACTCCTCATATAAACAGAATATATTCTAAGTGGACAGGAAGATAAATCTTGGCAGCCGATGGGCAGCTTGGCTGAAAGATAGGAACAGAAACCAAGCTCTCTAATACTCAGGGCTGAAGTAATTCCAGTCATTTTCGTTACTTATTTATTGCAAGCAATGATAGTTACTTTTGCTGTTGAATATCTTAGTGGCTAGGGGAGTTTCTAAATACAAAACAGATTGTCATAGGAACTGAAGGCAGTTTTGCATACTTGCGGACCTCCTGAGAGTAGAAGCATTCTTTTATCACAAACCTGGATCTGTCTGGAATGTTCTAGCAGTCAAAAACAAGTTTTAAAAAGCCGTTTGAAATCATCTCTGTGATCTTAAAGAAAGTGGATATTTATTGCAGGTATGCGGTATGGACCTACATATGTTGCCATTAGAACTCATCATACATTCATTGACTTCAGACTAAATTATACAGATGGAAAGAAACAGGAGATGTGATGCAATTAAATGCACATTCTTTATAAGCGGCTTTACCTTGGGGTGAAGATGTAAAGATTAAGGGCCCTGCTTTGTTGGGCTTCAAATTTGACATATTATGTCTAAGTACAGGGTTGCCACCTAGTCGCCAATACATGAAACAACAACTGGTATCATCAAGCAAAAAATCTACTAATGAAAAGCACAAATCTTCTTTTACCTTAATGCCCCGTTTCTGTTTCCACGTCTCTGTCCCATTAACCACAGATGAATGAGACTTAGTTCTCATAGGCAATTGATCCAGTAAGGAATGACTAGACCTACCGTGATTTTCCACGTACATTTGCTGTTTGGAGGGTAAACTCCAGGGAATCCCTCACTTCCTAGCACCCCAGTATCACCAGTCAGATTTCCCCCGCATGTGAAAGTCTGCCTAGAACAAGAGAAAGCAGATTTATGGCAACTCACAGACAAGGACCTCACTTGTATTTTACAGATGTTGCACTCACATGTCACTGCATTACCAACTGCTCTGAATTCTGCTGGGCTCCTTCTACATAATGGATGGTGTTAAAATACCATATCTCCTATTTGAATGATTGTACTGTATCATTAATTATAGATTATTATCTGGGATTCAGCCATTTAGCCTAATGGACATTCCTTCTTTCAAACATGGATACACAGACCGATATATAGATAGATGGAAAATATGTAAATAAACAGATATGTAAAATAGATGGGAACTATGTAGTTAGATAGACAAGAGAGATAATTGATGATAGATAGATGATTGATTGATTGATTGATAGATAGCTTATTTTACACACTTTGGACACTTTTTGCATGGATTGGGTTACATATAGCTAAAACTATTATACAATTATTATTGTCATTTGGCAATGTCACCAAACAACTCGCAGATGTTTGCCCAAATTCAGCACACACACAGTGGGCCACATCAAGCTAATCTAGGGAATGGATCATACCACAGGCCTATGTAGACACATTGGAGGAGCAGATAATGAATGCAGGGGTGCAGTCCTCATCCTACAAGATTTTCAAACATGGCTAATCAACATTTAGTTGATTTTCAGCACAAGGTGCAGAGCACAGTATTGGTGGACACCATCTTGTCAGCTGACAATCCCTTACTTGATCATTGAATGGTGCTTTATGCATGGGGTGCACAACAGTATAGTGTAGGCAAGTCTTCTACCTGCACGGCAGAGAACAAAAACCATGGCCGAATATGCTTGCTTTTTTTGCACTATACACCCTGACCTTGAGGTAATAAATGATCCCTATATACTTCTATTAATCATCAACTTCTGCTTCTACAACATTCTTCTAAACAAACCTAGAGACAACATTAGAAAATATATGGAGCAACCCATTCATAAGGCCAGTCATGGACAATGGGCTGTATTTCCAAGTGGACACCCCTAGGCCAGACACATAAACCCTGCCCTCCAATAGTGTTCTCTCTGTAATTTGTTTGTTCCTACTAACACACAATAGGACTGGCCACTCAGGAGGTTCAACCAAATGTCAAATCCAGGTCTAGTTGGACACTTCTAGAAATGTTTAAAATTCATGACACTGTTATAAACTTAGGTGGCCCGAATACGTTAGGCCACAAAACAGGACTTGAAACAATTAAGTCTGAAAATTCTTTATATTAAATATAAATTGTGTCTGACAATTTCCCTGACTCTCTTCAATGTCAGAACATTAACTTAGTCTTTATGATGATAACTTTTGAATAAAAGGGAAAGGGACATTTTGTTTCTTTTAAAGGGAAAAATACGTTTTCGCCAAATAACAGAAAACACTATTCTAGGCAACTTTGCATATACATTCATTAAATATTTCTATGGTTTTTAACAGGGATGCAAATTAGGGGTGGGAAGGGGAAAACATTTTTTACTTCCTTGTTTTGTGACAAAAAATCATGGGATTTCCCTCCGCATCGCTAATTTGCATATGCAAATTAGGATGCAAATTTAGTTCGGTTGGGCAGAAGTATTCGGCCGAATACGAATCCAGCTGAAAATAAGACGAATTCTGTCTGAGTCCCGGATTCGGTGCACTCCTAGTTTTTCAGTTATTTGTATTTGTTTTGCTATTGAAAGCAGTGTTTGTCATTGTCTGTTCTCAACCCAGATGTCTCAGATACAATATAAGACAAGGCAGCTGATTAACAGACCTGTCTTTGCTGGGGAAATAAGTATTTTGCAACATTGTTTAAAAAGTAACAACCGAGAGTTAAGCAAATGCTGCTTTCAACAGCAAATGTTTTTACAAATTATTTTAAAAGTAAGTACAATTTCTAATAAATGTATAAAATTGCTTAAAATTGTGTTTTCTTTTATTAGGCAAATTTTTATTTTGAGGTTGACTCGCCCTTTAATCCAGCATCTGTCTTGTCAAGTCAGTTAGTTACACAATACAACCAGACCATTTAATCAGTAAACATGCACAGGCACTTAAAACGTCCATTTGTATTCATACTAAAGCATCAATTAGCTCAGCACAGACAGATGTATCTGCAACATAAAAACTGATATGGCCTAAACCCCCATTTGTAATGAAATGCGGTAGGTTTTAACACTAGAAGTAACCCATAACAACCAATAAGATGTTTGCTTATAAACAATTGACCAGTAATTTCTACTTGCTGACCAGTTGCTTTCTGTTACTGCTCCTGGGCAAACATAGTGTTTTTTTTATTATATCACCCCCACAATGTTTTCCCAGATGCTGTAACCCATAACAAACAAGGAGACAACGTCATTCAGAGTATAATAAGGGCAGTGGCCGGCGGGGAGATTTGCCACCCACGATTATTTATGAGCAACTGTGGGCAACAAATCTCTCAAAAAATCCTCTCCATTTTAAATAATTGAAATTGCTGGCGGTATAAACAACATATCACTGAATTGCATCTGGAGGAAACTCCATCTGCCACTGCCCTAAAGGAATGTTTGGCTAGAAGAGGGTAAGAGAAGAAGAATTAATTAAATGCAGATAAAGCTTGTGCAATTTGTAAATAAATGAGTGCAATGAAGATCAAGTGAGTTACCATTGGACTGAGAGGGGGTATCTGTGCTCAGAGATTGTTAATAGATAAGTCACCTAGAATAATGCATGGGATGTTAGAGGAAAAGAAAAAACTGAAGCTGCAAAGATGCTTAAATATTATAAGGATGGTTCAGAAGTTCAGTATGATATCGTAAAGCAAAATGATACAGGAGAAAAGAACCAAATGGAGTGACTCTCAAATAAAAAAAATGCAGAAATGGATCAGATAGAGAACCTAAAATGTGCAGCAGTTAGAGAGAAGGCATCCAACCTCACCCTCTATCCTCCTCTGATTCTGGTAGTGTGAATACGGATTTCCCTAATGTAGATTTTTACATGTTAGCTTAATGTGGCTATGACAAAACTGAAATGAGGTAGAGGCCATTGTTTGGAGAAGATGTATCCAGCTGCCAGTAACAGAAAGCAGAAGAATGCTAAATGAGAGAGGACTTTGTAGGTTCTCAGTTCTCTCTCATTATTTCCAACAGAGAAGTCAGCGTTGCATGGCTCACACTTTACTTCTAGCTCTTTTCAGTGTCTGAAGCAGAACATGGTACTAGAAGCAATGGGTGTGGAATATACCCTATATATTATTTATTTTAGTTAGCGATGCCATGGTTGCTTATTTTGTCAGACGTCCTTTTTCTGTGGTATAATTACAACTGACAGAAGAAAAGCTGATACAGTTCCAAATACTTATTGAATTTGTGAGTTTGTAGTCTCACCTAGCAATTATAGGCCTGTAAGTTTTATATTTGTAATTGTGAAGGTATTTGCCAAAAGATCACATTTAGCATTATGTTCTGGAGAACAGCATTAAAAGAAGTAATCAGCATGGTTTTATGAAGAAAAGATCACGTCAGTCATTAACTTGCTATTTTATGATGTTAGAAGTAGGAGGTAGAACAGTGGTGCCTTGCCAAGGCTTTTGATACCGTTCCACATCGATGTTTGCCGTCAAAAGTAATGTCTTTTGGTCTTCATGGTGTTATTTGTAAATGTATAGGAACTGGCTGAAGCAAGCCTTAGGTTGCATTTATAGGGGACCAATTGGGGGCTACTAATTATTAGATTATATGTCCCTTTATACAGGCAGAACCCTGCAATGGTGGGAGTTTCGATTAGTACACAATCATTCATTCTCTAGTTTTACTAGGGTTCTAACCAGTGGTGTGTTGCATTGTGCATTAATGACTTGCAGGAAAGGACTGAAATCAACTTATCTGGCTTGCAGCTATTATAATGAATAATGGAATCCATTAAGAATGCATATGCCTTGTAGGGGGTCTAAACAAGTGTTAGCAAATGTAGAGTTATGGACTTGGAATAAACACGCAGGCTACTTATAACCTTAAAAACACAACTATAAGCAAATCCTTGATGGAGAAGGACCTGGAAGTTCTTTATCATAAAAAAAACTGACTAGGAAGAGGTGATTTTTTTTTAAAGAACAGGATAAGGGATACTGTGAAAGAGGCAATCTTTAGGCATTAGGAGGAAGGCAGGTCAAAAATAACGTTTATGTTAAAATAACAGTTTAAAGGTGAGACATAGTAATTGATATTGTTGCTCGAAGCCAGTCAACATTTCCACATGCCCCTTTCGCAACATACTGAGTATTAGACATTCAGCCATAGTTCCAATTATACAGAGGGCAACAGGTAAGTGTTTGCCAAAATCTCATCTAAACTGAACTTCTACTAGGCTTTCAGGGGTATCTAGGAGACCTAATAGTAATTAACCCCAGACTGCAGCCTGATTGACCTTCAACAGGGTTGTCACTGCTGCAAAGTTTGATAACCCATGGTGGGACAGCACAGGCAATGTATACAATAGGCTACATGGAGAGGAATCTTGGCTTTGTGTCCAGGACAATTGGTAATAATGAAATTTAACCAGGAAGCAATGAATGCCCATTTGGCATGCTATTGATTAAATTTTTTAGCCAATACTTCTTCAACCAGTGGAAAGCATATATAACCCACTTTTATCAAAGTGAAATGAGTAACCAACAAGTCAAGCTAGAAAGAAACACTGATTTAGGAACCCCCTGCCAGCTCATGGATCTGTACTACTGTTGAGGTAGAATCTGGGACTTGTAACTTGCACAAGGGTACAAGGCTGGATTTCACACTGATTCACTGTATTTGGACTCTTTGACTGCTCACATGGAAGATTACTTTGCCAAAAATGTGTGAAGAAATAATGTGTAATATTAATCATACTCCCCATAGCAGTACATGTCAGACAGCCTTCTATAGGGAATGGTAAACTAAGAACTAAGAAGTTTTATAAACATAAAATATATGTCACAAAAGAATGGAACTTTTAGTAAACAAGGAGGATACGACCACAGGGCAACACATTATTATTAAATAATTAAATGGTTAAATTCCTGATGTGGCAATTTACTTCCTTAAGGGCATGGTCGGGAGTGGGTCAGAAGCTAAGTGACCTTCTTAACCTCTGAACTCCCTTCATGTGTCTGTGATGTGTTGCTGTACGTGTTGAACAAAATAATGGAAACAAGACATAATTAGAAAGTCAGCTACACGTGTGAGTCATATTAGATTAATAGTCAGACAGCAGTAAGTGTGAGTTCTGACAATCAGCACTCTGATGTCTGGGTTTTTCAAAGCAACATGAGTTGTAAAGGTGCCAAACAGTCAGTGCCAAACTGCAGCTGCATCTGTCACAAAAGCAGCAAAATAATTTAATGTGTCAATGGAAAAAGGCTTGGAAATCGTGATGACATATGCCGGGTACAAACTGCGCTGACAGATAGGAACAGGAGCTCACGGAATGGAATAGATGGACAGTTTACAGAATTGTTGCTTAACATCCCTGAAAACATGCTCTTTAAATACCACAGCATTAAATCATTACCTCTGTAACCAAGTTACAGCCTTGGAAAAAAGAGACATAGTTTGATGAATCATCTTTTAAGCCTTTTACTACAACCAGATTTGTTTAGGCTTGGCTAAAGAATACCTTCAATGTTGCCAACTGGATCCATAGTAGTATGGGCAGCCACCATGGAGGAGTCATTAGGTCACATGATTGCTCTTTAAAATCATATAAATATGCTCTCAAAATGCCATAGAATTGAATCAATGCCTCTCTTTCCCAGTTACAGTTTCAACAAAATTGTATGGATGGCCTGCTGTTCCGAAATAGGCCAACCCATATAATTTGCCTGGAACTGTAACTCTGAACCAATGTTTACAGCAAGATGCCAAGCAATATGGACCAATTTGCTAACGTCACTTCTGCACTGCCTCGGCCCCCTCTACCCCTCACCCCCCCAGCTCCGTCACCGGATTTCAATAGGAAATGGTGGGGGTGGTGGTGAGGGAATTTAAAAAATGTAAAAAAAAGAGCACTACTTATGTCGCAAAGAAGACCGAAGTGAAGAAGATGGCACCTGTGAGCTCTGCTTCACTGAATCTGCAAGGAGGGGTAGGTCTATGTAGGGTAGGGGAGTAGGTGTTTTTATTAGTAAGGGTGTGGTTCTCCTTTAAGTCTGATGATTGCTTTGCAAAAGTTATATACCAGCAACAGCATATGATCATGTTGAAAAAACAGAAGCCCCCTATAATGCAAGCCCTATTCCTTCGTATATTCCAAGAATTAATGCCTAACAAAACAAACTCCAAGATGTCATGAGCTTCAAGATACAGTCAAAAATCCTCCATGACCACACTAACCACCAAATCTAAATATCATTACACCTTTATGGGAAGTTTGTGTGTAAAGTAGATTTCCACCAGCTTTAACCTTAAAAAAAAAAGATTAGAGGTCTTTTCTTGAAGAATAAAACCATTCAGGACTTTAGTACAACATTCCAAGAAAGCATAAAATAGAAGGATGTGTTGCGTTAAAGGGCAAAGAAAATGTAAAATAGAATAAGACTAGAAATGCTGTATTTTGTATGCTAAACATAAACATGAACTTACTGCACCACAAGCCTAATCAAACAAATTATTTATGCTTCCAAAGTTGGGCACAGGGGGCTGTCATCTTATAACTTTGTTATACATCTTTGCAAGACTAGACTACATGCACATGCTCAGTGTGGTCTGGGCTTCTTAGGGATCGTCATAAATGATCAAAAAACAAAGCTGCTTGAGTTCTGCACGGGGCTCCCCCTGCTGTTCATAAGTATGATTTTTTCCCTGCCAGAAGTTAGGGACCGTCTGACAATTCCTATCCACAGCAGTAAATGAAGTGAAAATTTCACTGCATACAGTCAGGTTTCTTATAAAAATGGTACACATTTTTTAATTAAAGTATATTGGAGATAGATTTCTTTTTCATTAAAGAAAGTAAAAATGGGATTTTATTAATTTGCATTTCTTTGCCCTTTAATGCAAGTTCATTGGGCTTTCAGGTCTTGGGTTACCATCACATCACTCATATAGACCTAAAGGTGCCAAGAGTCTGACACAGGCACACATCAGCTATGCAGCGGATCTACATCCTGACTCACAAGATACAAGATACATCAGATACAGTATGTAGATCAACAAGTTTATTTGTAACAAAGTACTGGTTGAAGATATTGGGAACTGTTTACCTAGATGTTCCAAATGCTAAAGTCCTTTATTATGTGGATTCATTTGTCAAAGGTTCATTAGTGGCTCACTCATATCTCACACTGATAACCTGATTATTACCTATACCTTTTCTACATATTGTATTAGAGGAAGCGATAACAGCCAGTCGGATATGTTTACATTTGGTTATAGTGATGGAACTGCCTAATGGATTAGTTACTGCCTCATTTCTAACAAGCAACACATATGTTTATCCTATTTCCCTGCAGGATCCTCATTTCTTCTGCCCTTGTGAAGGTATCTTCTCCCGTCCGTAACACAACATATGGAATGCCTGATGCCTGATTATTACCTTGCTAATATATCCAAACAAAGTACTACATATAGAATGGCTTGAGAATGAATGCACTAACCTGTTGGAAGGGGGGGCCACATGGGACATAACTATTCAGTTAGTTTGCTTTTCATCCTCACCTACATGCTCAAGATCTTCAGCAAACTAACTGAATAGACATGTTGCATGTGGCCCCCCTTCAAGTCAGTGACTAACTAAGAGGTTAAAGAGCCACAAAGAAGAAAGCAGTGTTCTGATATCCATTCACTCCAACCTTTATAGATCAACCAATGCAGCAGAGCAATTCTGATCAATTTGGCAACAGATGTGGAAGACCCAACTGTGTTTATCTGACTTACTGACAACCAAGCTGGTTGCATCACTATGCCAAGAAGAGAGCAAATGCATTCTTAGCTCAGTCATTAATCTCATATGAATTATCTATCTATCCATCATCTATATACAGGTATGGGATCCGTTATCCGGAAACTCGTTATCCAGAAAGTTCCGAATTATGGAAAGATCATCTCCCATAGACTCCATTATAATCAAATAATCCAAATTTTTAAAAATGATTTCCTATTTTTCTGTAATAATAAAACAGAACCATGTAATTGATCAAAACTAAGATATAATTAATCCTCATTGGAAGCAAAACCAGGCTATTGGGTTAATTTAATGTTTACATGTTTTTCTAGTAGTTTTAAGGTATGAATCCAAATTACAGAAAGATCCCTTATCTGGAAGGCGTCAGGTCCCGAGCATTCTGGATAATAGGTTACACACCTGTATCTATCTATCCATCCATCTATCGATCATCTATTTATCTATCTACCCATCCATCTAGCTATGCATCATCTATATATCTATTTATGCATCATCTATATATATATCTATCTATCCATTCATCCATCTATCTATCCGTCTATCTATCGCTCTATTCATCATCTCTATATCTATCAATCTATCCATTATCTATATATCCATCCATCTATTATCTATCTATCTATCTATCTATCCATCATCTATATATCTACCCAGCGATCTATCTATCTAACTATCTATCTATGTGGTCATTGTTTAGTTGGATTTACTGCTGCTGCACTAGCTCAGTGGAGGGTCCACACATGAACCAGTGATTATACAGTCTGTGCTTCCTTCACCCCTTATTACTATTCCAGGTCCCATCTACAGAGGCTAGCATACCACAAAAGGTTTTTGACCACCGTGTGCTTTCAGAGATGACCACTGTCTGCCATATGCAGAGCATGTCTCATGTTTTCAAATATGTTAATTAAGGGAGAATTGCAGTTCAACCTTGCAGTTATTTGTACCATTATCCTTAAAATCAATTTTCAAAAGCCAGTGGATTTTCTATGACTAAGGGTTTGGATAACTAAAGCGAAAGTATAACCATGGAAAAGACCAAACCAAGTTGGAACAGTAATAGCCCACTACCAAGAAAACAAAATAAAACTATATCTAAAACAATTCTGTGAGCATTTTGAGAGACTATTTGGTCTGTGAATGCCCCACATCTACAGCACACTAAGAAGAAAAGCCAAAATCTGACGAATACAGCATGCTAATGCTAGTGCAAAGGAAAAGTTAAATATCGGCATATGAATCCAGCAATGTGTCCCTCTATGCAAGCAAATTATTCACATCTTTTTCATCCGCTGGGCATTCTGTGCACAAATGAAACCCTTTAGCCTGTATTAAATAATAAAAGCAAAAGTCCAAAACATGCAAAATGTAGAACAATGGCAATTATACATGATAAGTTTGTCTTTACACTAGGTCACCCCCTAAAGCAAAACTACTTTTTTACCGATACCCATAAAACTTTAGAGGACATTTACCTCCCACACGTAGAAATGTTGGGAGTTAGGTTACAGTTAATACCACAAAAAATGTGCTGCATAATAAATGGACGTATATGAATGAATACAGCTGGTTGCACGTGAGATTCTGCATCAGTTCTATGTGGTTTGCAAAGAAGTAGGTGAGCTGTTTTTAGTTCCATTTACTGTTCTGCTTATTTCAACAGTTGCACTGCATGGGCCACTAATTACATGCTATCTGATTCCCACCAGCACTCAGACCTCCATGGCCATTTGGCAATGTAGCCCTGGCTGGATCTGTTCTTGGAGTAGAAAAACAAATGCACTTTACACGTAGGCTTATAATTTAGATTAGTGGTTCTCAAACGGTGGCTCCCCTATAGGGGCCCAGTCTGAAGGTCAATTAGGATGAAGCTTGAGGGTGAATACTTTTATGCTGTCATGTAAATTCCTTGATGTTTAGGAAAAGTCAATATTAGTATCATTAATTTTAGTGGAGGGGGCACCAAATGTTACACAGCAAAAGGGGAGCTGAGGTTTAAAAGTCTGTAGACTGCTTTAGGGTCTATACTTGGCACCTTGGCACGCAGTGATAAAGCTTGGACTTTTGATGGCTTATTAAAAGCTGCAGCTCACTACTGGCGGCCCACACAGGTTAGAAATATCTGACATACTGTATATATAGAAATAATGGCTAATAATATTAATTGCTTATTAAAATGCCCCACTCTGCCCAACTGTACCAAAATGTGACTGTACCAAAGGGGAACGGGGTATTTATGGGACAAGTTTAAGCAAGGGTCAGTGCAACAGGTCCATCTTTAGAGGAGCTAGGAGATAGTAAGGGGCAGTATATATATACATTATACAGTATAGGGAACATTGGGTATTTCAGGTAGAAGATTAGAATAAGAGGATGGGTTGTTGCTTATAGGGCATAAAAACATTTATCCATGCTAAGGTGGGCACTGACACTCAGGTTCCATTGGCAGAGGAGTCCCGTCAGTGATGCCCACCACCCTGGAGCCCCTTACCTCTCGTTGGGTTGCTGCCCTGAGATGCCATAAGGCAACAGAAGCAGCAGGAGGAGGGAGCCTGGGAAGCAGTTCATGTCTGAGCAGCAGAAGCAGCAGCGATCCCAGCGCGACTCAGAAGCACAGAGGCTGCCTCTGCTTTATAAAGAAGATCGCCCGACTCATTCTCCTCTGGGAGGCTCCTTGGCACTAACAGACTCCTGATGAATATCCCATTTGTTCGTGCAGAACTCAGGAGGAGGGGATCTGCTTCTCCCTAAAATCTGATCCTCCCCTCTCCTCCCCCCCTTCACTTCTCTTTCAAATGTTGCCATTAACTCCTTCACACCTGTAGGCATGTTACATTGCAAAAGGTTGGTCTCTACCACACAATGCTGCCCTGCTCCTTATTCATTCCCCTTATATCATATGGGGAACAATATCTTAGAACTTTCTCAAAGTATTGCAATTATTTTCTCACTCTAAGGAGTACTTTCTGTAGCAGTATGTCTCTCTGTACTACAGTAGCTTTCCAGTAGGAAGTCAGGAGCAGCATCTTGCTCTGCTGATGAGAAACTGATATAAAGACAAAGGGAACTTCCTTGTCTAAGGATAACAGAACTGCAGTGATGATTGCAGGCACCAAGCACACATATACAGGTATGGGCATTGGGACCTGTTACCCAGAATACTGCTGTTTTCTGTATAAGGGATTTTTCTGTAATTTGGATCTCCATATCTTAAGTCTACTAAAATATAATTTAAATGTTATTTAAACCCAACAGGAGTGTTTTTGCCTTTAATAAAGCATATCTTAGTTGATATCAATGTATTATTTTATTATTACAGAGAAAAAGGGAGTTGGCATAATTGGAGCTTTCTGGATTACGGAATTCAGGATAATGGATCCTATACCTGTAATGTGACAGGATGGGCATTCTAGGACCTGATTTTAAGCAATGGCGGAACTACCGGGAGCACAGGGGGTGCAATTGGGCCAAGGCCTGTACCCTTCCAAGGGCCCCCCGGCAGCTTGCGCACCACTCATTCCAGCCGGAAAATCACGTACGGGGGGCCCGGTTGCATATCCCGCAACAGGGCTGCATCTGTATGCAGTCTCGCAACCAGACCACCCGTATTCAATGCATTATAATCAGATTGTTGGGCCCTAGGACCCATGATCAGATCAGCCTATCGCCCACTTCAATGTGGCATATCAGGGAGAGATAAACTCATTTGGCGACATCGCCAAACAAGCGGATCTCTACATCTATGGTCACCTTAATGGCCAACAGGATAATTACCTAGAACTGTGGGGGTTTTTTGTGATAATTACTTCCGTTTGCCACAAACCACATAGGAACTCTTCACAATTATGGGAAATAAGCCACAATGGCGTGTGCTTTGATTTCTACTTCCACAAAATCACTGAAATGCCAAAATTATCAACCAGCGATCCTTTACCAAAAATAGTAACTATAGTGTCAAATATCTTGCATTCTGTTGCAAACAGATATAGACAAAGACTGTCTCTTTAACACCTATATACTTACAATATTGTATTTGTTTATTTGTTAGCATGTATTTAAAGCTCCAACATGTCATCGCTGGCCTGTTATGGGGCAGGGCTTGTGAGAGGGGTGGGCATGGTTGTGTGTATTATAGGTAGGACCTCCATTTAAGTGGGAATGGTTGGGTGGATTATCACATGATGTAATGTGTGCACAAGATAGAGTCCTGCATGGGTCCAGCTGGGCAGACCACTACCCAACCTGGACCCACTGACCCACAACCCAACCCAGACCCACAGACCCAATATATGCCCACCCTGTTCCCAATACCCAATGCTGCCTGCCCTACCTTCACCTTTAAAACAACCAGGAGACCAGCAAATTCAGAAGTGATGTGACCATTGACCAGACGTAACATGAATACAAGAGTAGATCACCTAGGCCAAGGAGAAAGGCCGGAACTAGGGATAGGCAGAAGAGGCACATGCCTAGGGTGCACTGATAGAGGGAGCACTGGGCAGGTGTCTTTTGAAGGGTCTTCTGTCTACCCCTAGTCAAAGTTTGCTTGCACACTCTGCAAATCTCCCTTCCTGCAATTGATCCAGGTACCCAGGTAGAGTACCCAACAACTGCTTGAATGGTCAGGGTATCAGGGACTTTATGTCATTAATTCAACAGTGTTGTGGGTATTCTGCAGCAACCCAACCCAATGCTCTAGCACAGAGCGAAGGCCCCCATACCCTGGGCTTTAAATACTTGTATCTTTACTTCCTTATGGCTGCAAAGACACCACACCGGCCATGGCCTCCTATTGCTGAGAAGACATTGCTATTCACTGACAAAAGAAAATGATTGCCTTAATAGCAGAAGTTAAGCATATCTTGTAAGAAGAATTTTGTAGAGGTTTTATACAGTTTCTACAGTGCAAAATTGAGTAGACTTGAGGGCTCATTAACAAACTCAAATGCAAAGTAGAAAAAAAAAAACCCACATTCATATTGCCATGTTTTTACCCACAAAGCAACATATTTTTTTGACAATTCATGTGTAATTGCTCGTGCCCTATAAATAGCAGGAACTGGAAATCTTGAATCAACAATATGGACATTTAACTTCTGAGTTGCATAATTGCTGGAAAATGCAGGAGAAGGCAATTTCCGACATGTATGTGATTCATATGTTTTACACTGGCACCTATTAGATTCACCTGATTCATATGTTTGACTCTGGCACCAGTGCTGAGGAACTTTACTATGTCACAGCTTCTCCACTGTTTAGGTAATGAGTCAGTGGGCACAGTATATTCTTAACTTGTGTTTACTCACATACAAACCTTCATGTAGTGATTGTTGACCCCCCAATATAGAACTGGTATACCTAGAAGTTAATGGGCCACGCAGAAATATTTTTAAAGCCCCATAAATATCAGAAGGACAAACTGTCATTGGTTAGGACCTCCCATTGATCTTTCTTTGTTTATAATAAATTGCATAAGAAATAATTGGGGGTGCAGAGAGGTGCCATGCCACATCTGAGAGAGACTCATAGCTTTCATTTGTAAGGCATCCTAATGAAGGGGGGCTACAGTACTATCCAAATTTAAACATTTCATTGGAGCTGCATCCCAGTAAGTGGGGTAAAGTTCCTACACAATATAGGTGAGTTAAATACATTTTATGGTTTCCAGGAACTTGTGTATTCGAGGGTATTGACTGTCTGTCTTATCAATAGCCAGAGGCTCTCATGACCTACAAGGATGGATACACCAGAATATATAGCAGAATAACGTTTTCATATATCTATAACTTAGAATTTGTATTTATTAAGGGGGAATTCACCAAAACGTTTGAAAACATCTGTCTTATAGGGTAGAGCAGGTGTCCCCAACCTTCTTTTCCCATAAGCCACTTTCAAATGTAAAACACAAGCATGCAAAAAGTTTCTGGGGAGTACCAAGTAAGGGCTGTGATTGGCTATTACGTAGTCCCTATGTGGACCATTAGCTTACAGGAGACTCTGTTTGGCAGGACACCTGGTCTTTATTCAACCAAAGCTTGTTTCCAAGCCTGGAATTCAAAAATAAACACCTATTTTGAGAGCACTGGGAGCAACTGGGGTAGAGCATTTGTGGATGACAAAAGGGTTATGACACAGGTATTTTGACTACTTTGCACATGCGTAAAATAGTGTTGGTCTACATAAACCTCTCCACGTATCACTGCTTAACATAGAGATCTATAGGAAATGCCCTAACTCCCAGGAACGCTCAAGTGTGCCCTATGTGCCATTGTGAATAAAGTCTTGCAACTTGTCCCCTATGTGCAAGGACTGACTTGTACAATCTGCACTTTGGCTTTATTTTGCACTCATCTCTCTCTCTCTCTCTCTCTCTCTCTCAGTAAATCATGTTGCAGAATTTTTTGTTAGGCACAATTTGTAGCTTTGCAAGAATCCCATGGCATGGGACAAGCAGTACAGAGACACCTGTTCATCCAGCCTCAAACAGAAAAGTCCTGCCGACACTAAACCCAGTACTCTACACAACATATGTTGGCTCAAACTCTCCCTTAAACAAACAAAGGCTCTCAATAGAAGGGGATAAACTAAAGTATGATACCAGTACTATGGGGACATTTTACTACCAGTAGGTTGTAGGTGCAAGAAAAAAGGCATTTGCCGACACAACGCATGTTAAGCTCTTGTGTCTGTCTGTGAATCACCACTGCTGAAAGTGGTCAATGGCAGGTGTGAATGCAGGGCTCCCTTACATCCCTGCGCACAATGGATGATTTTCTGTGCATTTGTCTCCACTGTTATTAAAGCTGCTGCAACATATTCTGCAAGGCTTGCTGGTAGTTGTAGTCCATCAGCAGACAAAGAGGCACACCGTGGCAGTCTCTGACTGAGCTCCTAGCAGTCCTTGTGGCTGAAATTTATTTTTCATTACTGACGTGAGTATCTAAAATTTAGGCAATCTCAGAATAAATATAGAATATAGCAGTGACTGAGAAGAAAAGTATATACTAGTTCATAAGTATAAACCCTAAAAACATACCAAAACTAGAAACAGCAACAGCGCTTGGCAGCCTACCTCTGTTTTATATTGCTGAGCTGTCTGTTGTCTGTTCCTTGCCTCTATCACTGATCACAGTATGGGTGCAACCAAGTGGTGCCAGGAAGGTATGGAGACACAAGAGAAGAGATCTAGAGAGATGCTGAGGAATGAAGACCTCTAAAAGCTATGAAAAGGCATTTTTGATTCATCAAAAGCCATAGTAATAATTTCAGACATAGAGGAGTATCTTCTCTTTTAGATGAGAAGGAGAATTCTAGCAGAACAATTTGGCTAGGGCCAGATGATACAAATTCTCTGCAGGTGAAGAATCGACTGACCAACTACTCCTCTTCTCTTCTGTAGGCAGGGCAGATTTCGCAGGGCAGATTTCACAGGGCAAGACTTCCAGACGCAAACTGAGAAGAAGGTTTGGCTAGTGGATTTGGCATCATCTGGCACTAGCCTAAAGGCCAAACTGATTTTTAAACAGAGGTATGCGAAAAATCAATACACAGCTTGCTAAATGCTCAATGTTTTACACACAGATGTCTTGCGGTGTGTTGTTATCTGTAGCCATTTTTACATGGCATGATAAACAGGCCCCAGAGTTTATTGGGAGAATAACAACAGACCATTTACAATACCTTGTGGCACCCCTAGATTGAGTGGAACTGGTGAGGAGGTTCCGCTCAGGTCCAGACTGAGAATGAAAATAGGCCCTGGCATTTCAGGTACATAAAGGCCCAATCAGCCCACACAGAGGCCCAAACTGCTCCCACCAGCCCACTAAATACTGATTTTCTATGGGACTTTATAGCAGCCCCTCCGGCAGATTGCCAGTCCGGGCCTGGTTCCACTAGAATAAGGGCAATGACACACATGAAGAATTTTATCCTGTAGATAAATCTGCACTAGCGCAGGCAACATTTCTCCGGAATATGGAATCCCCTTTGCTAACATTTCACAATCATTGCAAGTAAATTGCGACGTGGCATTGAAATTTTAGGTTTATCATGAGAACAAACTGTGATGCTCAGCATCATGCTGTTATAATAGTGTTCCTGCTATTTTTACAATTAAATAATTAAAATGCTATGGTAATTTATTCTGCAAGAAGGCACAATTCTCACATTGTAATCAGTTCTGCCATGGAAACTCTTGAGCAAATACTAAATCGTGATCATCCTTAGGTGACCAGGCAGGAGGGCCGCACTCTATTGGTTGACTATTGCTTGATTAATCCATGACACCCAATTTGAGTCAGATGATGGCTCATAAAAGTTCATTATTTTCACCCTTAATTAGTGAAAAGTTGAACTTTGGCTTTAGGGGATGTTGTTTATGAGAAGGAATATATGAGAGAAATAGCAGAAAATACAATAATGGGCAAGCAGTCCATTTAGACACCTTGCACAGGCAGGTGAACACGGTTGGTGTCCGACTACTATGTGCCACTTAAAGGGAAAACTATACCCCCAAAATGAATACTCAAGCTTTACATCAAA
>CM044439.1:130757469-130770085 GCA_024363595.1 Xenopus borealis
TCAGGCACGACCGGCCCCGACACTGTTCTCAAGTGGAGCTAGATGAAGGCTGTCTATCTTGTGCCTCAGGCACTGCAACTATCTAACTAGCGTGCCTCAGGCTGTTGTCACCTGAGCAGAGGTGTGACAGCCGGATGGCCTATAAGTTCCTGGTCGGGGGGCTGGAGTCGGTGGGTGAGCGGGTAGGTTCGGCCCGCAAGCAGTCCTATTGCTGCCTGTGTCGGTGATATGCTATTTAGATAGCAAGGGTGCCTTAGGCACGATCCAGACACAAAATACCGACAGTGGGCACTATCTACGGGGCGCTACATGTGGCTTTAAGCCAATACTCCAAAATCAAGTCGGATTGAGTCTGTTAGTGCTTTGACTCATTATAGTCGCTCTCCCTTTAAGACTGGGGCTCATTCCCCTGTATGTACAATGATTTTAAATATTGAGTTTCTATCCTGGACTTTTTAACCATGGAATTAGTAAAAGTTTTATTATGCATGCCAATTATGAGTCATTGGACACGCCGAGTGGGGTGGTGCAATTCTGAGGGTCACTTTTGTTTCTTTCACATATACATTTTTACAGACATGTTTTCTGCCAAAATATCTCTGCCTTAATGAAAATATCAGGGAAAATTTGACTGAACTGTTGAAAGGTTAATTTAATTAATTTGGCTTAAATCTATACAGAGACTTTTTTTGGCACACAAACAACATTTTCATAGAGCAGTTACTACAGTTTATTAACGCGTATACAACACTTTTTAAATTTGGCAGCATTACGATAAGACTATACATTTGTCATGTTCACAACATTTCCATCATTTGGCAACCAACACTTTAAAGTAGAACTAAACCCAAAAATTGAATATTGCTAAAAATTTAATATTTTCATTAACTGAATTTATTGCACCAGCCTAAAGTGTCAGCTTGTCAATATCAGCAATGATCCAGGACTTCAAACTTGTCACAGGGGTCACCATCTTGGAAAGTGTCTGCGTTACTCACATGCTCAGTGGGCTCTGAGCAGCTGTTGAAAAGCTAAGCTTAGGGGTTGTCTCAAATTATCAAGGTTGGCCTGTAATATAAGCTGATGCTACAGGGCTGATTATTAAATTGGTCAATATACTTGGTTTAGTTCAATGCTTACTCCTGTGTCAGGTGCTCACTTTCCATGTTAGGCCACACCAACAGACCTTTGTATATATCTTTCAAATTGCAGTTGGATGGAGCACAAATTGAGCAGACTGTGCTGCAAAAAAACTGATTATTAAATTCTGATGCTAGTTGTACTGGTTTCTGTTCTGCCATGTAGTAATCATCTGTATTAATTACTAATGAGCCTTATATTGTGACATTTCTATTCTATGTGTACTGTATATTGTGAGTGGGTCCCTAAGCTCAGTAAGTGACAGCAGCTCAGAGCATGTGAATCAGTGAATCAGCAGACAAGTAGATGGGGAGCTACTGGGTCCCAAACATAATGTGCAACATTTTTAGCGACTTCTTTAGTTAGTTCTCTTTTAAGAACAGTGCACTTATCAACACTTTTGTGAATGCCCCACTTAGTGTTTTTGGCTGTTTCTAAGGTGCTAGGCAGCACACCTGCGTAATTGACTGATTTAACTTGTGATTATGATCTACAATGTCATCCCACTTGGATTGGATTGTAGCTCTTATGTACTAAATATAGGGCAATGTACAAATAAACAGAAAAAATCAGCTAGTTTTTTTGTCATGTTGCCCTGCACTTTGCACTGTATTACAAGAGTGCAGAATTCAAGCCAATCCCATGGGCACAAGTGCTTCATGGATAAGCTCCAAGGGTGCACCTTCAGACTTTACCTCTTATGGGATTCATTCATAGGAAGGGAGAAGGCAAGGATCAGTTCTCATTCCTGTCTGTTTCTTGAGTAGAATCTGTTTCAGCCTGCTGTATATTCATGACAAAGTATTTTTAGCATATCAACTCTTTTTCAGCCAACATCATTTAAAAATGCTCAGCCCCCAGTTCTCCAGGTATAATGTACTCCTACTTACAGTGACTTAGAATAGCAGCCACCACCAGGCTTTTGGGGAGCATTAACAGGTTAATAATAAAACCCCTACCCTACATATCTCCCTTCCCCCCCTCAGCCTAGGTGTTTACTCCTGTAATTGCCCCTAATGCTTTACTTGCCTCTCTTTGCAGAGGCAGCACAGCGGAGCTCACATGCACCATCTTCCGTGAGTGCTGTATAAGCGCATGTGCAGTTTGAGCAACCTCCCGATCGTGACAACTGGGCATGCTCCAAAAGTGACGGAAATTGACTAATGGAAGAAAACCCGAAGAAGACCAAAGAGCCAGAAGATGGCACCCATAAGCTCTGCTGAATCTGCAACGAGAGGCAAGTAGAGAATTAGGGGCAATTACAGGAGTTAACATCTAAGTTGGGGGCAGGGGGGGTCAGGGAGGGGGGGACTATGTAGGGTAGGGGGTAGCAATTTTTATTAGTATCTGGGTTTGGTTCCCCTTTGAGGGATGTTCGCTACAAGAGAAGTGAAATTGTTTATACCAATGATAAGCAATCTGTGGTTACAGTCATTAGCTACTACCAGGGCTAAGTAAGACCCCCCCAGATGTCCCTCAGATTGTGACCTTAGATGCAGTTTGCAAATTCTCCTGCCCTTAGATAACGTTCTGTGCCTTCCTCATTAGTGTTCATGCCTGCAGATCCCAAGGGGAAGTAAAATCCCAGTTGATGCTTGTTATTATTTCTGTTTATCCTGTGCATATTCTAAAAAACAGATGGACACCTAATTAATTATCCTGTCAGTGTATCCAGGGATGTGTTGCTTTGAGCTGGGTTTACTTCAACAACTTTTCTTTACCAGAGAACATACATATGCACACAGGAACAAAATGAAGGATTATAAATCTTCTAAAAGGATAACGCAACAAAGGATTTCTTAAAGGACTACTCTGTGGAGTAACTCCACCAAAGCCTGCTTTCCAATATACTTCAAATACATATTTTCAATTGTTATATATTTACTTGTAATTGCAAGAGACATGAGGGATCATAATGGGTTTTTCAGCCACAAGTTCAGTGAACAAAGAGCAATGTAAAGCACAATTGCCACTTTTTTTCCCCATAACAGAGCATTTTTTCCCCCACAATTCCATTAAAGTGCTCTTGCACTTCACTAGAAATCCGACATAAAAGAGTGCATAATAAGAGCAATAACCTATAGCAACCAATCAGCAGGTGGCATTTACTGGTCACCTGTTTAAAAGCAAACATCTTATTGGTTGTTATGGGTCACTGCTACTGGGCAAATTTAGTGACTTTTATTACATATGAAGGCACAAACACATTTCATGAATGGGGTATTATGTGCAACTGACTGAGGTTGCAAATTACTCCTATGGTATTTGTTTCTCACTTTCTGTTCTCTGGTTCTAACTCTTGATACAGTGTAGCAGCTGGCTGCTGCCACATTGTTTCAGGAGTCAGAGTTAAGAGTGCAGACAAAATAAAGAGCCAGACAGATTTGTTAATGTGCCTGACTGTTCAAAGAAAGAAAATACACTATATTGCAATGATTTCAATGAATAGGAAAAGGATTGAACATACATTTAGCTGTTGGTTTAATTAAGCACTATCTATGCACTTTGTTCTCTCTTGGAAAAGTGCAAACAATGAAATTCAAGTATTACTATTATTAATAGCAGCAGAGGAACGAAGTCCGCACTCTCAGGTTTTAAAAAGTCAAAACATTTTTTTTAAAGAGGACTAAAGTTTCAGTTAGCAGTCTAGCCTTTATTAAAGTGGAAAAACATTTGCTCCTGTGTGTCTAATAAAAATCCATCAGCGGGAAAGTGCAGGGAGTGACATCATGACACATGTATGTATGTTTATATAACTTTATTTGTAAAGCCCTGTTAAGGAGCCGAAGCGCTGTACAGTGCGTAAAAGTACAATATATATATATAAAAGTATACGCAGGGGAGAAAAATCACATAATAAATATATACAGAATCATAGGACAAAGAGGTTAAGTGCTATGTGGGGTACTGCCCCGTAGAGCTTACATAATTGGGCAGAGACAAAACATACCAACAATTAACTTGCAATTAACAAAGAATACACACCAAATAAGAAATATAAATAAATGGTTAATATCATGTGGCAACTGAAATATCAATCTAAGCCAAACAAGTCACATTATTGAGAATTTTTATAATGTAAGTGCTGGCTGTATTATTAATAACATATATTTATAGATTAAACTAAAAAAAATACACAATAACTTACACAAGGACCAATACTTAATAGAACTTACAATAAAAAAAAAATAACAACACATTTTTCTAACTTCATGGTTCTTCAGAGAATTTCTGAGAGGTGAGCCAGTTAATTAAATTACTCCTGTAAATCCCTGGGGCTCATTTATGGGAAATTTTTGCACCTGAGTAGTAACCCCTAGCAACAAATTGGTAATAAGCTTTGTTCCGTCAGCTAAAAGAAAAACAATGAAAGCAGACTCTCCTGATTATGAGATTGAAAACAAAAAACAATAATCTATTAGCTTTATATTACCAGATAAGGAAAATAGGTAGTTATGAATTAAATGTATAGGCAGAATACCTTTTCAGTACAAGTCCTATTATTTTGTTCATATACAGTAGATGAGTCTATGGGGGAAATTCACTAAAGCGCGAAGCGGCTAACGCTAGCGAAAATTTGCTTGCGTGACGTCATTTTGGAACTTTGCCGAAATTCGGCTAGCGAAGTAGACAGACTCTAGAACAACTTGTACCCTTACACCAGGAGCAGTTGCACACTGATGAAGGGACGTAACTATGAAGGGACATAACTACACTAATTTAGCATAAAAATTGAGTAAATAGATAAGCTGTGCAAAACAAAAAATGTTTCTTATTTAGTTAGCAAAAAATTTAATGTATAAAGGCTGGAGTGACTGCATGTGTAACATAATAGCCAGAACACTACTTCCTGCTTTTCATCTCTCTTGGTTTCCACTGATTGGTTACCAGACAGAGACTTGAGGGAGGCCACATGGCTCGAAACTGTTGAATCAAAGGCCCCCATACAGGGGCCGATAAAAGCTGCTGTCTGACTGACCATCGGCAGCTAATTGGCCCATGTGTGGGGCCATCCAACTGGCGTCCGCGATTGATATCTGGCTGAAAGTCGGACAGATTTCGATTGGGCAGGGTAAAATATACTGAATCACAGCCGCAGCCTATCATTGATGCAATCCCACGATCCGACCACACATTTGGCCTCCATTATGATCTGATCATAGGGCCCAATGTGGGCATATCGGGGAGAGATCTGTTTGTTTGGCGACATCAACGAGCGGATCTCCCTTTGTATGGCCACCTTAAGGATCAATTGCAAACTCATTAAATAGATATGTGGCCCCCTTAAAGTCACTGACTAAAGGTGGCCATACACTGAGAGATCCGCTCGTTTGGCGATGTCGCCAAATGAGCAGATCTCTCCCCGATATGCCCACCTTGAGGTGGGCGATGTCGGGCTGATCCGATAGTGGGCCCTAGGGCCCAACGAACGGATAACAAGGGAGGCCATATGGGCGGTCGGATCATGGGACCGCATCAACAAACAGATGCGGCCGCGATCCGACTGGATTTTTAGTCCTGACCGACTTTTGGCCAGATATCGATCGGGAAAGCCCGTCGGAGGGCCAAATAAACGGGCTGATAAGCTGCCGATTTGGTCTGTCGCCAGCTTTTATCGCCCCGTGTATGGCCACCACAACTCAGAGTTAGATGAGCTACAAAGCAGGAAGTAGTGTTCTGGCTATTATATTAGACATCCAGCCACTCCAACCTTTATACATTACATTTTTAGCTAACTAAATAAGAAACATTTTTTGTTTTGCACAGCTTATCTATTTAACTATATTGGAAACATTTTTTATTTTGCACAGCCTATCTATTTACCTGGTTTTTATTTTAACACTGAACTGTTCCTTTAAGTACAAATGGTTCTCCTAATCTTTTAAAAAGGCAGTGCCCTTGAAATAACATTAAGGACAATCTATGCAGCTGTTAAAACACATTTGGCTTTATTGAGATTTTGGAGTTAAGCAACCCGAAATGTGTCTGTTAATCCTAATTTAAGCAGTTAGAGATGTTGAACATATTGGAACCTATACATAATTGATGATAATAACACTGGTGGGATTAACAGCTAAACATATTCAAAATGCATTAAGAATATTGCACATTTCATCTAATAATGAAACAACAATTCAGAGAAATTTCAACATCATCAGGGGAATGTACTGATTAAGTAGTGCTCACTGTACAGTAAGAGCTTTGTATTTCTATGAAATAAGTTCAACACTCTGGAAACAAGGTTCCAGGAAGGTCAGTAGACGAGAGGGGTGAGGAGTTAAATATACATGACCCTAGATTCTGTCTCTCCTCTGTTATAAATAGACTACTCCTGGATTAGGACCAGAATGTGCTGAACACAGTGCAGGGTCCATGTTCCAAGTGCTATAATCTATCTGCAAGTTGGCAACTGGCACAACTCATATTGGACATTTGGGGACATGAGGTTTCCACGTCATTCCGTCTATGTCACATATCTTAATTGTAACGCTATCCAGTTTGTCAGATGTGATATGTTCATATTTTAACCTCAATTCTTCTTGCTGGGGAATTTGAAAGCATCCAGAGCAATATCATAAAACACTGCCATGTATCGTTGACTTGCGTCCCTAGACAGCAGGGAATGTGTAGCTATTCCCTAGACTTTCTAGTAACAAGCAAAGCACTATTTAAGGCAGGAATAGCTTTGCAAATGTGAAACAGTCAGCATTTTGCATTTTATGTTTAGAAGCTGACCCAGCCATTAGAAATGTGACAATGAAGCTCATACCACCAAATAAATCTCTGAAAAAAGTGCTAAATAACAGCAACAAGAAAAGAAGGGAATTCTTAGGCATAGGAAGAAAGCAGAATGTTTAATGGCTACATTATGGGTGTAAAACTCAAGTTAATTATTAATGAATAATTTTAGTCCATTTTTAATGAAAACAAAGTCAACCATACTTCCTGCCATGGATGGAACTAATTTACCAATCATTTGCGACAAAATAATAAATTCAGATTATTCATCACAGGTTTTGATGTCAAGAAACAACATCAAGGACATCTGCCATTGACTTCTACATGACCTTGACAGACTTGAAATTGAGTGTTTTTGTAGCAGCTATGGTGTATGGAGCTATGGAGAATTTTCCCCCCCATGAAAATTTTGAGTTTTCCCCTTCAAAACCCAACCAGATAAATTTGAGGTTTAATAAATGGGCCAAATATCAATTGAAAAAGGTTGGCACAAACTGGATCACTCTCCACGATGAAGTTAAAAAATGTATTTATTTAGAACAGCAACATCCCAAATGCCTTACGCATTTCGTGCCTTTTGGGCACTTAATCATAGGCCAGATTTACAATTTGGAGCATGAAGCACTATACAAATTATTTATGTTAATAAATGGGCCCCTATGTCTGATTTCAGTATCACATCATGATTAGAACATCATACCTTCCAAGTGTCCCATTTTGAGCAGGACAGTCCTGCTTTTGACAGCTCAACCCGCTGTCCCGGGTTAGTACTGGAAAGTCCTGATCTTTCTGCACTGAACGAGGAAAATCCCTATTTCTCTGCACAGCCAAAAGAGATTCAATGTTTCTAATTTAATTGGCTCTTGACAGTGATCTGCACTAAATAATCAATTTTACAATTTTGTTATGGAAGGAAGATTAATTTGAGTTTTAGTAAATATGCCCCTAAAAGTCCAAACTGTTTTAGAATAGTCCTATAGGTTCAATGCAGGTCCCACTGACTTCTACAGTATAGGACGTTGACAACTTTTACCTGGTGAAGTTTTGTATTAGAGGTTTTCATGGTTTTTATACTTCATAAATCTCAAATTTTTAGAACTTTTTTTAAAAAAATTAGAAAACCACAAATTTTTAGAGATTTGTGGAAAGAAACACGTATTATAAGAAGATTTTATTCTGAGGGGATTATTAAAAGATCTTAAAGCATGTTAGCCACAAATGTGGTGAGATTTATTAGAAAATAAGAATAAAAAAAGTATGAATGATAAATTACTCTGAACTCTGCACTAAAAAAATACAAATGCCTTGAAAATCTCTAAACATTCAAATTTTTCAGACAATTCCTAGCAAAAAATAGGAAAACTTCTAACAGTCCAAATTGACTTAGAGCAGCCCCAAAAGATCAGCGTAAGGAGAAAAGTCAGAAAAAAATCATACAATCTGTGTTTTCACTCGCTTTTTACCCATCCGATTAATTCTAGTTATTTATTAATAAATAAGGTTGAGTTTTTAGTTAAGCTTTTTTTTTTATTGAAACAATGAGATAAATCGAGTTTTAGTAAATGTCCCCCTAAGTGTTGTATGCATGTTCTGTATGCATATCTAAGATCCACAATGTACTAGTGTTCTTTCCATTTCTTTCTTCTTGGCTACACTGTCTTGTGTAAACCCAGGCAAGGGTTTTTAGGAGGCAGACTCAAAGGAAGGTTTCAGACAAGGAAGTAGGTCATTTGAGGATTCCAGAAAGGTGGAGTTGCTTTCTGCTATGGACAAAATATGGAAGTATTACCAACATCCCCACTAGCTCAATATTGGTGCTATGGTCCATGTTGTGGGAAAGGTCTTATAATTAGACTAATTTAGTGAGGGAAACACTACTGCCCATTTGGGTTAGATTGTTGCTATGCTTACATCATTTTAATTATTTATGGGGAGTCCTGTATTGTACCCTCCTGGATACTTTGTTTTACCAATAATAGTCCATCCTTAAAGGAGAAGGAAAGCTAACAAGGCAGTTTATTGCCAATAGATTAGCCACAATAGTGCAAGCAATAAAGCTATATTTATTCTGTAGAATGCTTTAACCATACCCGAGTAAACAGCTCTAGATGCTCTCTCTGTTTGTTTAGAATAGCAGCTGCTATATTAGCTTGGTGTGATATAACTTCCTGTCTGAGCCTCTCCCTGATCACTCATAGTTCTGGGCTGAGATTACACCAGGGAGCAGTGTCAGACGGGGCCAACGGGCACTGGGAAAAAACCCGGTCCTGGGTCTGATCTGGGTGGTGGCCCTGAGGTAGCAGCAAGGAGAGGAGGAGGGAGAAAGCAGAGGAGAGGGAGATAGAAGCTGAGCATGCTCAAGCCTGTGCCCTGGTGGTTTAAGATGAATTCTGATACAGAAGCCTATGTGTACACAATAGATGGAAAGAAATGTGGTGCTTCTCTTGACAGAGGACTTATGTGAGCTCCATATTTTGATATTATAAGGGGAAATTCAAGAGGATATTGTGTACTAGTAGGTATAAACTTATTATATAAAGTAAAGATCTGATCATAAGTATTTAGGTCTGCTAGTGTATAGTTCCAGTCTTCAAAGATACATAATGCAGAGCCAGAGCCTTTAAATAAATATATATGAGAAAGGAACCTGGGCCTGGACCATTTTTATTTATATATATGATCACAGTCTTCCTAATAGGGATTGTTTCCATTTTAGTATGAAAGACTCCTAGGCAACGTTTATAACAAAATTTCATCCAACCATAGACCTCCCAGTGAAGGAACTATTATTACTGCTCAGGACACAGGTACTAATGAATCGTATTACATACTTTGATCCAGCTGTGGGCTTGTGCTCTGAAACTAAACCTCAGCATTTCAGTTTTCTTTAGAATCTGAATACGCTTGTTTAATTTAAGATGTTCAAAGGCTTTTCAGTAAATCATTGATTTGGGTGAAATGGGGCATATTCATTAATTGGTTCTTTTCATTATATGCTATTGCTGATGCTAAATAAATAAATGATGATTATTTTGGGAGTGTCACTGACTTCAGCCATTCTGAACATGCATTCTCAAGATTCCATAAGTATCTTTATGCTGCACCCCTACCGCTTTGAGAACATCATTTTCATGTTCAGCAAATTGGACTGAATCATTTATGGTAACATTGTTACATAACATAGTAGGCAAGGTTAAAATAAGACACACATCTCTCCTATTCAGTTATGTTCAGATTCAAAGGGGCAGATCTACTAAGGGTCGAATTTCGAATGCAAAAAAAAATTCGAAATTCGACCAGGGAATAGTGGAGAATTGAAAAAATTTGAATTCGAATTTTTTAGTGCAATTCGATCGATTGAACGAACGATCGAATAGGGAAAATTTGATCGAATTCGAATCGAATAATCGAACGATTTTTAAGTGATCGATCGAATTTTTCTTATTCGATCTTAGGGAATGATCCCCATTTCGGTAGGTTTAATCTGGAGAAGTAGGTGATTGAATTTAAATTTAAAGGGGAAGTATTCGACCATCAAATTTTCGAATATTCGAATAAAATTACATTCAAATATTCGAATCATTCAAATTCGAATATTCGATGGTCGAATTTGCCTATTTTGCATATTCGAAATTCGATTCTTTTTGAAAATTCGATCGAATATTCAAATCCTTCATGTGAATTAATGTGAATTTAGTAAATCTGCCCCAAAGTGTGTCTGGACATCTGTAGCTGCTAAAAACCCAGGTAATAATAACTACTTTCCTCTTGTATCTTTTATAGTACAGTCCCCTAACACAAAGGAAGAAGACGTGACATCCTTGCGTGTATAGACAGCCAAACAGGGTTATAAGCCAGGGGTGATTCTGCCATGAGGTGAAGGGTGGTAGAAAATAGATAGTTCAAGACAGTGAATGCCAAATTTGATAAATAATAGTGTTGTCCAGGATTATTTCAAAACAATTAAGGGATCACTGAAGACCATAAATATATTGCAGGGTTACATCTGTCTTCAGCTGGACTGCACAAGGGCTTGTTTGACATTATTGTGCTTTGTTTATATTGTGCTGAGTCGAGATTTGCCCAGCAGAGTCAGAGGCACAAGCTGCAAGAGATGGCCACAATGGCCAGTGACCAATATTATTTTAATATAACCAGGTGGTATATGGGTATATTGATTTGCCAATAACAGTAAAAGCCAAGTGTGCAATTAGTTTTCAGGATCAGTATTCATAGCAGACTCTAGAACAGTGATCTCCAACCAGTGGCTTGTGAGCAACATGTTGCTCTCCTACCCCTTGGATGTTGCTCCCAGTGGCTTCAAAGTAGGTTCTTATTTTTGAATTCCAGACTTGAAAGAAAGTTTTAGGTGTACTGCCAAACAGAGCCTCCTGTAGGCTGCAAGTCCACATAGGGGCTACCAATAGCCAATCACAGCTTTTATTTGGCATCCCCAGGAAGTTTCTTCATACTTGTGTTGCTCCCCAACCCTTTTTACATTTGAATGTGGCTTATGTGGAAAAAAAAGGTAGAGCTGCTCTAGAAGCTACTCATAAGAAAGACATTTTCGAAAGGTTTT
Source organism: Xenopus borealis (assembly GCA_024363595.1). Classification (NCBI taxonomy): domain Eukaryota; kingdom Metazoa; phylum Chordata; class Amphibia; order Anura; family Pipidae; genus Xenopus; species Xenopus borealis. The sequence continues at coordinate 130,768,928 of CM044439.1, forward strand.
AGCTGGAGAATTTTAGTATTTGGTATTGTCGCAGTTTTGTCTCATAATAAATGAAGCAACTTTTTCAGATTTTTGGCGTCAAAAAGCCCAAAGTGAAAAAGTTGCACCTTAAAAAATCAGACCCTTAGATATTTTGTGCATTAAGCTATCCTTAAGCCATCCTCATAAACAAACAGGTATTGTTTGTCCATATATTGCAATATATTCAAGCTGGCCAACTACGTCAAAGTCATCCCCAGTCTGGCCTTCTGGGAGTTTTGTTTGCCTTTCTCTGAATCAATTTGCATAATGTCTTAGAAAGGTTAAACCTTGATAGACTTTTTTTCAACCCAATTATCTACATTTGTAGCATTTCTATTCAGATTTTAGGGTTCAATTTTTTGCTTAGTGTTCTGTTAAATGCAAAGTATCACTTTGTTAGACATTTGCAAGCAAAAGGATTTATTTAAAAGGTCTTAGTTAAATAAATCCCTTGAAATATGCAGATTTATATATTTCCAGGTCACACTTTGGAGCTTACTGTAAAATCACAGTACAAAAACACTAAGCCAGGAATGTGTACATTCTTGAGTTTTTATTATAATCTAAAGTTTGTGAAAAACCCTCTATATCATATCTTGCTGTTGCAAACATGAGCAGCCTGCTTCCTATAGTACAGTGCTGGCCAATTGCCGGCCCGGCCGGTGACCCCCCCTTTGTGTGGCCCCCCACATGAAAGTCTGCCTGCTGTCTGCCTGCTGTGGCTGTTTAACCTGTATAAACGTTAATAGTATCAGTATGTCCCCTGCATTGTTCACCCCTGTAACACCTCTATTGTTCACACAGCTAAAGTCCTGTACTGTTCACACTTCAGATCCAGACTGAAAGTGTCCACATTGTTTACTCCTCATACAAATTGCTGGAGGGGCACCCGCATTGTATCACTGTATGTAGCACAATATGAACTGTTAATTTTAGAGTGGTCCTGGTTTTCTGTCTCCTGCTCTATTGTGTGCCCTATTCTGCCTTCCCTATGTGTGCCATACTCTGCCTACCTGTGTGTGCTATACTCTGCCTACATATGTGTGCCATATTCTGCACACACTGCCTGCCCTATGCCCCCTGTATGTGCCGTACTCTGCCTGCTATATGCTCCCTGTGTGTGCCATAATCTGCCTG
>CM044439.1:130792603-130816935 GCA_024363595.1 Xenopus borealis
CTGTGATTGGCTGTCCCCCTCCTACTGTGCTTCTGGCAGGGACTGTTAGGACACGCCCAGGTAGAGACCAGAGAACATCTATAGGGAGCTCTAATAAAGGGGGTATTTTTAAAGATAATATTAATTTTTAGCACCATGTCAAAGCAACACAATATATCACTTACAATTGCCTACAAAATTAGGGTTTTCTCATTTATCCTATATGTCTCCTTTAAAGGCGGTGATATACTGATATCTGACTGATTAGCCCATGGGTTCTGTACAAAAGTTATACCCAGTTTGGCTGCCTTTTCTATTGTTCCATTATTCTAGCCTGAACGATTCAAACATCTGAGAAAAATAGACATGAAAATTGCAAGACTGGATCATTGCCTCCATGATGAAGTAGGGAGAAATATACCACAGTATACTGGAAGATAATTTCCAGGAATGATTTGTCTCTGCAATACACCAATTGTGCTAAAAGTGGCATAAAGAGACCTGCTAACATATTTGTTATTGTGTATGTGGTTTAAGCCTTTTGTAAAAGTAGTAATAGATGCTGTAATTGATTTCTGCTCATTAAAGTTTAAAAATAAGGAACAAAGGGTCAAACCAGTCATTTTAACTAAAATTTGTGGACAGTTGGTAGTTATAGTGGAAATCTCTGCCAATGTCTCCCATTGAAAAAAAAAAAACATATGGTCTCTGCAGACTTATAATCAAATCTGTTGAACTGAATCAAGCTAGTATGACTATTCAGATCACAATCACACAACAACTCGGTGAGATAGATCCTTTCACATTGAGACCCAAGCTGGTCCAACATTGGTACAGCCAGATATGGAAAACGTGGCCTTAGAATAATTATTAAAATATAATAATGGGGGAAACAGGTCTTTCAACAGAAATAAGTACAGGATACAATATCTCATATTGTGGATATTAATTAGAAAATCTAACTGTTGGTTTGTATAGAATATGGGCAAAGGTTTTCCCCCACTCCATTGCAAGTAACAATTAGATGTTCTTTACACAGGCCATAAAAACTCATTGCTGATTGGCTGATACAGAGCCAGACCACACTTCACCTGCATTATTCCATAACCTCAAAAATATTGTCAATGTCTCATACTCCCTTCTCCTTTTAGATCAAGAACTATAGCGCGCAGGTCTCTGTCAAATGTATAACTCTGTCATCTATATGTTTGATGCATGCACCCTTCTATTATACAATGGTGCTTAAATATGTGTAAATATAATGATAGTATGAAAGCTTTAAAGGAACAGTAACACCAAAAATAAAAGCAATTTAAAGTAATTCAAAGATAATGTACTGTTGCAATGCATTGCTAAAAGTTATGTGTTTGTTTTAGAAATACAACAATAGTTTATGTAAATAGGCTAGGGTGTAGCTATGGGGGCAGCCATTCAAGTTTAAAAAGGAGAAAAGGCACAGACTACTTAGCAGATCGCCTATATAACCTGAGCTTTGAGTGGCTGCCTCCATGGCTACCCAACAACTTGTTTATATAAACTATAGTAGTGCTTCTAAAGTAAACATGCCAGTTGTCGAAGTGCAGGTTAACATTACATTACATTGTAATTACTATAAAACACTTACATTTTTTGGTGTTACTTTTACTTTAAAAGGAATGTCAACCCAAAATATAATTTTTTGCCTAATAAAAAGAAAACACAATTCTAAGCAACTTTACAATATACATTCATTAGAATTTTCCATGGTTTTTAAGTTATTTGTATATGTACTGTTATTGAAAGTAGTGTTTCACCCTTTCTTTTCTCTGCACTGCTGCTGCAGACTGTTGAAACAATGTAAGACAAGGCAGCTGATTAACAGAACGGTCTTTGATGAGGGACTAAGACTTTTGCAACATTGTTTAAAAAGTAACAAACAGGAATTAAGAAAATGCTGCTTTCAATAGCAATTGTTTTTACAAATAACTTTAAAAGGCCTGAAAATGTTTAACAAATGTATATTGGAAAGTTGCTTAGAGTTATACTTTCTTTTATTAGGGAAATTTCTATTATGGGGTTGACTTGCCCTTTAATGAAAAAAAGACATAGAAATGGCAGTACCTGCATTCAAACAATAGGCATAGCCCACAGACATATTTATTTCCAAAAAAAAAAATAATTCCCAAAGATACCTAGATACACATTATTTGTGCAATTCAATGCAGTGCTTTGCACAGATGCTCCCTGCTCTGTTTTTAGTGAGACATCTATGTAATTTGCTATAGAAATGCAAGTGTGTGTATATATATATATATAAACATTTATTTGGATTAGCATCTGCACTTTGGTCTATAGTAGCAGCTTCTTTATCCCTCCTTAATGACTCAGTTCAAGGACATATGAATGCAATATGACTTCTGAGCGTGTGAACCAACACAAGCTTTTAGGTATGGCTTCCCTGATAAGAAAGTGTCTCAGCCAGTTGATTAAGAAAAAGACAGAACTCATTTAGATTTTAGGTTCCACAGTATTAAGCCAGCTAGAGAGTTATGGAGCAGAAAGGTCACCCTTGCGCCCTCATTTAAACATTGGACATTCAATGTGACCTTTCTTTAACACAGCCTTTACTCCCTTCAGTATTGATCCTGGGTTGTGCAATTTGCACACATTTTTTAGGTCAGCAGGAATGTGCATTTCTTACTGGCAATGCAGATGGTTGTGTCGGCGGAATAATAGCCCTGTGCTCCATTTACAGGGTGTTGCATTAGGGTGCAATAAATTATATATCCTCCTGCCACTACAATACAAGACTGTTATAACATTTGTACTGCAGTTTTGCCATTGAGAAGTCGAGCATGGTCAATAGAAGCAAGCTGCCACTGGGCAAAGCAAAAACAAGTGACGTTACAGGCCAAAGCAAAATCCTTTTAATAGCTGTGTGTGTCCTAAAATACCTTTTAATCTCTCCTTTTTTATTCTGTGTGCATTATCTGCATGAAACTGGGACAAGATAACACATTTTTATTATATGTTTTCAAGCCATCCTTTCATAAGCCTAATCTTTTTTCGCTGATTACTATATTTATATTCAGGGTCTTTCAAATCCATACTCGAAGGACATTGTTTGCCAGCTTTACTGACCTATAACTCTCTGAAGCTTTGTCAATGTATCTTAGCTTATCTGTTCTATGCTTAAAGGTGAAGTAAAGCTTAACCAAATAAGTATCTAGAAATGTATATTATGTTTTGGGCTTCTGTACCAGCCCAAGGCAACCACAGCCCTTTAGCAGTAAAGACCTGTGTCCCCAAAGATGCACCAGTAGCTCCCCATCTTTTTTCTGCTGATTCAATGCAAATGCTCTGTGCAGCTGTCCAGCGCCAGGCCAGACTGGCCAGGCACCCAAGGCAACCTGGTTTGTTGCGCCCTATAGGTGTGGACGCTGTCGTGTGTCAGAAAGGACGACTGCTCGTCAGAAAGGACGACTGCTCGTCAGAAAGGACGACTGCTCGTCAGAAAGGAAGCCTATTTGCATGGGAAAGCGCAGTGATAGGAGATCGGACTAGGGGTATGAAGCAGAGAAGGTATATGCCTGGGGCCCCCAAATCTTTGCGCCCTAGGCATGTGCCTACTCTGTCTACCCCTTGTTCCAGCCCTGCTGCTGTCGCTTACTGAGCTTAGGGACCCACTCACAATATACAGTACACATAGAATAGAAATTTCACAATATGACTGATTAGTAATTAATACAGATAAATACTACATGGCAGCACAGAAACCAGTGCCATTAGCATCAGAATTTAATAATCAGCCCTGTAGCTTCAGCTTATATTACAGATAAACCTCATCTTCTGCTTGATAATTTGTGATGACCCCTAAGCTTAATTTCTCAATAGCTGCTCAGAATCCACTGATCATGTGAGTCAGAGACACTTTCCAAAATGTCCCCTGTGACAAGTTTGAAGTCCTGAATCATTGCTGCTAATGAGAAGCTGAAATTTTAAGCTGGGGCAATACGTTCAGTATATAAAATATGGCAGTTTTAGCCATATCCATTTTCAGGGTTAAGTTCTCCTTTAACACTTCTGTGTGTATATACAGGTATGGGACCTGTTATCCGCTCAGGACCTGGGTCTTTCTGGATCTTCTGACAGATCTTTCCGTAATTTGGATCATACCTTAAGTCTGTTATAAATCATGAAAGCATTAAATAATGTCAATGGCCTGGTTCTGTTATTAATAATGGTTAATTATATCTTAGTTTGGAACAAGTACAAGGTACTGTTTTAGTATTAAAGAGAGAAAGCAAATCGGTTTAAAAAAAAAAAGAGAGAGAGTGATTTGTATAAGTTTCCAATGCAAAATTATTTAAATGAAAATGACCACACACATTTGCTTTAACTCTCTCCAGCGCAGGGAGGGTTTTTCCTGCAGTGAGCTGATCTGGGATCTCAAGCTGTCAGTACCGCTCACTCGATCAGTCTATTTATATGCAGGGCTGGAAAATCCTCCAAGTCAATTTACACCAGGCAGCTGAAGTCTAACATGAAACCCAGAGGCTCCTTCAGAAAATCTTATGGTGCAGAGTCTACTCTCTACTACATTCATTCTCATCAGCCAGGCACAAACTTATTTGTAACCCTCTGCCCTGGTGGCTCTGACTTATGTAACAATGTAGCAGAAGCCAGATGCTTACCTGTTCAAAACCCCTGCTACTTTACCTGTTCAAATGACCCCTGCTACTTTATTTCAAGAGACAGAAGCAGAAGAGCGGAAATGGACAGATAATAGTGATTCTGTTAGCAGCTACATTTACAAAGAACAGTAATGAATGTATAATGAATGCTTAGAATGGCATTTCATTTCATTGGGCAACATTTTATTTTTGGGTTTACATCCCCTTTAACCTGGAGAAAACACACTTGCTAATAAAGAAAGAGAGGTGCTGAAATCCAAGGCATAAAGAATGAGAGGAAAGCAGAGCATTAAAAATGAAAGAACTGATTATTATTTAAAGAGATCTTGGAGAGCTGTCATTACATAATATATGCAGTCACCCTTTGCATACAGTGTTCTGTCCAATACCTTACATGCTGAAATGGGTCACTTTCAGTAACACATTGTAGAAGTCCAGTTAATACAATACAAGGCAAGATGCACAAAATTCCTGTGCATTCTTTTTTTTGTTGTTTTTCTTAAATAAAATATAAATACATTTTCTTTACCCCCTTTAAGGAAACGGAGTACAGGCAGAAACTCTAAAAAGGAGTAATTTAAATAATTACAACAAAGCGTATTCTGTTAACATAAAAAGCAGGGAAGTGGAATGTTGTGCTCATTCCTTTGGCAGCAGAAGTGTTAAGTGCTACAGGAATGCCATGCAGTTTATACAGAATTTTGTTAACTTTTCTCCACTGGTAGGTCTGCATTGTGCAGTTGGCCCAGGAGGGACTGTCTATTTATGAATAAGACAAAAGGCTAGACATCATGGTAGGATTCTTTTCCAGACAATGCAGATTCTTTGTACAGGATATACATATTGCACAGTATAGAGAACATTAGCTGTAATGCTTGCTACACATTTCCAAGCTTGTCCTAGTGCAGATATCCCAAAACATAATAAATATAACAAGCACCATAACACATAATACCAAATTACTAGTCCGTACAAGTCTTTCATACATTTGAATGTCTAAATTTAATATAACAATTAATGCCCTTTAATTATTGCACAACGCAATTGAAAGATGCATCCGCTCATCTACATGAAATTATTTTGGTACCAGTTTCATTGTTCAGCCAAGTCAGTCCGATAACAAATGCATATTTTTGCCACATTTTAGCAGCTATTTTTTTTTAAGTTCAAGTCAAAGAAATTGGCTGCGGCATCTCTATGCATAGTGAATGGGAATCTAGATCTTCTTCCTCCAAAAAGTAAGTTTGATTCCAGCACAACAGATTTAGGACTGTCCAAATACCCACTGGGGTAAATGTTAGAACTCAACATTAAAGCTATGTCTGAAATGTTTTGGATAATGCCCTCTAAGCAATGCTGATGGTGTTTTTTTTTTTAATTTTGTGGATTGGGCTCTAATCTCTAAATGTTTGTGGGGCACAGGGAATTCACATCCTTAAGGGTTGGGTGGTATAAAATAACTCTTTGGTGCTGCAAAATCTGAGACAGCATTGGAACATGGGATCTGTGGGTTAAATGTGCACATAAAACAGGCTCTTGAGCTGCAATAAGGTATAGTACTGGATTTACACTGTACACACCACCAAGATGTCTCCTGAAAAGCAATTACATATTCAGACTCTTTCTGTGCTGGATTTACTCTGTTCCCTCATGGCAGTAAGCCAGGTGCAACAGAGAATAGCAGCTCAAGAGCCAAACATTGCCTTTTTTTCATGTAATTTTGCACTAACACATATGTTCCCTAAACAGCATGCTCTTCTGGTAGGGAAGCCAATATCATCAGCATGCTCTTTCTGTGGATGTGCCCTACAGTTATCGTGTCTTGCTAATGTTAGTCCTGTTTGGTGTTACTAAGTCCTTTTAAATAGGTCCTTACTACAAAAACCAGACACAGTGTTAAAAGCAGCATGTAACCTATGGTTCCCTGGAAAGTAGGGGGATTGGAGGGAGATTTGAGAAACATTTCTAGTCCCTGCTCCACATAGTGCATTTGATCATAGATACTAAGGAAAGTGAAGATATGAAAGAGCTGGTGGCTGTGCCCTATTATGTCAAAGAGCCCCGGATGGATCCTTTCTGGGATCTTACTGACATTGAAGAAAGCTGCCACCAGTAACCAGAAATACCTCCTATAAAAATGAACAAACAGGGTAGGGTTTCTCTTGCTAAGGTCAAATAGAAGGCTCTCAATCATGACTGGACAAGCCATGCTGAGGGGCATTGCAAACACAAAAGTGCGGATGGCAAATGGGTAAGAACAATCTTCTGCTCTGCTCTTGCAGCATGCCACTGTGCAGGTTACAGCTAGGATAAAAGCCACAGGCAGAACTAGTTTTCCATACAGCCCCATGAGCATGCTATAATCCACTTGGTGCCAGCCCAGGCTTTGCAGGTAAGGTGTCATCACAGTTGGGTCCAGCAGGCTCAGTCTGGGAAGCAGATAGTATGAGTATGCCACTGTGCTGGCAAAGCCATAGTAGCTGATAGAAGCATAGTCCAGAAAGAAGAAGGCTGCACGCAGGCGCAAGGAGCGACAGCTGAACACATGGGCTGTACAACTCATGGCAAATGTCAGTAGCACTCCGGAGGCATAGCACCAAAGGGGGAGCAGAGCTGGGTGGTTGAAGGGCAGCTCTGTAGCCAAGAAGAAGACATGGTAAAACTTGCTGACAAACAAAACCAGCGGGATGAAATGTGTCCAGAAATTAAGGGTCTCGTTGGTGGGCTGGAATATGGAAGCTAGGCACTCTTGGGCAGTGAGGTGCAGCCTCCTGTAGCCGGATAAAATGAAGCATTCCACAAAATCATCTGGCACCTCATCCCAGCGAAGGAGGGGAGACTTGTCCTTGTCTCTGGTGTAGGACTGCAGGGGCATGGTGCCCTCCCAGTAAAATGAGCAGGAGCTGAAAGCAGGAGATATTGCCAGGAAAGGGAGAGGGGATGGGTGCCGGTGTGCAAGCTGCTGCTGCTCTGATAAAAGGCTTTAAGCCACAGAGATGGCTCTGTAGCTGCTGCTGCTGCCTCTGCTGCAAGGGGAGATCTACTCCTTCAGCATCAATGCAGCAGCTCAGCTCAATAATGCAGAGCCTGCACAAGTCAGCATCACGGTAATTCAAAGACCGAATGAATCTGATCCGCCTGTGGCTATAGCATCTCTCTATGTAGCCTACAGATATGCCCCTAAGGGATGAGATATGGGATCTTTCAAGAGTTTGCTCCTATTGCTGTGTGATGCCTGCAAAGTGGGAGTTCCCGACCTTGAGGCTTTTGCCAGATAGCAGGGTGATCTTATAGAAGTGGGTGGGGGTGGGGAGATGCCATTGAAAATCAATGGCACAATTGTCAGGGGCATTTGATGGGCTCAGGCGATAGTATTTCTTTTTGACGTCATGAAAATGATATGTGCCACTGAGCCTGCTTCCTAAATTTCGCAGAATGGCAGGACGGATGTGAGAATGGAAACCCAAGTTTATTCTACGCGGATATGTAACCGTACCCTGTACCCCAGGGACTTGTGCCTTATTGTTTTACCCATTTCAACTCTGACCCCAGGGGATTAAATGTTCCTAATGTAAGGAATATCCCCAGGCCAAACCATTAATTGTAAATGAGGCCAACCATTACATTAGTAGGCTTTTAAAGGAAGCTTTTAGCAAAGACTAAGATTTTTGCTTTTATTTAAAAAGCAACTTCTAGTTGCTCCCAGTATGCCAGTCAGATATGTAAATCTACCCAACCATTTTGTTATGAATAAACCCAACATGTGAGTCCAGAAACATTTCTTTGTATTAAAAATAAACGTGGATTGTGAATTTCTCATTTGCTGCCTCGTTGCTGGGCTGGCACCTATATGGTTAATGAGGTGGAAACTGCTTGTCCCTATTGAGTTACACGGCGGCGGCCCATAGAATTCCACGAGGTTATTCAGTCTCAAGGTTATTTGCACTAACACTGCAACAATGAGCTGCCACACGAGCACCGGGATTGTTTTACCAAGAGGGTTCCGGTCCGTCCAGCTGAGGGCAGGAAGGTGGGGGAGGGGGAGGTCCGTTGGTGGGGAACAAGCTGAGAGCAAGGACAGTATATGGACATTGTCCAGTGACGGTGTGACAGGAATACGAGGGAGTTAACGTGAGCACATGGTCCTAAGGCTACAGTTTCATCATGACAGGGCTGGCTGCGGAAGACTATCAATAGGAAGGGAGCGGAAGGAGAAAGGGTGAATCTGTCAAGGGGAGGGGGAGCTCTGTGAAAGGGTTAACAGGGCTCCTCCATGAAACATAATCCACTGAACGTGAAGCCGGTCACACAGCACTGGGGAGGGACACGCACGGACGGACTAGAAGACTATTTAAAAATAACGCGCTTCTTTGTGCCCCGTGTGTGACCAGGACAAGGATTTTATTTCCTGGACTGTACAGTAACACTCAACGATGAACCCTCAACGGGAACGTCCCGTGTCAGGCAATAGACTCCCTCACTGCAGTACTCCCGCCTTTTCATGAATATAGTCCCACCCCTAGGCCGAAGCCAGCAATGACTTTATTAGACCCGCCCACCCTGTTTAGCAGCGCCGTACGTGAGTGAACGTGCCACCTGCTGAAACTTGTAGTGTGGCAAATTGCTCAAACTTCCCTGTCACAATTGATGGAGTGGGACACCCTCCTCCCAAATTCATCATTTGTCGTGACAGAAAAATATAGCCATCAAAGTATTTTCAGAACTAGCTTTGCTTTCGAATGGCACAAAAGTGAAAAACAAATGTATTTCGACAAAATCTTGAGAACTCCAAACAGTTGACTAGAAAATTCTATGTACTACTCAATTTATTAATGAACAGCCTACCTCCCAACAGGGACGGACTGGCAATCTGTGGGTTCTGGAAAATGAGGGGCTGCTTTAAGTTGCCATAGAAACTCACTATTTAATGGGCTGGTGGGGGGCTGTTTGGGCCTCTGTGTACCTGAAATGCCAGGGCCTATTTTGAATCACAGTCCAGACCTTTCTCCAACTGTCCTGTTTTTAGAGAAACATCCCTCTTTTGACAGCTCAATCCACAGTCCCTCTGAAAAGTACAATTTTTCTCTGCACTGAACAGACAGAAAAAGAAACAACGTTTATAACTTAATTGGCTTTTGGCAGAGTCCAGAACAACCACAGCAACAGATAAGATACTTTTGTAACAATTTCTAGATAAGCAAATATGTAATTGTAACAATATAAGATAACAGGTACCTTGGCATACCTCCCAACATTCTGGATGTAAAAAGAGGGACAAAAAAATTTTTTGCCCACAGCACGGCGGAATTTTTGTGACCACGCCCATTTTTGAGGCCGCACCCCTAATTACCATGTTTATTTTACTAAATTTGACAGGTTATGAAAGTTTGAAAATATTTCTCCTTATCCAAACTGTTACAATTACTTATTTTCTGATCTCAAAAGTGTTACAAAGAATCTTATTTGCACCTATTAGCTGTTCTGGACTCTCTGCCAAAAGCCAATTAAGTTAAAAACTTTGCTTCTTTTTCTGGCTGTTAAGTGCAGAGGAAAGAGGGACTTTCCAGTACAAATGAGGGACAGCAGGTTGAGCTCTCAAAAGAGGGACTGTCCCTCCAAAAAAGGGACAGTTGGGAGGTATGCCTTGGGAAAAAAGTTACTGATAACTGATGCAAAAGTAAAAGAGAGTTCAGTCCAAAATAAAAAAATGTATGTACAGTAATGTAAAATATTAGGGCAAGAAAAGTCACCTAGACCACAGGCCTGGGGCTTACTCAGACATGCCTCTAACATTATATTTTAAGTTGGGAAATATTTCATTTGATATCCAGTTTTCATTGAGTTACTTATATGACTTTGGGCCTTATTCACTAAAATAGATGCAAAAATAAGCTGCAAGAAATTTTCAAAGGAGGGGCAAAGTCAACAACTAATGCAACCCATATCAGGCCCATGAGAACTCATTTAATTTCCCTGTACTTCTAGCACCAGCACTTCAGTGGTCACTGACAATCAATGGGGCACTGAACCAGAACGTAAAATACTGTATTGGAAATTATAAAGTTTAATATGTGTTGGTGGTTTTTGTTTGTTTTTTTTTTTTTTGTAGTATACAAAACATGTTTTCCCATGACAGTATCCCTTTAATCCAGCTTAATCAAATGAGCTCTGAGAGAAGGTGGGTGATGGGTGTGGGACGTGTCCGAAGGGATAAGAGACAGCTGTATTCAGATGTTTATTAGTTGACAGAAGATGGCATATGGTGGCTAAGAATTATAGGTTTGCCTCTGACCTCAGATAATCATCTTTTTTAGTCCATGGTTACATTGTCCCCTTTCAGTATTGAGATTATCATGGTAAAATGTGTTGCAGATTAACTATTTAAACAAATGTGGTTCTCCTTAATAACCAAACTGACAATAAATAATGGCAGGCAGAATAATTAGTAGAAGAAGCAGTAGGCAGATCAGTATTCCAGTACATAGTGGCACATGAATCTCAGAGGCACTCGTAATTATCTCAATATGCCTCTCTATCCACTTCTTTAGTGTCCCAGTATCTCCTGTTGGGGTACTGTCCTCACCAGCTTTCCATTTCATTGGCTCCACAAGCCACAATGTTCTAGTGCTGCCACTGCCTACAACCTGTCTGAGGATGCAGCCCTCTCATTACTATTCCCAATCCACAGAATTGCTTATCCCTATGATACGATGTACCTTATTCTTCAAACCAACTTTATGCATAGGCATATTGATTAGATATAGGCAGTGAATTGTGACCTAATATACTAGAAGCTTTTAGGTTCAAGAGGTCTCCTCTGTCTACAAACATTGGAATGTATACTTCTCAAGAACCCCTAAAAGGAGATTACGTGCAGATATTAGTCTTGCTCCATCTGTATATTCTTTCACCTAGGGGCAAATTCACTATATCGCGAATCGTCTAACGCAAGCGGTAATTCGCCAGCATGACGTCAGTTTACAACTTTGTGAATTTATTAAGTTAGACTCTGGCGCAAATTCGCTAGCGAAGAAGATAGACTAGCGCAACTTCGCACCCTTACGCCAGGTGAAGTTGCGCACTGACGAAAGGACGTAACTGCGCTAATTCACTAAGATGACCATTTTACTGAACGTTACCTCTTGCGCTAGACTTTACTCCAGACCTGGAGAAGTTCAATACAACAGATAGGAGTTTTAAAAACAAAAAAGTCCCAAAAAAATGCAGGTGTCTTTTACCTTTTGTAGGGTGATAGTCTGAAAAATAGCAAAAATGTTTTGGGGGTTACCCTCCTTCCCCCCCTACATTTCCTAACATATGGCAACTCAACTATACAGTGGGCACATGTTTAAGGCAATAGGACAACTTTATTTTATTTATTAAAGGTTTCCTGCGCTTGTGTAGTGTAATGTAGTGGCTGTAACATATACTTTTATTATACGTTTAACTTCGCGCCATATGAAAATTAGGCATTGCTAGCGTAAATGCGCTTTGCCTGGCAAAGTACCAGTAGCGCAACTTCGCTAACATTCACCGCCCTGAGCGCAAATTCGCATTTTAGTGAATTTGCAGCGGGCTGGCAAAGTGCAGCGAATGCTGGAAAAGCTGTCGTTTTCACGCTTTAGTGAACTTTACCATGTTGTTGAGATGTACAGTACAAAGTATTTCCAGGTCTTGATAATATGGGTCATCAGATTCTTCAAGGGTTCATGTTCACAATCAGGTTAATCCACTAAAGAAAGATTTGCCATGTTCAAAGGATCTGCCATGTTAAACAAAGCTAAATCATTGGTGGTGCAAAAAATTACCTTCTACAAGACAACGTCTAATGGTAATATGTAGCCATGCTAATTTGTAGCTGCCTGGCCAAAACAAAGTTATTCTTACACAGATTACACTGTGAGTTTAACAAATGTGCAATACAAGTAATACCTACACATATATTTTGCTGTCTAGGACTCCAGGTAATCCATGTGTACCAATTCAGTGCTAATTCACTTATTTTAGATGTTAAAATATTTACATTTAATTCTGGTTAGCAGATTTACTGCTAGAATCTTAATTATAACTCTTGGATAAGTAAAGGATTACATACAATGTACTTCTGCTAACTTCATATCACCTCACTCCTGTGCACCTCACGCCATCTCTTCACTTGTGTTTTCATATCTCTTCCATACTGTCAGAGCCATTGACTTTTCACACCACCCACACCCACTGCCCTCTCCCTTGTTCTTTTTCTGCTGTTTCCTATGGGCAAGATCACATTGCATAATATTCAGCTGACTGAATCCCAGCTTTCTTAGACTATATCATCCTATAATCAGATAATTTTTTTTTTTTGATAAATGAGTTAAATTTGTGGATGGGAGTTAGGTCAACCTTGTTTTGAGAAAAAAAATGCTTTAGGGCCCTTAAACGCGTTTAACCTGTGCTCCCCTGTGTTCCGTTTTGCTGCGTTTAGCCGCAGGGGAGAGCACAAATTGATGCACTCAATTCTTTTCAATGGGCCTTTACTCACACAACCGCGTTCGGCGCCTACATGCAGTTGTGTGAGTATAGGCCCATTGAAAAGAACTGAGTGTGTCTATTCCTGCGCTCCCCTGCGGCTGAATGCAACAAAACGGAGCACAGGGGAGCTCAGGTTAAACTTCTGTGTGTAAGGACCCTTAGTTTTTTTTCCACAATAGTTCCCCTATAGCTTTAACATTCATACCAAATGGTTCCATAACAATTCACACTTCAAATTCTGTAATATGAAGGAATAACCCCTGCCCCAGTGAGATTCATAATACCATTATGACTGGATCACAAATCACATCTCTGTTTTGGTTACTTGAATAAGTTCAATGAAACCAAAGTTTGTGACTGTATTACCCTTAAGTAGATCTAAACCCTAAAAATGAATATGGCTAAAAATGCCATTTTTAATATACTGAACCTATTGCACCAGCCCAATGTTTCAGCTTGTCAATAGCAGCAATGATCCAAAGAAAGGTGGGGGAAGGGTATTATATTGGTTGAGAATGCACACCCTCAATCCCCAGGGTCCTATTGGGGATAAAAACCAATTACAAAAAATAAGTAAAAGGTGGACTGCAAAACCAATCTATTAAAAATACAATTTATCATATAATCACTAAAACATTGGCCAACCAGAAAACACAGTAAAAAGATTATAAATAAATAGTTCTAAAATAAATAATAGATACAATCCAGGTGGGAAATCACTTTTCCTGAGGAGAAAATTCAAATGATTGTCCTTTATGTTGGTATATGCTTAAAATTTCAAAAAATAGGATAGTTGTGAGTTGTAGTGTAACAAAACAAAAATGTTATTTCCCAGGAATCAAAGCTGAAATTTTGTGAAACAGTGGAGGATAGTTATGAGTTGTAGCTCTCCAAGACAGAAAAACAGGGGGTTTATGCCTGTTTCATGAATTTCTCTGTAAGTGTCCCTTTCACGATGGTCCAAGATGGCACACCATCTGTTTCAGTGCGTGGGCTCCACCTCTGATTTCACGATCTTCTGCTGCTTCACTAATTTCACAGTTTCACGAACTGGCATATCATGAGGAACCAACAACTTTGAAATTTGCACGATTTTTCCGTGATCTTGATTCAAAGCATAAAAAATGAAAGTCCACACCAAGGAATGATCCCACCTGATCAGCAATGATCCATGACTTTAAACTTGTCACAGGGGGTCACCATCTTGGAAAAGTTTTGCGACACTCACATGGTCAATGGGCTCCGAGCAGCTGTTGAGAAGCTAATTATCAAGGTTGGCCTGTAATAAAAGCTGATACTACAAGGCTAGTTGTGCTAGTTGCACTGGTTTCTGTGTTGCCATGTAGTAATTATCTGTATTAATGACTAATCAGCCTTACATTGTGACATTTATATTCTATGTATACTGTATATTTTGGGTCGGATCCTAATCTCAGTAAGTGACAGCAGCACAGAGCATTTGCATTGAATCAGCAGAAAAGAAGATGGGGAGCTACTGGGTCATCTTTGGAGTCACATATCTTTACTGCTAAAGAACTGTGGTTGCCTTGGCCTGGTACAGAAGCCCACATAATCTACTACATTTCTAGCTATTTCTTTATTAAAGTTTTGGTTCGCCTTTAAGGGACACACCTTTAAGGATATCAGTGCTATTCGCAGGTGACAACTGGGGACATTACACGGGGTGATCGCATACAATTAATGGCATTTTTCCACAATAACACTGGATCACTGCATGTAAAGTGTTTTACATCTGGCAATCTCAATGTTAGGGAAAGGTATTTTCTTCTTTCAAATATTTTTATTGATCAGATTTACAGTAATTGTTAATAACTGTTCATGTTTTTTCTTTATCTTTTCTCTGCAATGAATGCTCTCATTCACAGAGGAGGTACAAAAATTGTGTTACTTTTACAATAAAAATTAACTATTAAACCAAAATGTTTGTCTCTGTGTATCTTTATGTTTACCTTGAATACTTGTTTTCTTCTAACGGAATGATTTACATTACTGTTCGGGTTCCTTAAAAAAATCTTATCAAGGCCACAAAACTCCAGAGTTCTGTTGGGAAAATGCAGAATTCTCCTCGTTTTACCCTCTATAACCATGTAAGATTGAATAGCCATTTTCGCCCTATTTTTTACGAGTATTAGTATATGTAATCCACGGGGACTTTAACATAGGTATTGTATTTATCAAAAGAAATACTCAATAGTCTTTCGTTTACCATAATCCAGTTCATCTTAGACTGGAATACATCCATAGGAATTGAGCGTTTCTTCCAGGAGGACGCTATAGTTTGTTTCGCTGCTATAAAAATAAATTGCAACAGTTTTCTTATAGGTTTATTTGAAACTGGAAGTGATTTCTTTAGGAGGGCTTGGGCAGGATCTTTCGGACTGGGGGGCCCGGGGCCCACTGGGACTGCCATCCAGGGCTGACTACCCCACCCCCTCAGACCCCACCTCACCTTTTATAGCAGAAAAACAAACTATAGCGGTACTTCCAGGAGGACGCTATAGTTTGTTTTGCTGCTATAAAAATAAATTGTATCAGTTTTCTTACAGATTTATTTTGGAGGGCTTGGGCAGGGTCTTTCCGGAGATGAATCCTGATCAGGGTCGGACTCGGGGGCCCGGGGCCCACCGGGACTGCCGTCCAGGGCCCCCTGCCGAAACCCCCACCCCCACCTCACTCCCTCCGACCCCACCCTCACCTAACAGGGCCGCCAGCCAGGCACCGTACACCACTGCACTTGCGCACTAGGCGCCTGGCACCGTGCGTCACCCAATTTTTAATCTAATTATCTAAAATTAGATTGGGAGAGGGGGACTGGCGGGGCCCATGAGGGTCGGGGCCCACTGGGCCAGTCCGACACTGATCCCCATTATGGAATCAATCCGTGTATATATTCTGGACCAGAATTTATTAGCTTCTCAACATTTCCACCAAATATGTGCCATGGACCCCTCTGATCCACAATTTCTAAAAAAAAAAGTGGGTTGAAATTGGGATAGAATTTATGTAGTTTGAGTGGAACCATGTACCAGCCCAATACTTCTTTATATAATGTCTCTTGTTTCAAAATATTGATCACATTTTTAGCTGTATTTACCCAAATTTGTTGGCATGTTGTTTCATCTAATGTTATGTTCAGTTCTGTTTCCCACTGTTTAATATACCCTGGAATTGGTGTAGCTGCAGAATTTAGTATCTTTATGTATAGTATTAATATAACCCCTTAACTATTTGGGAGTGAAAGGTTTGGGCAGCCTCTCTCTTAAAAGCTGCATAAGCAGGTGGCTGGGGAGGATCTAGCCCACAGATTGAAACCAAGTTTCAGGAGATTTATACTCCAAAGCAGACCGGTATTTGACCGTTTATATTTCAACCACAGGTAAACAAGTTAGGGACCGCCATGTGGGGTTTACCTTGACGTGGTATGGTGGCTTATCAACTTTATGATCATAACTTTGTAACAAAAAACCCTGTTTTTCCTTTTTAAATATATGCACTTGCAAATTCATTGGAATATTTAAACAGGGGATTGTTGTACTTAATTATATTTTTATATGGCCTTAGGAGTGCACCCACAACCCTTTTTTTTTGTACCCAAATTTGTTGGCATGTTGTTTCATCTAATGTTATGTTCAGTTCTGTTTCCCACTGTTTAATATACCCTGGGATTGGTGCAGCTGCAGAATTTAGTATCTTTATGTATAGTATTAATATAACCCCTTAACTATTTGGGAGTGAAAGGTATTTTCAAAAGATAAATTATCCATGGGTAGCGATAATTCTCCTCATATGCCATTGCTGTTAAGTTTTAAAATTCCAGGAAATTGCCTACCTCTCAGTTGAAATGTTTCCAAGATTATTTATCCAGTAGGATTACATTTATTACTACTAGACCCTGTATATATTTTTATAAGTCAGATGCCTGACAGTAGCATAGTTTGGTGTCAAGGTTTCCAATTTCAGCTCCAGGAAATGTGCCTATATCCTACATAATTGTTATTGGACTCCCCTTCCCCCTACCTGCTGTGACCTCTGAGCATGCCATCTGTTTTTAGGATTGGAGGGGATCCTGCACAACAGATTGTATATGGTACTAGTGGATAGCCCAGCAGAAGCTGTCCTCTTGCTGACATCACTTGTCAATAGAAAATAGAAAAAGTGTGCTGTACAGGAGAATCCCCTGAGAAGACATTAAAATGGACAATGGGAGAAGCAATTACAATTTCCATGCTTTTTGTTTGTTCTCTTACAAAGCTTTCTTGGAATCAATGATTTTGTACTGTGCAGATGGGCAGTAGAGGGTTCTTCTGGTGCCATTGTCCTTACTGTAACTAACTTGTGCAATCTGATCCACAATACTATACAATGAATAATATAAATAATGAACCCAGAGCCAGTTGGCTGCAAACACCTACATTATTTTTGACTATCCATGTGGCAGCATCTTATTTGCCTATGAAAGCTTTAACATTCATTCTACACAAAATGGCTGAAAAATGTGTTTACCAGCAGGGTATTTTCTGCCTTTCTTTATGATTTGCCTGGGATTCCTGTATAATAGTAATGTAAAGTAAAGTGCACATAAATGAAATCCCTGTAATTTATTTTGTGTATCCTTTTATTTTGGTTTCCAAGGTAATATTTATGGCGCTAACGCCCGTTCTGCCAGTTACACAAAGCACCAATTGGATACAGTGACCCTGAACAACTGTCTGTGCTGCAGAGAGACATACATCTCAGTCTGCAGTGTATAGTATGAGCCCCACTGCAGTTGTGTCTGTACATGGTGCTGTTTGGCTGAACACAGAAATATCATTGTCTTCCCCCGCTCATTAGCATTCACCTGCACAATCTTATTAAGTTCACCCACTGCAGGTAGGAAGGATTTTATACTAATTATAGCTGTGCTGCAGGGAATATGATGGGGCAATTAGAAAAAAAAATATACAGCAAAAAGAAACACGATCCAAATGCTCAGGCTGTGCTGGAACAAGACAGAGAAAAAAATACATATATACTGGTACAGATGGTAATACAGTACATCTCACCTATAAATAGTTTATTCACATTTTTTAAAGTCTTTTATAATGCATTGCAAAAGTATTTTTGTACTTAAAGGACAAGGAAAGGCAATTTCACTGGGGTAACAAAATGTTAGTAAAAACCTCCAGGGACGCTATCAGAAATCACACGGCCCCATTCAAAAATGTTTCTGTGCTACCTGGTCCCTACCCACCCCAGCCCACCCCACAGCACAATAAAAAGGCCACATAGACATCAGCACTAAAACCCAAAAGCCACTGGTAGTCAGGAGCTCCTTGCAAAAAAAAAAAAAAACATTAACATGATGAATTAGAAGTCTATGTTTTTTCTATGGGCCAGTGCACCTTTTCAGAAAAAATGCACAGCCCGAAAATCATTCTGAGGAGGCTGCACTGCCACCTCTATTTTCAGCAATCCCATGGTCTTACGCATGCACAGTAGTAACATTTTCTGATTTTGGTATACTACACAAGCCCAAGCCTAAATATTGAAAACTGACAAATAAGGTGCACAAGTGTAATACAACTGAAACAATTCTGCTTGGAAGAAAAAGCTATAATCAATCAGTGTGCAAAGTTGGTAATATTTACCCCAAGAAACTAATAGGAGTTATTGCGGCAAAAGCTGGCTCTACAAAATATTAACATGTGGAGGATAATGTATTCAAAATAATGTTTTGGTTTTGTTATTTTTCGAAAGATGTATGCATCTTAAGCTGCATTTAATGATTATAAACACTATAATAAATGTTGTTAATCAGCAATCCGGAAGGCAAAGAAAGGAAATGAAGAGTTCATTGCAGCGGACAAGAAAACTAACCCTAAAAAGTTTTTAAAATATATTAATAGTAAAAAGATGCAGCTTGAGAGTGCTCCATTAAATAATGGTATCAGTATGGTTGTAGCTATAAAGTTTGCATTGTGTAAAAAAATGTTGTCATGTGAAATGAAACGCATCAGTAGTAATGCATTGATAGAAGGCGAACATGCGATTTATAATTTTTTCAACTTAATAAAATTATTTTTATTCATCATGACTTGGGTTGTCAAAGAAGTAGAGATGCTCCGTTGCCAGGGAGCAGGACGTTGGGACACATGACCGTTGGGAACCCAATCGGTGAGCCACGCACTGTGAGAGATATGTTCAGTTAACAGATACAGAAAAGGCAAATGCGCTAAATCAGTTGTTTTCTTCAGTGTATACAATAGAGGAGTCTGAGTTCCCAGGCTCACTTCATAGCTACACTCATGGCTCAGCTCAATCTAGTCAGTGGCTGACTCAGGATATGATTCATAAAGGTCTGATAAAAATTAATGTAAACAAGGCTCCAGGGCCTGATGGCATACACCCCAGGGTTCTAAGAGCGCTTAGGTCAGTTTTAGTCCAGCCCCTGTTTCTGATTTTCTTAGATTCGCTTTCATCTAGTATGGTACCTATGGATTGGAGGAAAGCTGATGTCATTCCAGTATTTAAAAAGGTGTTACAATCTCAGCCTGGCAATTATGGGGCAGTATGTTTAACATCTGTGGTGGGCAAATTATTTGAAGGCTTGGTAAGGGAGCACACTCAAAATTTTGTCCTAGTGAATGTCATTATGAGCAGAAAGCATCGCTTTCTGAAGGATAGGTCATGTCAGACAAAATGCCCCTGACGAAGCCGGTTGACCGGCGAAACGCGTAGGGTTGGTATAGGTGGACGATGGGTGATTAGCTCCCAGCCGTTCCCCACGTAGAACAGGCAGGATTTTGGCTCAATGAGGGACGGGTTGGAAGGGAGGGGAACTTGATTCCATGCTGCACGCAATTGAGTTGCTCAAATATACGCAGCGTTCTTACCCTATCTTATTACTTCTGACACCACTCCACTATACTTAAAGGCATTAGAAGGAGGAGGGGGGATTGTTTGCTCCCACGCCGTTTGTCATATAGTGGATTTATACTGGACTATGAGAATAGGTTGAATGGGAAGAAAACTTTACTATACTTTATGCGTGCAGCAACTGAGTTGCCAGTTTAACTTTATCGCCACAGATCACATTGTTCCTCCTATAGCCTAGGTTTTTATTTTATGTGTTTTAGGGACATGGTCCCGCACTGCTCCATTGATTGTTGGAATAGTGTGTCTATGTATGTGCGCCCGATGCAGGGTATTGTGTGTCTATTCATGTAGAATGGTTATAAATAAAAGTTAAGTTTTACATTATAATTATACTTATGTCCGAACTGGTTAGCTAGAGGTGGGGTGTAGTTGTCCTAATTAGTAGGTCACTGCACACACTTCAATTTTCTTTTCATTTTACTGATACATTCTCTGCTTGGAGTAAGGTTATTTGTGGGGTTCCTCAGGGCTCGGTATTGGGTCCACTTTTATTTATCTGGTTCATGAATTACTTAGGGGAGGGCACTGTAAGTAATGTATCAGTATTTGCAGAGGGCACAGAACTATCCAGCCCAATTAATTCCGTCCAGGAGGTAGCATCCTTGCAACAGAATCTTGACAAACTGGCAATCTGGGCAGCTACGTGGCAAATGAGATTCAGTGTTGATAAATGTAAAGTCATGCACCTGGGATGTAAAAATATCCAAGCCACTTATACCCTTAATGGGACTGCACTAGGCAAATCCATTATGGTAAAAGACCTTGGTGTCCATGTAGATGATAAACTTGGCTGTAGCAAACAATGCTAATGAGCAGCATCAAGGGCAAATAAGGTCTTGAGCTGTATTAAAAGGGGCATTGATTCAAGGCAGGAAGGGGTTATTCTTCCAGTTTATAGAGCAGTGGTAAGGTTCCATCTAGAATATACCTTACAGTTTTGGTCTTCATCACTCAAACAGGACATTACTGTATTAGAGAGGGTACAATGAAGGCCAACTAAGTTGATCCAGGGACTAGTCCAAGGAATTTCCCCCCCTCTGGGGCAAATTAGAGTGGCCTCAGATGGGGTTTTTTTTTGCCTTCCTCTGGATCAGCTAGCAGTAAAGGTGGCCAAAGACGCACAGATAATATCGTACGAAACAAATTTTCGTACGATATTCGGTGCGTGTATGGTGGGAAATGAGCCGACCGATATCGTCAGAAGATTAAGATATTGGTCGGCTGGTTGATCGGGCTGGACGGAAAATTTTGATCGGCTGCCTTTGAAGACACCCTTAACATCGCCCATTGTTAGTGCTGAATTGTCAGATACAAGTAGAATTCTATTGTTTCTACATGTATATTTGACGATTCAGCTCTACACGTGTGTGTTGAAACGAACGATCTTTCTTGGAAAGATCTTTTCTGAGAAAGATCGTAATTGTCATGTCTATGGCCAGTTTAAGGCAGATTAAAAGTTAAAAAGTTGAACTTGATGGATGTATGTCTTTTTTCAACGTAACTTATCATGTTACTATTTGAAACATAAAGTGATATCAAGTTAAAGGAGCTGTTCACCAAATAGTTAACTTTTAGTATGATGTAGAGAGTAATTTTCTGACACAATTTGCTATTGTTTTTTATTGTTTGTGGGTTTTTTTTTAAATTTAGCAGCTCCCAGGTTTGGGTCCACATTACCCTAGCAACCATGAATTTATTTGAATAAAAGTCTGGAATATGAATAGGAAAGGGCCTGAATAGAAAGATGAGTAATGAAACTAGCAATAACAATATAATAACAATTTGTAACCTTACAGAGCATTTGTTTTTAGATGGGGTCAGTGACCCCCTTTTTAAAGCTAGAAACAGTTAAAAGAAGAAGGCAAATAATTATTAAACAATAAAAAAAAATAATGAGGACCAACTGAAAGTTGCTTGGAACTGGCCACTCTATAACATACTAAAAGTTAACTTAAGGCTAGCAGCAGAAGAGCAGATTCTGGGACATTTAGCCGCCAGGCGACTAATTGCCTCTTCAGCCCGGCGACAGTCTCCCTAAACTGCCTTCCATGAGCCTGAATGAGGAATCACCTGTGCAAATACACTCGTGTTGCTTCGATTTCTGAAGCCACCTGAAGTTTCCTCGTGAGGCAACTTCAAGCAACTTCAGAAATTGAAGTGCTGCAAGTGCATTAGCGCAAGCAATTCCTCATTCAGGCACACAGAAGGTAGATGGAAGGCAGTTCGGGGAGATTGTCGCTGGGCTGAAGAGGCGATTAGTCACCTGGCGACTAAATCTCCCCCAATCTGCTCGTCTGCCACTAGCCTAAAGGTGAACCACTTTAATCTCATTTTCACTACCAGTTCTATGAAATAAAAACATCAAAGAGGATAACAAGAATTGGTCAGGGGCCAGAAAACTGTTGCAAGGCACTGTATATATCTCTTGTGCCTGTAGGATGAGGAGTACAAACACAGTGCTTGAATCCAATATGTATGAAATATCAGATGACAGACAAACCTCCTTATGTGATGTTATATTGTTTTCCATGTGGCTTTTACTGATATTATTTCTGCTGCCACAGTATATTTCCATTACATACAGTAGTTTTCTTCAATGCATCACCCTCCTAAGCCTCTAACTGAATTGTAAGCCTATGTGGTCTGCTATCTCCTACACCTCTCTGTTATGAGACCTGCTTTCACTATTCATAAAGTAGTATAGATCTCTACATTGATGCCTTGGCAAAGAGCTGTTCTTCCACAACAGCTGCAAACAAAAGCTGGGCCATTGAGAGAATAGATGGGAGAAACAAGCAGACAATGGACCATTAGTGTAATGATTATGGCTACTTGCCACATGCTCTAAACATTTGCTTTATTCATGAATAAACATAAGTAGCAGATTTAACACATTAGGCATCAGTGGGGGTAACATACTTCAATACTTCACGTAATAACCTAACTACAGTACTAGGTACTTTGAAATACAACTCACAGTTTCCTCAGCAACAATATTAGTTAATGACTGCATATTATTATGTGTATGGTTTCCCTACAAACCACATGCACCTTACCTCTTTTTCAGCAAGCTACACCAAATAAATAATTACCTATATATAAGTATAACCCACAATTATTGTGTAAAACACACTAACACTTTCTGAGTCAGACTGACCCACTAGGGTACCCACGGAAATCCCAGGTCCCTGGAAAAGTATAACTGGGCTGCACACAGTCAAGTTTTCATTGGAGGTTAGGTTGGAACAACGGATGTCATTGGTGCAGTGTGGAATGGTAACAGATTATATTTGCTGTGGTCTGAGTAATCAGTGGTAGAGGGGGCCCTTGAGGTCAGGTCTTCCAATAGGACCAAGGGACCCCAATCTGACATTGAACATTTTTATTTTATTCTTTCACTTGTTAATTCAATTTCTTGAGTGCAGTATAAACTGTTGAGTGAAGAATGGTATGGTTGTATTTATATGTGATCCTCTTCTGCCCTCTACTGTCTGTGCATGTTTTCACATTTCATAGCATGAAATCAAGGTAGGATTTGAAGTATATATATATTTTTTTTTTTTAAATTTTGATTTGATACAATAAATATTCATATATAATACAATTTAGAAAATATTCAGTATACATTCTGACCACCCACAACATATTGTACGTATATTATTTCAATATGATAAAAAATATATAAATCTCACATACACAGGCTGAGAAATATTGGTGGATAGAGGGTTCAAGCTTAGGGTTCATGGTGATAATCTGCACCGATGTGTGTAAAGTGCAGTTTCAGATGCAATCACCATGCTAGTTACCTATAATTCAGTTTTCCCCCGATTACAGCATCATTGCTGACGCCAAAAGGATGTGACAAAATTACAGCTGATGCATTAAAATTGACACAGCTATGATTAGTCTTTGAAATGAAAAAAGTGAATAGTGCTAAAAATTTTGCACCCAATTCTGCCACACTGTGGTGTTTAAGTCAGGTTGATGTGGGAACCCTGGTGCTAGCGCTTGTTTCGGAGATGGCAGCAGGTCCACGGGTTCCTTGCACCAATGGGCGCACAATTCAGAACAGGAGGCAGGATAAAGCCAATGACTCTGATTCACTGACTATACATAAGTGAATGTTGAAGGCAATTACAGTACCTTTAATGAATGGTATTTTTGTCACAACTGATAGGCAAATGAAACTGCACTGCATTAAAGGGCAAGGAAAGGCAAAGAAATAAAATG
>CM044439.1:130819541-130839458 GCA_024363595.1 Xenopus borealis
TATGCACTTTGTTGTGTATCTAAAAACACAATCAGCATGCATTTGTAAGCACATTAAAAAAGAAAGCCTCTTTGTAAGAGCCCTAAATAAGATGTTGTTTAATCATCTACATTTATCTGAAATCTGTTAAATAGTGAGATTTGAGGATTTACCACTTGTATACCAGTAATCTTTATTCTTTCTTGGTGCACTTTGCAATGGGACTTTTCTTCTTCTTTTTCTACTAATGGGTGGTGTAGAAGGTGCTATTGTGTGGTCTATAGGGGCCTCGTTTGGAAGCCTGGAAAGCTCAGTGTTTACTCTGGTATTTTACATGGTTGCATATTTATTTTCTCAGGACTGTGCTTTGAGCGTTTTTCAAGAATTTCCAAATGCACAGATTAGCACAAAAAGAGAATCTAATTGAACATAAAATACTTGATATCTTATATTTTGTTGATTATGCTGCATTTTTTCTTAAAAAGAAAATATAATAATGTGCTTTCTTTCAGCAATCTTTTTTGGAAAGTAAACTTAAATCCTTCAGTATTGGGAAAATGAGTGCTGCTGCTAAGAGAACACTAAGTAAGAAGGAGCAAGACGAGCTTAAGAAAAAGGTAACCGTTAAAATTTTCCTATGCTCCTGTCAACAGAAGCCTATTTCATTTTTTAAATGAGATTGATATATCCTGTAGATATAGTTGAATACAAATGTCTGATCACCCCTAGCAAATTTACTATTATTCCCCATAATTAGCTCGACCAAATTCGATATTCGATTAGCATTCGATGATCGAATGCTAATCGAATAGTTTTAGGCTACCTTTTATTCGATATTCGATCATTCGACGATCAAATACAAATTTATTCTATCAGTCGAATAATTTATTCGATCAGTCGAATAAATCATTTGAATGATTCGTACGATTCGATCGTTCAAATCCTATTCGATCAGGACTTATCCTCAGAAGCCTATGGGAGTGCTCCCATAGGCTTCTATTGCAATTCGGTAGGTCCAATCTGGCGAAGTAGGCAATCTAATAAACTTTAAAATTCAAATCCTTCGCTGATCGAATATTCGATCACTCAAATCTATTCGAATGTATTTGATTATTTGACCATTCGCTATTCGATGATCAAATATGCCAAATCGAATAGATCCTACGATCGAAATTCGATCGAACTTCGATCTATTCACGTGAATTTAGTACATCGGCCCCTAAGTGTTTTGTAAAAAGCATCATAGGAAGAAAGAAAGTGGTACTTGTGGCACTGGTCAAATATTCTAAGTTGGATTTGGTTGCATCCAGATACATATTCGAGCATCTGTTGCCAGTCTTAGTAACTTCATCAGGCTTGTTCTTATTTTAAGATCAAACTAATCAAACTCTTGGTGCCCACAGGAAGATGAAAAAGCAGCTGCAGAGATATATGAAGAATTTCTTGCTGCATTTGAAGGAGGTGATGGCAGCAAAGTGAAAACATTTGTAAGAGGAGGGATTGTTAATGCCACAAAAGGTAAATACTTGTCCCACTGCATTTATGTAATCTTTTAAAATGAATTCTGAAAACATTTTGGTAAAATTTTTACTTTATCACTATTGTTTTTAATTATGTATACAGAGGAGCATGAAACAGATGAGAAGCGAGGAAAACTGTATAAGCCATCTTCACGGTTTTCAGAACCCAAAAGCCAGCAGTCTAGCAGTGAGAGGACCCCACCTCCAGTTATACTTGGTGAACCCAAAAAAACTGTAAGCCATAGATTTATTGAGCTTTTTTCCCAACCTCACCTGTGTAATATGATTCTTTTACATTAAACAAATATAAAGTGAAAATTAAGGGGTAGTTCACCTTTATATTACCATTTTATATGATGTAGGCGGTGACATTCTGAGACAATCTGCAATTGCTCTTTGTGTTTTATTTTTTATAGCTTCTGAATTATTTAGCTTTTTGTTCATCAGCTCTTTTGTTTGAATTTTCAGAAGCTATCTGGTTGCTATGGTCCAGTTAATCCTAGCAACCTGGCAGTAGTATAAATAACTGACAGACAAATTGAATAGGAGAGAGCATTAATAAAAAGAAAAGCAATAAAAAGTAACCATAAAACAGCCTCATAGATTGATAACTTTTGGGCTGCCATTCTTATGTCAGGGTTCTGACATAATAATGCCAGGATATTGTTGGTAAAATCTTTTAATTTTTTTATATATAAATTCTAAATCGTAATTATGGTACTTTCCTATCCCTTTCAGAAGAATCCCTATTTCTTGACTTATGTTGAACAGGTTATTGTCCCATTGCACCAATGGCTTTGGGAATTATTTGTTTAAGGTTGACGGCAAATAAACATTTACCCCATATGTTATTCTTAACTGGCCCAGAAGTTTGGCTCCCCTAAAACAGTGGATTTCTTTTGCCTTTAATCAAAGGCGTTAATGCAACTGCTTGCCAGTATTGATTTGGTTATATATTTACCTGCATGTATTTTGCAATCCTTTTGAATAAGATAATTATCTGGGTGCCAGACTAAAAAAAAAAAAAAAAAAAACCTCACATCATATAAAAATGCCTTTACAGGGTGGAGCCCTTTTGCTGCAGATTTTCTCTTATCTTTTTTATTGTTCTAGGAGCATGCCACATGTTTATTTGAGATTGTTTATTTGCCTTTTTTGTCTACAAAAGA
Source organism: Xenopus borealis (assembly GCA_024363595.1). Classification (NCBI taxonomy): domain Eukaryota; kingdom Metazoa; phylum Chordata; class Amphibia; order Anura; family Pipidae; genus Xenopus; species Xenopus borealis. The sequence goes on from CM044439.1 coordinate 130,822,210, forward strand.
ACCCATGTGGAAACTGCAACCTGACTGAATTGTAGTTTTGCTTACTAAATGTCTTTCTTTTGTGCTTCTAGATTTCAAAGAAAGGGGAAAAAGAAAAGAAAAAAAGTAATTTGGAACTTTTCAAGGAAGAACTGAAGCAGTAAGTGTATTCATTCATTCATTCGTTCGTTCATTCATTAGGTATTTAAAGAAGCAATAAGAAGGGATGGGCAGATTTTAAAACCACAACTTTTGCAGAACAGCAACTCCTAGTATCTCTCCTACAGCTGAAATGTTGGTGTTATGATGGTAATTGTGGTTCTGGAAGCACTGACATTTGCCTGCCGTCATTTAATTTTGTAAATTTCATCTGGGTATGGAAATTGTTTTTAGCTGCAGTTTTTGCACATTTTGCAAGAGTGCTGGCATAATCTGCTGTTCGTAATAATTGCTGTTCAGTTAATTTTTTAACAGCGGCTTTGATGTGGTGCTAATTCCAGGTCCAAAGGGTTCGTTTGTATTCATTTTACATATTTAATTTATATGAAACTTGTATATTAGTGTAAATTAACTTTGTTTGCTTTGCATCTATAATATAATATATATGTATAATAAAGATCTGTAAAATATTTACATTGGGGACACAATATTATTATTATTACTATTTCTATCGCGCCAACATTTTTCTTAGCGCTGTGATTAATATGCTTCATAACACTTAATTTCAGAAGTATTTATTTTAACTTATTTATTCGTCAGAATCCAGGAGGAGAGGGATGAACGTCACAAAACTAAAGGTAGAACAAGCCGGTTTGAACCCCCTCAAACTGACACCGACACGCAACGGAGATTAAGTAAGTTATTCCTATGACCTTTTATATTGCTTTCTGTATATTTTTCTCCTCTGTACTCTTGTACTTAAAAACAAAAAAACCCTTTTCATGCATGGGCCTTTGCAGCAGATGATATGCTTATGGAATCTGGGCTAAAATCCACCATTTACACAACATTATTTTGCATTTAAACTGATGATCTACCATCTGAAAACTACCAATGGGGAATATTTTGTGGGTCAATAGCTTAATATCTGTGGTGCTCACAGATTATTCTCCATCTCCATGAGGGATGACTGAAAATGCCAATGCCATTGGAAGTGCATCAGTTTACGTTTTCATTTTGAAAACGTGTGGAAATTGCTGTATGGGGGATGATGCCTTTTAAATACATGCTTCTTCAGCTGTTCAATGCCAGGGACAAATGATTGATAGCACTCTGTTTTCCAATGCAAAAACAAATGTTTACCTATAAATAATTTTTCTCCAAATTCTGTGTTAAAACTTTGTCCCCATGAGTAGAAACCTAAGTTAGTTTGAGTTCCCACTTGCATGGTTGTTCTTTGAATCACAGAACTTCACGACGACCTGCTCATGAGAATAAGCCCTAATTATTAAAGGACAAGGAAAGGCAAAAATATAAAATCCAATTTTTACTTTCTTTAATGAAAACTAAATCTATCTCCAATACACTTTAATTTAAAAATGTATACAATTTTTATAAGAAACCTGACTGTATTCAGTGAAATTCTCCCTTCATTTACTGTTATGCATAGGAATTATCAGGTGGACCCTAACTGCTGGGTAAGGAAACAGTCATACTTATGAACAGCAGGGGGAGCCCCTACCTTACTTCCCAGCTATTCAGAACTCCAGCAGCTTGCAGACGGCAACTGTATACAGTTGATTTTATTTTTCCTTTTACATCCCCTTTAATTTTTCAAACTCCAGCTGCAGGGACAAAGATCATGGAGCCAGATTTAAATAGATAAACTGGGATTCTATTGGAAGATTATTTTGCTGCAGCCACTGGTTCTGCTGAATTGGAGAAAGTTTTAAAGTTTAAACTATACATAAACTATAAAATCCACATTAGATTACGTGACAACACAGGACCCTGCGCAGTCCGTATATTATAATTATTAATCAGTCTTGCTGTATCGACTTCTGGCAGATATTATTTGAATTGTGCTTTTTTGATAATTTATAATGATCCCTAAGCAGCCCGGACCACGATGAGCATGTGCTCTTGCAAAGATGTTTAACAAAGTTACAAGATGACAGCCCCCTGTGCCCAACTTTGAAAGCATAAATCATTTGTTTGATTATGCTTTGTGGTGCAGAAAGTTTGTTTAGTATACAAAATACAGCATTTCTAGCCTTATTCTATTTTAGATGTTTGCTTGTCCTTTAATAAGTGCCAGCATATTCTAAAGCGCTATATTCTTTTCACCTTTGGGTAAAACTAGTTTCTATAAAACTATAGGGTTTTACTGTTGCAGTAAGTTTGATTTTTTTCTTTTACAGCGGACACACCGTCTTCAAGAAGAAGCAAATCTTCTGGTGGTAACCTGTTTACGCAACTTCAAATTTACTAGGGATGCACCGAATCCAGGATTCGGTTCGGGATTCGGCCTTTATCAGCAGGATTCAGATTCGGCCGAATCCTTCTGCCTGGCCGAACCGAATCCGAATCCTAATTTGCATATGCAAATTAGGGCCAGGGAGCTAAATCACGTGACTTTTTGGCACAAAACAAGGAAGTAAAAAATGTTTTCCCCTTCCCACCCATAATTTGCATATGCAAATTAGGGTTCGGATTCGGTTCGGTATTCGGCCAAATCTTTCGGGAAGGATTCGGGGGTTCGTCCGAATCCAAACTAGTGGATTCGGTGCATCCCTAAAATTTACTTAATATGATTTCATTTTAGCCCTGTAAAAAATGCTTATTTATATTCATTTTAGCTCTGGATGATTATGCTCCTGGGTCACATGATGTTGGCGATCCAAGCACCACTAACATATATCTTGGGAATATCAGTCCTCAGGTAAGAAATACGCTTCAAGAGTGCTAAATAGTGATTGGTTTAGAACTTTATTATATTAATATACATTTTTTTGTGCTAGTAATTCAGCTTTTGGTAAACCTTAAAGGAACAGTAACACCAAAAAAAAAAAATGGGTTTTAAAGTAATCCTATACTGTTGCCCTGCAATGATAAAACTGACCTCTGCTTCAGAAACACTACTGTAGTTCATACAAACAAGCTGCTGTGTAGCAATGGCGGAAATTGAAAAAAAGCTAAATGGCACAGGTTAAATTGTGGGTAACAGATAACACCACTATGTTCTACAGAGCTTATCTGCTGTGTAACCAAAGCCTTTTCTCCTATGAAAGGCTGCCCCCATTGTTAGACAGCATCTTATTTATATGAACAATAGTAGTGTTTCTGAGGCAAATGGCAGTTTTACCAGTGCAGGGCAACATTGTATTGTATTTTTATTACTTTAAAACACTTATTGTTTTTATGTTACTGTGTTACCAGTGCTAATTTGACTGAAGAGTATAATATAAACCCCCCAAAAAATTAAATGTTGTGTTATATTACCTTGGGGTACATAAATGTTAGATACTCCCAATGTAACATTAATCCTTGTGTCCTTTCTCCTCTTTGCTAATTACCTGTCTGGATTATATCTGTGCCAGTACTCAACTACAGTGTTCTGAACCACACAAATGCATGTTATAATGGATTTCACTGTACTGTACAAGCATAGCATGGCACTGGCAGAAATATACCAAGGCCTGATGCAATGTTCAGCAGAAGATGCACTGGCTTCCATTATACAGCAAGTTATGTTTTTTCATGAATTCTAAAGTGGCCAGTATGTACCGTTCTGGGACACATGGCTGAGTAGGACAGTGCCACTTTCCCTTTGCTTCTTTGGGATGGATAATTTGCACTTCAGTACATTGCTTTGCAAAATAATTATTCTTCTAAATGCATGCTCACTACTGCTCAACAATCTTATTTGCCACCTGGCATTGAATAAGACAATATTGTTTAAAGTCCATTCTGAAGAATCATACCTGCTGCCAGTCTTTGTGTTAACATGGTAGAGAAGTGGGTCAGAAATGACATTCTCTAGAGGGTGAATCCTTAACGGAACTGTTTAGTGTGAAAATAAAAACTGGATAAATAGGCTGTGCAAAATAAAGATGATTCTAATTTAGTAAAATGTAATCTGAACGGCTGGACTCAGCTGATGTCAAGCAACAACACAGAACAGAACCCAACTACCTGCTTTTCCGATCTCTAACGCTGAGCTAGTCCATGACTTTGAGGGGGCCCAGAGAGGTACATAAACTGTATCAGTGAGTTTGCAATTGATCCTTAATATGTAGGTCAGATTAAAAAGCCGACAGTTATGACCCAAGTGTCCTTCCCTCAGAAAGCGCTGGTTGGTTACTGCCTTGGAAACCGAGAGCTGCAAAGCAGGAAGTAGTGTTCTGGCTATTATATTAGACATCCAGTTACTCCATCCTTTATAGATAAAATTTTTGGCTAACTAAAAACATTTTTTTTAAATTTTGCACAACCTATTTATCCAGATTTTTATTTTTACACTGAACAATTCATTTAAAGGAGAAGGAAAGCTACAGAGGCATTTTATTACCAATAGATTAGCTGCAGTAGTGCAAGAGAGAATGCTATATTTATACTGTAGAACATTTGATCATAGTTCTAGAAGCTCTCTCTTTGTTTAGGATAATAGCTGCAGTATTAGCTTGGTGTGACATCACTTCCTGCCCGAGTCTCTCCTTGCTCACGTATAGCTCTGTGCTCCGATTACAGCAGAGAAGGGGGGAGAGGACCAAACTGAACATGCTCATGCCAGATGCCAGGGCAAGGAGGTAGGCAGGAAGTCTGATACAGTAGCCCATCTGTACACAATAGAAGGAAAGAAATGCAGTGTTTCTTTTGACAGAGGACTCAGAGCAGCATTACTTTGAGGGTTTACTGGTATACAGTTGTGCTCATAAGTTTACTTACCCTGGCAGAATTTATGATTTCTTAATCATTTTTCAGAGAATATGAATGATAACACAAAAACTTTTCTTTCACTCATGGTTAGTGGTTGGCTGAAGCCATTTATTGTCAAACAACTGTGTTTACTCTTTTTTAAATCATAATCACTACCCAAATGACCAACATACCCTGGTGATTTGGCCTGATAACATGCACACAACTTGACACAAAAGGATTTAGAATGGCTTTTAAAGGTAACCATCTTCACCTGTGATCTGTTTGCTTGTAATTAGTGGGTGTGTATAAAACATTGATGTTAAAGGGGGGGCAATACACGGTATTAAGAACTGGGTTATGTAAATTTTTGATCAGGGTCATTTGGGTAGTTTGTGTAGTGATTATGATTTAAAATGAGTAAACACAGTTGTCTGACAATAAATTGCTTCAGCCAACCACTAACCATGAGTGAAAGAAACGTTTTTATGTTATCATTCATATTCTCTGAAAAATGGCTAAGAAATCATAAATTCTGCCAGGGTATGTAAACCAATGAACACAACTGTATTTAGGTGGCCCTTTCTGATAAGGCTTACTTAGTTTTAAACTTTCCTTCTCGTTTAAGGGTGAGTGTTGCCTTGGTTCACTTTTGTTAACCCTTAGTATGTTCTAGAATGACTAATTCACATTCTGGTTTTTACAAATAAATAAATGGTTGCTAGGACCCTAGCAACCAGATTGCTGAAATTGCAAACTGAACAGCTGCTGGCAGCAGATCCAGACTGTGTATACGTTTAATTACACCTGCAGGTTGTTTATGGAATGCATATGGCTTAATGCTGCATACTTTTATTTTAGAGTCCTGTTGTAGCAGAAGTATTGCCTTATGTTCCCGCGCTCAGTCATAAGAAACTTTAGGAATTTTAGAACACAATGTAGCATAGCCCTGGGCTGCTATAAGAATGTCCCTGTATATACAGAGCCCAACATCGTTGACTGAAATTTTAGAACCCTTACCAGGTGCCGCAGGGGAGCACCAGCTGTGTCCACAATTGTGTGTCTCCTCAAAAGTCTTTTGTGACTCTAGCTGAAGTACACACAAATTCAGTATTCATTTTACAACCTTCTTTATTACATTTAATGAGTCCTGGTGTCTTTATTTTCTTGTTTCCACACACCACCAGATGAATGAAGAAATGTTATGTCAGGAATTTGGGAGGTTTGGGCCATTGGCTAGTGTCAAAATTATGTGGCCACGAACGGACGAGGAGAGGGCACGAGAGAGAAATTGTGGCTTTGTAGCATTCATGAACAGAAGGGATGCAGAAAGAGCTTTAAAAAACTTGAATGGTAGGTAGAATGGTGCTATTAGAGCTGCAGATGTTTTTAAAAGATACTTCTGCTTGATGTGTATTGGTATTTCAATTGTCTCTGATTAATCAAGTAATGTTTACCTTTAGTAAGAAACATAATTGTTTATACAGCCTTGTTAGACATAAGTTGGACATAAGCATTGATATAAATGTTATAAAAAAAAAAATTTTCTCTATAGTAATAAAACTGTACCTTACTTTTTCCCAGCTAAGATAATTAATGCTTATTGGAGGCAAAATAATCATATTTGATTTATTTCATGTTTAAATGATTGTTTTAGTAGACCTTAAAGGGATATTGTCATGGGAAAACGTTTTATTTTTTCAAAACACATCAGTTAATAGTGCTGCTCCAGCAGACTTCTGCACTGAAATCCATGGATTTATTATAATTTAGTGACCATCAAATTTAAGGTCCTGTTTTGTTATTACAAAGGAAATAATTTTAATTAATTTATTTAAAATGGACTCGCCATCCCTGTTAAAGGGAATTTTTTTTTTAAAGCATCCGTTAATGGTGCTGCTCCAGTAGATTTCTACACTGAAATCCATTTCTCAAAGGAGCAAACAGATTTTTTTATATTCAATTTTGAAATCTGACATGGGGCTAGCAATTTTGTCAATTTCCCAGCTGCCCCTGGTCATGTGCCTTGTGCCAGCACTTTAGGAGGGAACTGCTTTCTGGCAGGCTGAATAGTACGCAGTGGGACATGGGTTTTTACTATTGAGTGCTGTTCTTAGATTTACAAGGCAGCTGTTATCTTTTGTTAGGGAGCTGTTATCTGGTTACCTTCCCATTGTTCTGTTGTTAGGCTGCTGGGTTTGGGGAAAGGGAGGGGGTAATATCACTCCAACTTGCAGTACAGCAGTAAAGAGTGATTGAAGTTTATCAGAGCACAAGTCACATGACTTGGGGCAGCTGGGAAATTGACAATATGTCTAGCCCTATGTCAGATTGCAAATTGAAATATAAAAAAATCTGTTTGCTCTTTTGAGAAATGGATTTCAATGCAGAATTCTTCTGGAACAGCACTATTAACTGATGCATTTTGAAATTTTTTCCCATGACAGGATCCCTTTAAGGAGCATTTTGAGATCTGGTTTCCAGGTCCCATACCTGTACTTATTTTACTGTGGTAAAAGTGAAAAGGTGTAGTACATAGAAAAGTATAGAGCCACTGTCATGTAACATCTCCAGTACAAGATAGCTGGGGTCCATGCCCACAACATAAATGTAAGTTGTAACTTTTTGTGTGTTTGAGATTTCTTGCTTTGCAGGTATAATAGATACATCAGTAGATGATGCAAACATTTCTGAAAAAACACAAATTGCTTTGTTCCTTTGAGGTATATAGAGAGTGCTTGACTTGAGGGAACTGTTTTTTCACTTATGTATGTATATTCATATATTCTTGGAATTTGTGAATTTTAATTACAAGGGAATAGATCAACTTTATTCCGCCTTTCAAGATATGATTGGTCAATGTTGAACATCCATTTGCTAGTCTTCTGTTCACTGACCTTTTTGTATTTACAGCGAAGATGGTTATGAATTTTGAGATGAAACTGGGATGGGGTAAGGCTGTTCCTATCCCTCCCCACCCAATATATATTCCTCCGTCCATGATGGAACACACCCTTCCACCCCCTCCTTCTGGTCTTCCGTTTAATGCCCAACCTAGAGAGAAACTGAAGACCCCCAATGCTGCTATAATGCCACTTCCAAAAAACAAGGAGGATTTTGAGAAGGTAATTAATGTAAGATAATATATTAGTTAATTATTGGTGTTGCAGTGATGTGACTCTATATCTTTGTAAGACAGACAGTTTATTCCCAATGCTTCCAATTTTTAAACATTCTTTTTTACTTGTATTTAGTTAGGCTGTATGTCTCAGTCGTTTTTAGAGCGGTGTCTTGTAAAATAGTGGTGTTTTGATTTAATTTGTGTTGTGCCAAATAGTTGGTGTGCTTCCAATACTGGAAGTGGAATTTCTACTGAATAGCAGTAAGTAATTTCAAGTGGTTGTTCAAGGTAGAAAATAGTTTTGGGAGCTTTGAAAACCAAACTGCAGAAATTATACTGTGTATGGATGTGTGCAGGAGAGAAGAATGAGTATTTTGATTTGTTAATACTAGACATTCCCTTACATTTGCATTAGCTAGCTGCTGTAATTAGTACATTTTGTTTCTACATAAATTGTAGGAAACACAATATACCCAGTTCAATCCATGTATTCCTTGTTAGATGCCAATCAGTGTACAGACCAAAGTTCTTCATTTACAATTCTTCATGTTCATAACTGCTATCACAGAAGTCCTAGATGTACAAATATTACCCTTTGGGTTGTTCAAAATTAGATCAACACAGATCTGTTTCTTCTGTGGGTGGTCATTCATTTCATAGATTTTAGATTTCTATAGTCACTTCCACAGAAGCAGGTTTTATTTTAAACTTTTGCTATTATATAAATATCCACGCTATGCATCCAATGCATGAAGCAGTTTTAAGCCTCCTATAATTAACCTTTGTTTTTAGTTTTTTATTTTGTTTTAATACATACATTTATTTAATGGTGTCTCCCAAATATTTTGAGCTGGGAAACTTCTGTCAGATTATTTGACTAAATATTGGTATAGCCTAGCATTCATGTATGGTAATTTGAAGCACAATAATAGGATTGTATCACTCTCACAGAGCAGCACTTTAGCATAATGTCAGAGTAGTACTTTAATTGGTTCCTTAAATGTGCATTCTTTTGAAAGGTTCTCTTTAAGTAATTGTTAGGTACACAAAAGTTCAATATCCAGTGTATAATAAACTGTAAAAAGTAACTTAAGATCATGTTCAGTGCAAGATGTATAGATTTTAATGCATATGTATATATTATTTTGCTTGTTAACAATACTCACATATTCTATGTTTATTATCTGATGTGACTTCATATACAGACTCTGTCGCAAGCCATAGTCAAAGTGGTTATCCCAACAGAAAGGTACATTTTTTTTCTTTTATTATTACTGATATGAATTTAGAAAACACCCCCTACGGAATTGCAAGCTGGTTGGTGGTCTTGAGGAGGTGATTGTTGCTTCACTGAGCAAAAGTTCACAGATGCAGGATTTTTTTTCCCCATGCTAATTGTTTTTAACCACTTCCTTTTTTTTTTTTTTAGCTTTTTCTGCAAATAGTTGTTTTTGTTTTCTTCCCCCCTCCCCCCGGCCTTCTTGCATTGAAAAGGTGTAATCAACTAAATATAATTCCTTATGGTTGCTTCTTATTTACATAAAGTATACAGTATTGTTACATGAAAATATTGAGGCCCCTTACCCTGCAAACAGAATGTCACCTAATGCACGGAGTTTTTTTGTTTACATGAACATAGCAGTGTTTTGGAGCGACAGACTAGCTTAGGTGATTCATACTCTTGCTCAGTAAAGCTTAGTCTCTAATTCAAGATGAAAAGTACAACCATGCTTAAAAGTAAATCAGACACAAATTTTTAATTCCAAATGACCTTTGACATTGGCCTTGGTGAGAAACACCACAGCTGAACTGTCTGCGGCAGCGGGGGACAAGGAAAACATCAAGGGATGGATTGGGAAAGTATTTTGACCAGACATTGGTACGATCGACTCCAATAAATGTGGTTGTTGTAATACATGAAACACTATACATAATGTTTGACCAAATGTATAGCCTTAGTGTAGTTGTCTTTCGGCTCACACTAGTTTTTAAATATTCATACCTGTTTTACCAGATATAGGAAGATATTTCTTTTAGAGTCTATTATGCTAGTTTGCAATATATATTTGTTATTCGGCAAAACTGGTTATTTTTTGTAAACTGGTGCTTAATTTGTAATTTAATGGGAACATTTAAATGCACCAACTTAATATCGAATTTCTAATTTAATTAGGAAAATAATTTTTTACGGAATGCTTTTGTACACCAGACTATGGATAGCCCTTTTTAAAAAATGTCTTTTGATGCTTTCTGGAATGGGAAACACCCCGTGTTTTTGTTGTGTGTGCGTGTGTGTAAGCTGGAATGGGTGGTAACAATATATTATACGATTACTGAGGCAAAATCCTCCTGTCATAGGCACATTTTATAACCCTTCCACCACTTAGTTTTCTGTTTACGAAGTCAGCTTTATGAAAGGATGAGTTTTTACACATTGTAAAGTAAGTTTATTCCCTACTATACCAGAACACAAAGTACCAACCAGTGTTCATGAAGACTTTGGATCTTGCCCATTTAATTTGAAAGAAGGATGTTGTCTTTTGAAGTGATGACCACAGAGTAGGAATTTCTTATTGTTAATACTGCATATTATATTTGCAATAGAAGTTCTGATTATTAAAATTCACATTGCTGAAAATTTTAGCTGGTGTCACATTGTGACTAAGAATTAAGTTATTGTGTGGAATACAGAAAATATTTGCTGTTAAATGCTGCCTGTGCCATTTATATGTGGACAATGATTGCATTTCATTATATATTAGAGTAACGGACTCCTTTGGTGCTCTTACAGCATGTAGTTTTCCTTTATTGGTATTTCATATATATAATATATATATATATATGTATATACTAAAAATCTTTCATTATACTTAAATACAATGTGGGTAGGTCTAAATACATTTTTCTTTAACTGTACTGTCGTTGTAGGAATTTACTCGCTTTGATACATCGGATGATCGAGTTTGTGGTGCGTGAAGGGCCAATGTTTGAAGCTATGATCATGAACCGAGAAATCAACAATCCAATGTTTAGGTAAGTGTTTGCTTCTTAACATGAGTTGGTCAAAGAAATACCTACACCATGATACCTTGGGCCAGAATGACAAACTGTTGTGCCATTTAAAAATGTTTAATACTTTTTTTTCAGAAATCATTATCCATTAAGACTGACATTACTAATATGTAAGATCATTTCAGATACATCTGTTAGATTTCAAAATGGTCTTTTGTACAAGCTAACTCTACAATAATCCATAAGGAGTGTTTAGTCTTGGTAGTCAAATGACCTGTGCAATCTGTGCTGTTTTATGTAAGTGTGCTCTCTTTAGTTGTCACTTTTTTTTCATTTTTTTGTCAGGTTTCTGTTTGAAAATCAGGCTCCAGCTCACGTGTATTACAGGTGGAAACTATATACAATACTACAGGTAAACATTCAGAAATACAATTGCATTGCAGTTCATGTAACATGCTTTCATGTTCTATTACTTTGAGGATTGCCACAAAATAATAAAATGATCTTAAAGCTGTGTTGTGTTATCAGTCTGGTCTTGCAAACAAGGTGTTTTGTTGGCCAGATAGTAAGCAGCTAGTCGGCCACATTACTGAATGGCCAGTACTTCCAGCCTAGCTCTATTAAGCCTCATGTACATATGGCTGTAAACACAGCTGAGATTACAATAATAAATCCCAGATGTAGTCCGAGGCATCAAACAGCACAGGGGCTGTTATCTTTGGAATTAGAAGCCCATCAGCAGAAATATGGGAAGGTAACCAGGCAACTGCTCCCTGACTCCTTCATTGCTAAATATGTGCAGTGGTAGATATGAGAACAGCACCCAATAGTCAAAATCCAGCAAAAACAAGTTACAACTTAGTTACTTTGAGTAACTTATCTGAAAGTAGCCTTCACTCCAATATTACAACAAAAAAAATGACATTGAATTACATTAATCATTGGTTTATAGGACATGTGAAAGTTCAAGAAATCTGATTTTTAAAACAGTTATAATTGTTTGTATAATATAAACCATCAGCTCAGTATACCTTCTGCAAAAGCTCCCCTATCTTCACTGCAGTTCTACCTGAGGCAGGCATCTTGGATTTCACAAACTGTTCCTACCTATATCTTCACAGCAACTAATCGCCTCTTTTTGGGGCGACTAATCTCCCTGAACCGCTTCCCCCTGCCTTCCAGCTGCTTAATGAAGAATCTCCTGCGCCTATTCGCACGTGATGCTGTGTTTTCCGAAGCGATTTCTGGAAAGCGAAGCGCCGTGTGTAGGCTCAGGTGATTCATCATTAAGCAGTTGGAAGGCAGGGGGAAGCAGTTTGGGGAGATTAGTCGCCAGGCCACAAATCTCCCCCAATCTTCTCGTTTGGACTAGCCCTTCGTGTGGCCTTCATTTGCATAATGACATCACCAGCAGGGGATAAGATTGGGAAAACTCTTGATACTTCTTGTGGAGGCGTTTACTAAAGCTAGGCATTCTGGGTAGAATACTCAGGGAATTGCTACAATCTGAGAATGCACCTGAACTCATTTGCATGTTGTAGTCACAGTATGGACTCAGTGAAAGAACCCATTTGACAAAGTATGAGATTTTTTAAAAACTGCTTTTTTTTTCCCAAAAAACTATATATGTAGTTTGATTCAACATGTTTAGGTTGTAATGGTCAGATTGTTCATGTACGTTTGATTTTGGCTAAGATTGGTGCCCTTTAAGAGTAACATTTTAAATGATGGAATGAATTATGTGCAATATACACAGTATTTAGTGATAAAAATATACCATAAAATCTGGACAATCCCTTTAAGATAATTAGTCTGTATTGGGGTTTTGCTTAATTAAACTAATTGTTTATCTTCAGTCAACAAAAAAAGACTGCAAGGTTTATAGGAGATTTACTACTGTACAGAATGACTGTATAAATGTAGGATTAATATACTTTCTGAAATATGATGCATTTTACGTGTTTCATACACATTCCTTGCAACGTATATGATTAGATTACCTGACGAAGGGGGAATACCCCCGAAACGTTGAGATGCCAAATAAACACGAAAGGGATTCCCTGAGTACCGGTACCTATTTTCTTGTTCCAGTTGATATTGGGGAAGTGCCGACTTCCTAAGGTCCGTGCACCGGGTAAATATTTATTTAAATAATTAATAATAGAAAAAAAATTCTGATACTTCAACCATGGCAGAGGGGAATCTGGAGGGTCCCTTCTTAAGGGCAAACCAGTCTCAGACTAAGGTTAAATATTTGGCGTGCGTAAATTGTCGCAAACGCTTGCCTGCAAGTTGTAATGACCCTTTATGCATAGCTTGCTCTGGAAAATCCAGAGGTACCTTCCAAGGCTCAGGACAGACCTGTGCCAGGGACATAAGAGCTGCCCACAGAGGATACTCTCCAGAGATACAGGTCCAACCATCTACAGCTATGCTTCCTGTTCCACCACCCTGGGCTTTACAGTCCTCATCAGGCATTCCTAAGCTAGCAGCCTGCCTAGACCAACTTCTAGACAGATTAGATCAGGATAAGGAACAAAAGCAAAGACCTCAGAAAAGAACAGCTCCTCCTCCTTCAGAGGAACTAAGCGATTTGGAATAGTTTTCAACTCTACCCCTGGGTCAGGAATGTTCTCTTAGTGAAGAGGAACTTTCTTAAGACCATCCAGAAGAGTCTGAGGATATTCACAAGCAGTCCTCAAAAGATATTGACCGTCTTATTGCAGCAGTGCTTCAGTGCCTAGAACTCAAAGGCTCAGACACTCCATAAGCTTCGTCACATTCACTATTCAAGCAACACGAGATGTTCAAGTTTGCTTCCTTCTCATTCTCAATTTGATACTATCACTAAGACGGAACATCCGGAGAGAGCGTTTCAGGCTACCCGTAGGTTCTAAAAGTTTTACCCCTTTGACCAGGAATTTCTTGACAAATGGGCTGTCCCTTCTGTTGATGCTTCAGTGTCTTGGCTATCCAAGAGTACAGCCATTCCTTTACCAGACACTTCATCTCTCAGAGATCCTATGGACAAGAAAATGGAGGGATTCCTTTGGTCTGCCTTCGCAGTCATTGGTGAAGCCGCCAAACCAGTACTAGCTTCTTCTTGGGTCAGCAGAGCAAATCCGTCATGGATCGACACACTAGGGTCTTAGCTCAGGAGTCACTAGACAGGAGTTATTGCATACAGCACTTCAAGTGCAGGAAGCAAATGAATGAATGTTTGAATCTGCGCTGGATGCCGCACAAGTCATTAGCAGAGCATCGGCAAGGACAGTGGCTTTGGTCAGCGGATCTATCTTCCAAAAAATCACTCACTGCTATCCCCTTCAAGGGAATACTTCTATTTGGGCCAGACCTGGACAAAATAATCGGTCAAGCAACAGGGGGTAAAAGCGCTCTCCTTCCACAGAGCAAACCACGTACTACTTGCCGCAGAGGGCGGTTTTTTTCGACCTTCTAAAAATTCCAATCCAGTGAGGGATACTCCATCCCAAACTTTAGGTAACAAGCCCCATTATCAGGGAAAATTCAGGTCTAACTGGCAACAAAGACTGTCAGCCCAAGGCTTCAGACAAGTCCATCTAGGCATGTTGGAGGACGCCTATTCCATTTCCGGGAAACTTGGCTTCAGATGACAGAGGACACACGGGTCTAGGAAATTGTGTCAACAGGATATCATCTGGATTTTCAAAGTCCCCCCCCCCCCCCCTCATGTCAAGGATGCCAAAGGAATCACGAAAAAAGGCTGCCTTTCAAGCCGTCATTCAGGCTATGATTCGAGAACACGTTATTTCCCCAGTTCCAAAAGGAGAACGTTTCCACGGGTTCTTATCTAACCTGTTCATTGTTCCAAAAAAAAGATGGATCTTGCCAACCAATTTTAGATCTAAAACTGCTCAGCACATTCATTCGCCCGTCAAAATAAAAAATGGAATCACTACGTTCAGTAATGGCACCCATGTCACCAAACGAATTCCGGGCATCTCTCAACAGCAAAGATGCTTACTTACACATTCCTATTTTCCTTTCCCATCAAAGATTCTTGAGATTTGCTTTTCTCAATTAACATTACCAATTCCTGGCACTTCCATTTGGTCTGACGACGGCAACAAGGGTGTTCGCCAAGGTGATGGCTTCAGCAGCAGCCTTGCTCAGAGTAAAAGGGGTGTCTATAACACTATCTAGATGATCTCCTCATAAAAGCTCCATCTGCCAAGGAAGCACTCTGCAGCCTGGCTCAAGTGATGGACACTCTGTCCAAGTTAGGATGGACCATCAACATAAATCCAATTTGATACCCAGACAGAACTAATATTTCCTGGGCATGATATTCGATACCAGGCAACAGAGAGTATGTTTACCTTCAAGCAAGATAGCCTCCATCCAGTCGCTAGTGCACATTCTCCTGGCAAACTCCAATCCTCAAGCAAGATTTTCCATGAAAGTCCAAGGGGGCAAATTATTTGAAGACTTGTTAAGGGATCACATTCAAAATGTTGTCCTAGTGAATGGCATTATGAGCAGCAATCAGCATGGCTTTATGAAGGATGGGTCATGCCAGACAAATTTGATTGCTTTTTATGCAACTCAACGATGCTGGCCTACCTAAACCACCAAGGGGGCACAGAAAGCAGACAAGCACTAAAGGAAGCAGTTCTGATCTTCTCCTGTGCAGAGCGCCACAACATGACTCTATCGGCAATTTACATTAGAGTACTGCGAACTGCATTCTTACCCGCCTGGACCCGCTACCTGACCGCGGCCCGCAAGTACCTTATCTGCAACCCTAATCCGCTGACCATCAAGAATCAGGAAGTGCTGTCATGCTGCCAATCTAGAATCAGGAAGTGCTGTCTTGCTGGCAATCAAGAATCAGGAAGTGCTGTCATTGTAACCGGAAGTGACCTCATCAGAAGTAGGCGTGGTCCGAATAATGAGACTTTTGCGGGTAACCCCCCGATTACTCTAATTAACATTCTAGGCATAGACAACTGGGAAGTAGATTTCCCAAGTTGCCAGAAGCTGGACCCGGGAGAATGGTCTCTTCATTAGGACATATACCAAGACATCATAGACAGATGGGGAAAGCCAAAAATAAATCTCATGGCTTCAAGGTCACAGGTGTCACAGTTTTGTGTCCGTTAGCAAGACCCGCCAACACTAGCAGCGGACGCCATGACAGTCCCCTGGTGGTTCAGCCTAGTTTGTTTTTCCTCCACTACTGCTCCTTCCAAGGGTCATCAGAAAAATCAAGAGGGAACAATGCAGAGTTATACTCATAGCACCCAGGTGGCCCCTCTGAAGTTGGTTTTCAGACCTAATTCTCATGTGCAGGACAGAGCCATGGACACTGGCTCTACATCCGAATCTACTATAGCAGGGGCCGGTGTATCATCCCAACATCAGGATACTCGGTTTGATGGCATGGCTGTTGAATTCCTAATTCTCAGTTGTAAGGTTCTGTCCTCCAAGGTGGTTTGTACGATGATTGCAGCCAGAAAACCAGTTTTCGCCAATTCATATTGCAGAGTCTGGAAATGCTTCAAGGACTGGTGTCAAACTAATAATCACTCCTTGGAAACATTTTCCATTACACATGTCCTAGAATTTTTACAAGCCAGCCTAGAAAAGGGACTCTCACTGTGTTCTCTGAAGTCTCAAGTATCGGCATTTTACTTTAACAGCAAAAACTGGCACTTAATTCAGATGTCTGTACTTTCCTTCCAGGGGTGAAACAGAAATCCTCAGTTCAGGAATCCACTGCCCCAATGGGATCTGAATCTAGTGCTATCTGCTCTCCAGAGTCCTCCATTTGAACCACTAGCTTCCATACCTATAGAATGGATATCTTGGAAAGTGTCCTCCTTCCTCGCTATTGCCTCGGCAGGCAGAGTGTCTGAATTAGGAGCTCTGTCATGTCAGCCACCCTTAGTTTTTCACCCAAACTGGGCAGTGCTTCGTACCATGACCTCATTTGTACCAAAGTGAATTCAGAGTTCCACATTAACCAAGACATCACATTTCTTTCCTTCTGTCCACAACCGAAGACTCCAAAGGAAGTCTCCTTGCATTCTTTAGATCCAGTCAGAGCACTCAATTTCTACCTGAACCATTTAAAATATTTCGACAATCCTCTTCGCTATTTCTTCTTCACTTGGGCAGCAAAAAGGGCTCCTCGGCTTCTGTCATGCCAAGGCAGCATTGCTCTGGCATCAAAAGATAACATGGCAAAACAGTTGGTCGCAGTCTCACACAGAGACCCTTGATTGCATATCTCACC
>CM044439.1:130953579-130964081 GCA_024363595.1 Xenopus borealis
TGTGTAGGGGATTAAAACAACTCTGTTGACTTTATTAAGCTTCCTTTGGCATGTCTAGTTATCAGTGTAAATGTAATATATTACATGTACCATTTAATATTATTATTATTATTAAAATGTATTTCTATAGCGCCAAATGTGTTTATATAACAAAATCATATGAATTACATACATATGGAGTTATATACATCACAATCAATGCCGGTGCAAAAGGTGAGGAAGGCCCTATACAGAAAGAGCTTACAATCTAAAGGTGAGGGAGTTATACATAAGATGTGGGAATGGGCAAGATCAGAGTAAAGTGGGTGAGAGATGTAGTACTGTAAGCTGTATTGCATTGGGTAGTTAACAGTGAGGGTAGGCTTCTCGAAAGAAGTGCATTTTAAGAGATTTCTTGAAAGCTGAAAGTTTGGGAGAAAGTGGGACAGACCGTGGGAGAGAATTCCAGAGGAGGTGTGCAGCCCTTGCAAAGTCTTGAATCCGAGCATGTGAGGAGGTAATGAGAGAAGAGTTGAGTAGCAGGTCAGTAGAGGAGCATAGTAAGCAGTTGGGTGAGTATATAGAGATTAGTTCAGAGATGTAGGGAGGGGCAGAGTTATGAAGTGCTTTGAATGTCAAGGTCATTTTGAATTTAATTCTGAAGGGCAGTGGAGGCCAGTGCAGGGATTGGCAGAATGGCATGGCAGAGGAGGAGCGGTTGCTGAGGTGTATAAGCCTCGCAGGAGTGTTCATTATGGACTGTAGAGGTGACATTTTCGGGCGGGGAAAGACAATTAAGAGAGAGTTACAATAGTCTAGACATGATACGACAAGAGAGTGAATAAGAATTTTGCCAGTATCTTGGGTGATAAATGATCTTATATTGGAGATGTTCCTTAGGTGGAAGTGACATGATTTAACAAGTGACTGGATGTGAGGAGTGAATGACAGGGCAGAATCTAGGATAACGCCAAGGCACTGGGCCTGGGGAGATGGGGTGATAGTGGAATTGATAACTATGATGGATACCATGTAACATAAATAGCTCAATTCCACGTTAAATTGCCCGCCATATGCAAATTAGCCTGAGTGTGAAGTTGACCTAGGCAGAGTTGAACACTAGTGCAGCTTCACTTTGATTTGATCGCTCTGCCGAAGTAGATAAAATTCTCCATTGTTCAGCGCACTGGACGCAACTTCGCACTTCAGTGAATTAGCGCTGTCTGAGCGAAGCAAAGTGTTGCAATGGCTTCAAATCCATCGCTGGCGAAATTGCACTCTTTAGTGAATTTTCCCCTATATAATACTTTTAAACCCAATTTACAACTGCACATTGTTGAAGTGCCTTTTGAAGTGCGAATTGGAAAAATAATGAGGACATTTTAGACAACACCCTGCTGCACTCAATTCCTCCCTTCATTCTATTAAAGGAGAACTTAAGAACAACAGAGATTTTCTATGTTATATTTTGTTAGACTTTTTACTAGGGATGCAACGAATTAGGCAGCAGAATTTTCAGCAGGATTCAGCCGAATCCTTGTGCCTGTCAGAACCAAATACGAATCCTTAAAATCGGCTTTTTGTCACAAAACAAGGAAGTAAAAAATTTTTTAGCCGCGCACGGCCTTTGCCCTTCCTCTCACTATTTTGCATATGCAGATTAGGGTTCCGATTCGATTTGGTATTGGCTGAATCTTTTGCAATGGATTCGGGGGTTCGGACAAATACAAAATAGTGGATTTGGTGCATCCCTACTTTTTACTAGTTCATAGCCACAACCTCAAAGATCAGTGCCTGACTTTTTTAACATTTGTACAGTAAAAGTAAAAAACATGTACTAGTATAAAAAGTTTAAATGTTCATGGGTCTCCTCAGTGATCTCTAACATATTTTAGAAATGAGGGTGTTATGTTCTGCTTATTTACATCACATACTCTGGGCTTTTGCCAGTACATAGGGGCTGACTTTTACAATTTCCAGTATATATAGAGAATATAAAAGTCATGGTGCAAGACAAACTATCCATTCATATTCACATTACTTGGCTGCTCAAAAATCAAAGCATTGTACATAGAATTGGAATAATCAGCCATGCAGCATCAGTTTCCAGGACAGATGAACCATCATTTCTGTTTGATGTTTTCCAATGACCTTTTCGTTTATCAGCTGCCCAGAGCATACTGAACATGTGAGCGTCACTCAAAATATGGCAGAACAAGATCCAAGAGGGCGGGCGGCTTTCAAGGCCTGGATTTTTCCTGTTATAGGGCTGCTGAACCTCTGGGCTGGTAAAATACATCCAAAATATAGCATAATTTCTAGTGATATTCACTTTTAGGCTTTAGTTCCCCTTTAAAAACAAGCCCCTCTGCTGAGAAACAATGTGGCCTTCTTATTGGGGGTTTATTTTCTGCTGATTTAGTGCAGAAGCCCTGGGCTGTTTTCTCTTCCCTGAGCTTAGGGATCAACTAGGGGTCAATAGATATACAGCATGTACAGAATATGTGTACTGTATGTATACAACTTGTAAATATTTGCATTACATGGTTACAAGGCTCGTCAGTAATTTATTCAGCTTCATATTACAGTACAGCATGGGAACTAGTGCACTCAGGTTCAGAATTGAAAAACAATCAGCCCTGTAGCATCAAATTCTAGGGCAGATGCAGCTTTACTTTCTGTTCTGATGATTTCCATTGAGCCCTGAGCTGAACAGTGACCCAGAGCACTTTGGGTAGGTGCAGTCCATGACCCAACAAGATCCAAGGTGATGAGCTGCTGTAGACAAAGTTGAAAGTACAGATCATTATTGTTACAGGATTGCCAAACCTCTAGCCTGGTACAGTATATAAACTAAACCATTTCTAGACAGATTGCTTTTTAGGTTTAGTTCTCCTTTAAAGGGAAACTATACCCCTAACTTGACACTTTGTGGGTTATTTATTTTTACCATTTTTTTAGGGTAAAAAAATACATTTTCAGGTTAAAAAAGCTTGAATTTTTTTGGTTTAAAACCATTTGAAGATGTTTGTAGCCTTCATGATGCTCTGTTTTTTGTTTTGGTGGTTTATGTTGAAAACTCTATTAATTCAATCAATTTGAGGCAGATTTACTAAAAGTCAAATTTCGAAGAGAAAAAACCTTGAAATTCGACTATCAAATTTTTTTTAAAGGGCTCTCTCAATCAAAAATGGACCTATTTTGATCGAATAGGTCAATTTACGATCGAATAAAAATCGTTCAAATGCATCGTTTGGATCACACAATTTGAACAATTGTGCTCAAAATCCTTCGAAGTCCTAGGAAAAAATTTGTTCTAGGAGGGCCCACTAATGGAAAAATGGCAATTTGGCAGCTTTAAGGTGGCAAAGTGTTGAATTAAAAGGATTTTAAAGGGACAGTACTATATTTGATAGTCGAAGTAGCCCAAAATTACTTGGAAATGTGAATTTTTAAAACTCGAATTTTATTCGAATATTCACTTCGACCCTTAGTAAGTGTGCCCCTTAGAGTATTCAAGTTTTCACCCCAATTGCACTGATTTGAGTTTTTTACATTTGTTTTTTTCATAAATAAGAAAACATTTGAGTTTTGAATTTATTCGAGGTATCAGAAAACCTCACAAACTCAATCCTTGAGAAATAATCCCCTTTAAGATGCTATAGAAGCAATGGGAAGTGGATATTATGAGGATAATCATAAATTCCCTCCTCCCCCGCATATGGCTTGAAAATGCATTAAATGCAGCGATTCATGAAAATTCCCACACTTGTTTTCTGTCATTGAACCTAATCATGATTAACTCATTTGTGATATTTTTCATCTAAAAGTCAAATTCATGGTTTTTTGTAGTTGTTGTGAACCACCTCCTTAACCAGGGTTGCCACCATTTCCGTATTGCCGAGACCAGGCACTGGGGCGGGGTTGTGACATCAGTGGGCAGGACCATGATGTAGAGGGGAGTGGCTATGATATCAGGGGGTGGGGCAATCAAGGGAATCATGGCCATTTTTTTATTTGGAAAACCAGGAAGGAAGTTTTGACCCAGGAAGCCCTTCAAAATACCGGGCTGTCCGGAGAAAAACCTATCCTAAACACTGATGAGAAGATTCACTCTGACACTTGTAAATCATTTAAAATATGTGGTGTTTTATGACTTTTCACAAGGGGTGCTTGTTTATTTTAACAATGCTGTTTTCAATTTAATTTTAAGTAGGGAAGCAGTTTGCAATTTATATAATTTTTTTTGTTATTCGCAGCTGTTCAGTTGCTGTCTATCAGCAGAGCTGCTTCTCTGGATCCTCAGCCATAAAGATGTCGCTTTGAAATGAATGGGCAGATTTTTGCCCGCATTGAAATTCTCCTTTTAATGATTATGAGCAGACTGTTGTGGCTTTGCCAAGGCCAAGAGCAGCCTGTTATTAGCAACTACCTTAGTATAAACCCATAAATTAGAGATGTTGGTGATGGCTACTACATGCAACCCCTTCAAAATTTGATGCCCACTTAACATTGTGGAATCAGCTTGTACTGGCTTCTCCGTGTTATTATCTTGTGAATATTTTGAGATTTGTTTTCCTCTCAGATGTAGAATGTGCTGTGCAATACGTTGGGCCTTTGCTTACAATAGTTAAAATACTGGTGGGATTACATATAAAAAGTATAGCACTATTGTACCGTTATCTATTTATGGGCTATTTATGGGCTACACTCCCAATTCTGTGCTCTGAATGAGACGTTATTTCTTAAAGGGGATGTTAACCCTCCCGGTGCAAAACCCCTCCCCCCCGTAGGCCCCCCTCCCTCCTCCCTCCGGCCTACCTCCGGCCCCTGGGCTATTGCCCCAAACCTGTTAATTGCTCCAAAGTCCAGTTCCCCTGCAGGCAAGTTCATGGGCACCATCTTGTCCCACACCATATTCCTCCTTGATCCGGCGGCGTTTGGCGGCGCATGTGCAGTAGGACACATTTGCCAGTTGGTACTACTGCACATGCGCCTGAATTTCACAACATTTTTGAAAAAGGAAATCAGAAAACTTTGTGAAGTTCAGGCCCATGCGCAGTATTACCAACCGGCAAATGCGTCCTACTGGTAGGAAGGTAGAAGACAAGGTAGAAGACGGTGCAGGACAAGATGGCGCCCACGATCCTGCCTGGAGGGGAACTGGACTTTGGGGTATTTAACAAATAGCCGGGGGGGAGGTAGTCCGGGGGAGGAGGGCCTACCAGGGGGAGGGGTTTTAGCGCCGGAGGGGTAGTGCAACTGTTACTTGATACAGGGTGCAAGACTCGGGCACCAAAGGTTCTTATAACTTAATTAGGAACATACTTATTAAACTGGAATCTTTCCAATGAAATAATCACACAGAGAAAACAAAATACTGCAGCAACAGTGGATAATCATCTACTCACATAACATTTGGTTATTATTATTAATCCTCACAGGGAAGAGAACAGGTACATCAACACTTTCTCAAGGTACATCCAGCTTCAACCCCTTTTTCTTAAGTGGAACCTGAGAGGAATCTCTACGTTGCCTACTTCTAGCAGAATAATGAAATAGGTCCCCCGTAGGACCCATTTAGTCATCCATACCACTGGGGATTTGCCTGCCAATAGTATTAGGGGTGGCTGATTTAAATTCCTAAATCATATACACAATTTGGATGGAAATACCTTCAAGTTAAAGCTGCCTTTTAGCCCTCATTCAGCTGTAACTATTATTGGTAAAAAAGTAAAATGACAATAATTTAAAGGTCAGATAGTTATATGTATATGTGTTGAAAGTCAGAACAGTTAGCGGCTGTATCACAAGGAAACTGATTTTTATTTTGTCGCACCAGACTCCCCAGGTTCCTGCATTGAGGAAATGTCATTGTACACCAGAATGTCACTCTCAGCTGATAAAAAGAGGACAAATAACAGACATAATTTAAATATCTTGAGTGATATGGGCTAATTTTGTCTGTATGTGAATGCTTCATAACAATGTGTGTTTTGTTACATATCAAATGAAAACCAAAGGCCTTTATTACTCTTTGTCTGCCTGCTAGAAAACACAGATTTTCCCCTCCTCTATTTCATATATGTAGCAGGGCATGAGCTACGTGTAAGCAAAAGATAAACTTGTATTATGTAATAGACGGACCTATCCGTCTTTGATTTTTTAAATTTATTTAAGGTATTTGAAGTATTAGCCTTCCTATCTCGACGCTAGGCTACAACTAAAAATGCTATTTGGTTGTCATGGTCAGCAACAAAAAAAAGCTTGATTATTGGGGCAAAAATTTGTTAGGCAACCTCCCCCCACACACACACCCCAGTGAGTATAATTGATTACCCTATCCTGGGCTGTTGCTCCTTAAAGGACCAGTAACATGATTTTTTTTTTTTAATTCGTTTGTGTATATAAAAAAAAACAAAACACCAAGACATATTTAACTTTAAAATCACAAGGTCTTATATAACTTACTGATACTCCACTTTCGCTCCACAATTCATCGTGTAGTGCTTGATTTCTCCTCCCTGGCTATCTCCTATAAGGAAGGCAGGGAGGAGAAATTGAGCGCCGAACGATGGATCTCCTAATTACCTTTTCTGAAGAGGAGCGCAAGCGGAGTATCGGTAAGTTATTCCTTTAACTGCACCTGCACTCGGGGGTGCACCAAACATACTTATATGCATATGTGTAATACAGCAAAATGACAGTTATTGCTCTATTCTATACACAAACAACCCAGAGCAGTAACTCAGGGACCAGAGGCAAGATGGCTGTGCATTTTTCAGCCAGGAAGAGCACAGCATATTAGGTTAGGGTTCCGAACAGAAAGAAGAGTAATAAAAAGTAGCAATAATAATAAAAATGTAGTTCAAAGAAAAAATAATGTTTTGACTGCTGGGGTCAGTGACCCCATTGGAAAACTGGAAAGAGTCAGAAGAGGAAATTAATTAAAAATACGAAGACCATATGCAAACTTGCTAAGAATTGGCCTTTGGTCATTGGCTAACATGCTAAAAGTTAACTTGAATCCCTTTGATCTTTTATACACCATTATTTACCAGACCCAGTTATTACAAAAACATGAATAGGGACAAATAGGAATTTTTAAGAACAACAGCATGAAAGGTTGATGCAAAATGCAGCAAAACAAGTACATTTTAAAAATTGCAAGCATAGCGATGCACTGGAATTAGCAGTAGGAAAGCCTTTTACCTTTTCCAAAACGTGCCAGTTTATTAGAGTTCATTTCTCACTATTGGAGAACAGTTTATACCTCTGAACCTCTTGTTATTTTTGTAGTGGCAATTATGGCTCATGAAAATCCATGATTAATCTGACTAAGATGATTTCATTAAATTCGAGATTGCTTTTTCGAGAAAACAGAAACACAGAATATGCTAGAGTATAATTTTTTTATATTTTTTTTAATTGTCATGATTTATTTTTAATAAGGCAAAAATCTCAAAACATTTCCCAGTAAAAGCCGCCCAAGTAAAATCTGCTGAGTTTCCATAAAAGTCAATGGGAAGTGCGTCTGAAAAAGTGACTGTAAAAATAAAAATTATTTGCTTCTGTGATTTTGTCTTCCTTGTAGACAAAATGTTTATATCTTTTTCTATCAACTTGTGATTTAAAAACGTTTCCTTATGTGACTTATAGTTCCCACTCCATTCAGATTCCTGTTGGGTTCCCGGGTTCTAGCCTGATGCCCTCCTTAACTGTTAACCTTTAGTATGTTATAGAATGGTCAATTCTAGACAACTTTTCTATTGGTCTTCATTATTTATTTATTTATTTATTTATTATTATTATTTTTTTAATTATTTGCCTTCTTCTTCTGACTCTTTCCAGCTCTCAAATGGCAGTCACTGACCCCATATAAAGCTCTGTAAGGCTACAGATTAACTCATGCTACTTTTTATTACTCATCTTTCTAGTCAAGGCCTCTCTTATTCATATTCCAGTCTCTTATTCAAATCAATCAATTCAAATCAGGTTGCTATGGTAAAATGGATACTGACTGTTGAAACTGAAAACTGGAGAGCTGCTGAATAAAAAGCTAAATAACTCAAAAACTACAAAAATTAGAACCATTGCAAATTGTGTCAGAATATCATCGTACTCTACATCATACTAAATATTAATTTAAAGGTGAATAACATATTTGAATAATTTTATCATATGACCTCTCCCTCTCTTGGGAATATTCCCCATGCTCTTTGTCAATTGAATCCTTTTCATATTGTATATCAGGAAATTAGAAATTTAAGTAGACAATATATCTACTTGATAAGAATAACTAGTATGTTAATTAAAATAAATACATTTTTTCACAATTTCATATACAGTTACATTTGTTGTTCTTTTTCATGTACCTTCAAGTCATTTCCCAAATGGAATTATCAATATTCTCCGTTTTGCTGCCTCGCTCCCTAATTTGTTTTGACTTGTTTCTGTCACCTCAGTTTCCAGGGGGGAATATATTATTATACAGTACATCTCTTAACAATCCTCATGCTTTTTAAGGATGATCATAAAAATAATATATATGCAAATGTTATTCCACAACTGGCTTTATGTGCTTTAATAAGGGCACAGTTTCTGGAAGCAGTGAAGGAGATTTATGGATTACAGAGTAAAAGCTCTGGTAAGAAAATAATTATAAATGCAAAGTTTACACTAATCTTAGGGCAGCAAAATGATAATAGAAAGTCAGACTGCTGGAGAATCAGAAAAAGCTTTCAGCATCGTTTTCTAGAAGGCCAACAGTAAACAAGAGTTTCCATGAGACCGGAACAAGTCAATGAAAAGGATATCATTTCAAGGCCTGTAATAGGCATGCCTAAGTGATTCAATGTGAGTGTGAAAAATCATTTTTCTACTTGCAAATCCTCTCATTAATAACGAACAGCATCTTGTCAGGGAAGTCTATAATGGCAAGAACATTCCATTTGGTTCCACGGTGTTTACTTTATTCCGCAGGGCCCGTTATTCCCCCAGCTATTTATTTCTGCTCTAACAGTTTGCGGAAGCTGTTTTTTTCATTTGGAATCTATACATATAATATAAGATTGTAGCTGGCTATTTCCTGAAAAAGTTTGTAAATTGATTGGGCCTGGCTGAATCATCCATGGTATCTTGATTACAGAAGTGGCGAGCAGATAAAATTACAAAGAGATTATTTGTTGTTGAATGTGTCGGGTACACTGGCAACTTTTATTTGACAGAAAGAATTTTCATTTGCTGTCTTCTCCTGGTATCAGGCTGTAAAAGAGAATTTTTGCCCAATATTTTCTAGTTAACTCACTTCACATTCATTGAAAATACTCCAAAATCCAAATGACTTCTCTTATTGATTAAAAGGGGAATGTGGCTTTACTTTATAACAGCCGTTTGGATTTTAAAGGGTGGTCAATCTTCAGTTTGTTATAGAATGGTTATCTCTAAACAACTTACAGTAGTTCTTCAGTATTTATTTTTTATAGTGTTTTTTTACTATTTGCCTTCTTTTTCCAGCTTTCAAATGGGGGGGGGGGGTCACTGACCCCTATCTAAAACAAGTACTAAAGGAGAATTAAACCCCCTTATTAAAAAAACCCTACCCCCTACCCTACATAGAACCTAGTTACCTAGCCCCGGGTAAATGCCCCTAACTTTTTATTTACCCCTCGGTGCAGATTCAAGGCATAGGAGT
The DNA here is from genome assembly GCA_024363595.1 of Xenopus borealis. Taxonomy (NCBI): domain Eukaryota; kingdom Metazoa; phylum Chordata; class Amphibia; order Anura; family Pipidae; genus Xenopus; species Xenopus borealis. The sequence goes on from CM044439.1 coordinate 130,963,253, forward strand.
TAACAGCAGCCATCTCCTTCTCTTTGGAAATCTTTGGATCTTCTTCTGGTACTTCAGCAATTTTCGTGACTTTCGGTGCATCCACATTTTTCACGAACCGAAGAACTGCTCCAAATGCGCATACGCGGATATGCTGCTCTCTTCCTGAAGATAAAAAGATGGCTTGAATTATGATGCCCTGAATCGGCACCGGGGGGTAAGTAAAGAGTTAGGGGCATTTACCAGGGGTAACAGCCAGGCTGGGGAAGAGGATGGAGGGAGATCTATGTAGGCTAGTGGGGTAGGGTTTATTTTAATAAGGGGTTGAATTCTCTTGTAAGGCTACAAATGTATTGTTATTGTTGTGTTTTATTACTCATCTTTCTATTCTGTCACTCTCTTATTCATATTCCAGTTTCTTATTCTAATCCCTAATGATTGCAAACCTTGAGGGTCAGAATATTAGTTTATCACTGTGATTGGCATCTGGCTTTTAAATGCAACTCATGTGTTGCTTCCTTCACTAGTTCTCTGATTCTCCTTCATGAAAGTGACTGCAGGAATTCAGCACCTTTTTTCTGGCCCCACTTTATTCAAAGAGTACAACCAGGTTTTTAAAAGGGTTTGTTTTTCTATGAGTTAACTTTTAGTATAATGTAGAACACGATATTCTGAGAGAATTGGCAAATGGTTTCATTTTCTATTATTTGTAATTTTTTCTAGTTATTTAGCAGTTTGCAACTTCAGCAATGTTGTGGTAACCCTGCCTTGAATATATGTAAAATTACAATGTCCAAAGAATGACCTACCCTTGTGCAGGTGGTGTCTCATTCCTGTAGGACTTCAGAAG
>CM044439.1:130970087-130982871 GCA_024363595.1 Xenopus borealis
AAAAAAAAAGATACTGGAACCCCAAACCAGAATGCGGGCTCTATCTTTCTTCTCAAAAGTGCGCCCCCCTATGACTGCGCCCCCCTATGACTGCGCCCTAGGCGAGCGCCTACTCTGCCTACCCCTAGTTCCAGCCCTGTCTAAACCTTTTGTTTAATAATATAGATACACAGAGATGTATGTCTTCTGAGGTGTTTTTTACTTTTAACCCATGTCACCTGCTTCTTTGGAGCCTGTAGAATATATCTATAGAAAGTCCATTCAAACTCAACGCTACATTAGGAATTCAGCTCTAGAAATAAATGATACTGCATTCTTACCTGGTACACATCAAAGGCTTTTTCAATATGTTCCCTGCTCCTAATGCTTTAGACAGTGTCGCGGTGCTGGCCGGGAGTGGGTGGTGGAAACATTGCTTGCTGAAGCAGCCTCTATTGATCCCGTGTGAAAGAGCTGGAAACTTATGTAACCTGCCAGACAAAACACTTTTAGTTTTAAAGAGAAATCCATTCTTCACAAAGTAGCTTTAAAAATAAAACTTGCCAGAAAGACAGATGCTTTTGCTCCTCTATCTGCTTACTCTTTCAGTGCATGGAATGTGTCTTTCCTATTGATTATGTAGTGTGAAATGAATGTGTGTGGCTCAGATTCCTTACAAAATTATACTTTTGCAATGCTATTAATTGCCTCATGGTTAGAAAAGGTGCTGCTAAAACATCTAATAAAGGTTGATGTTATTGGTCCATGCTTCAAAGACATTTTAGCACTCCCAAATAGTGATGGGCAAATTTATTTGCAAGGCGCAAATTCCTGCGATTCCCTGCGGCGAATAAATAAGCGAAACGCCAGCAAAAATTTGCCTGCCGAAAATTCGCTGGCGTTAAAAAAAAAAAAGATGCACGCCAAAAACGACACGACTCAAAAACATGACGCGACTCGTTTCACAAATTTTTTCGCCAATTCGCTAATTTTTTCGCAAATCAAAACGGGATAGATTCACCCATCACTACTCCCAAACATTTGTAGCAATTGCTCTGTAGTCTGGTACCCACTGGTAATTCCAACAGTTGCACAGTCTTTTTCTGTGTTTTACCATAGAAGGAGTTAAAATGTTTTTTTTTCTCCCCTTTTTCTATGGGCCAGGATCCCATGATGTTTAGGGCAGGTCTCCGTCTACAACAGAAAACATAATGATTCTAAAGAAATGTTTGCTTTTAACAAGAATCCATGTGGTAGTAGTGGAATGCTTTCATCTCTAGTTATAGTGATGTGGCTCACATTACACTGCTGACATTATTTAGTGTGCTCCCATATGTATTTAGAGGATATTTATGGAGACATGAATATAATCACAGGGGACAAACTGAGAATTGTGCCTCAGTTGCATTTAAATGTACAGTATACTGGACATGTACATATTCAACAAGTCAATAAACTTATGTCTTCACCTCCATTTATTAATTATGTGCCCCAGCATTTTGCTGCATTGTTGGAGCAGTTTATAGTCCCGAGCTCTGATGTACTAGGAAGACTCTACTAAAATATCAGTTGTGCTACAAACGATGAAGGGGGGTGACTGTCAATACAAGGAACAGTTTGTTGAATGGGTTTCAGTATTAGATGTGTTATTTAGTGATGACTGAATCTGACTTGTTTGATTTTGCCTAAAAAATTTGCGAAACTCCGAAAAAATTTGCTAAATGGCGAAAAATTAGCAAGACGCATTGAAGTAAATTACATCAAAATAATTTTGACTAGAGACAATTTTTATGTGCGAACAATTTTTACACACGCAACTCTGCGAAGTGTGGAAATTCGCTGTGAATCCATGCCTGGCGAATAAATGATCCCATCACAAGTGTTATTCCCACTATTTTATTAACATATCCAATGCAAAGGTATAAGTGGTCCTGAATGGCTGAACAGCCATATACAACTGTTATCCAGAAGCCTGTTATTCATAAAGTTCTGAATTACAGAAAGTCCATCTCCCAAAGACGGCATGCTGATTCACTAATGTAAAACTTGTAGTAGCTTGTACTTGATCTAAACTAATATATAATAATCCTAAAGTATGAAGACCCAAATTCCAGCAGGCTGAATACCTGTATTATAGGGATGCACCGAATCCAGGATTCGGTTTGGGATTCGGCCAGGATTCTGCCTTTTTTAGCAGGATAAGGATTCCTGTGAATCCTTCTGCCCGAATCCTACTCCCTGGTGGGCCCCGGTACAGGATGGGCACCTGGGCCCCCCTGTCGGGCCCGTACCTCTATAAATCGCATGCTGGAGTGTTGATAGCATGTGAGCTGTAAAATCTCCCCCTAGATAACTGCCTTCCATAACCATTTTCGTGGCTCCGATGGGCCCCAAGGGGGTGGGGGCCCTGGTGCAATTGCACCCCCCGCACCCCTGGTAGTTACGCCACTGGATCCAGGGAAGGCAATCATGTGACTTTTTGGAACAAATCAAGGAAGTAAAAAATGTTTCCCCTTCCCACCCATAATTTGCATATGCAAATTAGGGTTTGGATTCGGTTCGGTATTCGGCCGAATCTTTCGGGAAGTATTCGGGGTTCGGCCAAATCCAAAATAGTGGATTCTGTGCATCCCTACTGTATAATAAACCTGGAGAAAGGGTATCGATACCAATTTTCCTCTCATTGATTTTACATTGTAGCTGGCGGGAAGGCAGTTCGGGGAGATTGTCGCCCAGAAGAAGAGGCAATTAAGCGCCAGGCAACTAAATCTCCCCTAATCTTGCCGTGCGCCCTTACCCTTAAGTTATTTTGTAGCAGAAGTGTATCCACTCCGAGTGCTAAATACAGGTATGGTATCCCTTATCCAGAAACCCGTTGTTAATGAAGCTTCAAATTGTGGGTTGGACATCTCCCATAGATCGATTTCCTTTTGCTCTGTAATGATTGTAACTAAGCTGCATGAATCTATATTGGAGGCAAAAGGTTCCTATCTGGTTTATTTCATGTTTTCATTAAAAAAAAATACAAATTATGGAAAGACCCCTTGTCCAGATAATAGATCCCATACCTATATAAGTTGGCTCATATTTGAGGACATCTAAGTTCAGTTCTCTGAATTCTTTAGGTTTTTCCAATCACAAGTGCAAGTCTATAGAGACAAGTGTTTCATTGCATTGAAACACAATGTGAAAGTCACCAGACGTGCTCCAGGGGTTCTGTGATTGGCTAATTTGAACTTATAGGACCTTCCAAGGGACGATTTTCAACTGACAAAAAGGAAATAATTGCTCTAAGCATATTTGACTTTTTGTTTCCAATTTATTCTTATTTTCAAGAGGACAACCATATGGCTTTGTAGAGAAAGGGCTGATGTTTCTTGGGGCCTAATCACGCAAAATGAGCAGGGAAACTAATGCACTCACATATTATTATAATGATATGAGAGGTTTACATGTGATGGACCTGGATTTACTAACACGTGGAAGGATTCGTCACTTTATAAGCAAAAAGTAAAGTTGTCAAAAAGCCATTCATTAAAAAAGTAAAGCTACCACCATGTTTCCAATCTACAGTATATTTTATCTATGATTTATATTCACTGGGTGTTTTATGAGGTTGCTTTGATGTACTGCCAGGATAACACTTTAAGGAGGTATATACAAACTAACAGACAGAAAATATAGCAGTGGGAAAAAAAAAAAACGATCTAAAATTACATTTTTGTTTTACGGCTTCAGATTTATGATCTCAGTGGTATTAAACTCACTCTGCAAATAACTTCAATTTCCTCTTGTCCAGAAATGCTTTTACGAAGATGCCTTACCAGCTTCTACAGCGGCTTTAAAGTAATTTTCAATCTCCTACAATGTAAATATTTTGTGGTTGTCCGTGCCTGAATTATCAAACCACAAGCAACAGAATTAGTGCGAGATGTTTGCCGATGTCGAGAACATACTGACATCCAGTGGTGCATTATAAGAGGCACCCCAGTTGCAGGGAGTCCAAGTCCAATGGATAATACACCCCCCCCCCACTGTACATGGAGTAAGATACCATTGGAAGGAGCACCTTTGGATGCAGGAATGAGAAATCCATTTAATAGTCATATAATTGCTCAGAAGAAAGACCATCCTCTATGTTTGCCATGGAATGGTTGTATATATTGGTTATCTGGCAAATCTGTTTCAACTTGAATTTTAAATAATCAAATTTCATACAAAAAGGAAATGAAATGATGTACTGGGGAATTGCAGAGCAAGATTCAATGGAACTGGTGGCAAGGCATGTTCAGCATTGCAGTTAGAATGGCAACATAATAATTTCCATATGTACAGGTACAAGACCTATTATACAGAATGCTTAGGAGCTGGGGGTTTTCAGATAATGGATCATTCCATAATTAGGATCTCCTTACTTTACGTCTTCTAAAGAATCATTTAATAAACCCAAAATGATAATTTTTTCCTCCAATAAGGATTCATTATATTTTAGTTGGGGTCAAGTACAAGGTACTGTTTTATTATTGAATAAAAATATGAAATATCTTTTAAAATGGCCTTCTGTAATTCAGAGCTTTCTGATAATGGGTTTCCAGAAAACAGATGTAATAGGAATATAGTGTATTTATTCCTATTTCATTTAATTCCCTGCAGCCTGCAATTGCTTCTGTGACCCTCTCCATATTCCAAGTGCCATTCTTCATTACTACCTTCTGCCCCAGCCTTTTCCTAGACCTAGTATCCAGTTTATTCCTATGCATTACTAGCAAGTGTACAATATTCTCTAAACTACCTCACATGATTCATATGGGAGACATCAACACTATGTAAATGAAATAGGAAACACAAATCCCCAAGGCAGCTGAGCAAGATCATGAAAGAACTAAGCTAGTGGTTCAGGTTGGGCTTGGGTATTGGTAAGCTCCTTTTATAGTAAAAATGTTAAAAACAGACCATTGCTGTGCATAAAGAGGCTATGAAAGAGTCAGCTAATTAAATAACACGCTGTATTTCAACAGAAGACTGGGAACACAGAGGCAGCAGTGGGGAATGAGCAGCAGACGTGTACATTAACAAGGATACACATGTGATAAAAATGTAAACATGGCTGGAGAGTCAATGGTAACGGTATGATCATTCACCACTGGCTTTATTTAAAGGAGAACTAAACCCCCTAAAGTTAAAATCTCCTATTTGTCACCCTCCACTGGTTCCCCTCCCTGCTTCCTCCCCGCTGTTCTACTAGTGTTCCATTCAGCCTCACTGACCTTTGTATAAGGAGAGTAGTGCAGGTTAAAAAATCCCGTCTGATTGCGGCGACATCTGTGCATAGATGCGTTCCCGTGATCCGACCACACGTTCTCCTCCATTCTGATCTGATCGTTGGGCCTGATATCACCCACATATCAGGGAGAGATCCGCTCATTTGACAATATCACCAAACAAGCGGATATCCCGGTGTATGGCCAGCTTTAAACCATCCTCATTTCTGGCTACAAAACAAAACACATATACACAATCATTTACAAATACACCTGTAAGTGCTCCACAATGCCAGGGCCGGCCAAGGGGTAGGCAGAGTAGGCACATGCCTAGGGCGCAAAGCTGGGGGGGACGCCAGGTACGTACCTTCTCTGCCTCCTACCCCAAATCCGGTCCCCTCTCTTGCTGTTTCTCTGCGCCTATGCTCTTTCTAGTTATCAATGCGCATGTGAGCGAGTTTCCGCGAGTTTGCACGTATGCAGGAGCGCTAGGCCAACGCCGGTGTGGTATGGCACAATGCACAAATAACGAAATAACTCAAAATCCACCAATAATAAAACATTAAAACCAATGGCACCAACACCATTAATCATACCTATTGAAGGCATCCTGTAATACTAGAAGGGAGCGGTATAACAATAGCTGTATGCACAAGTAAACATCTGGTGCATTCCCCATTGTATTATGCTTTCTTACACTTTGCCTTCTAGCCTTATAAACAACTGCTTCCTGCACACACGCAGAATAATTGTTTTGTAGACCTTGGAAAAGATCCCCAAGCAGACTTCAGCAGCCTTGTTTATCTTATACTGCTGTGTAGGTCACCAGCCCCTGTACAAGCCAGTCTATACGATAAAACAGTAATCACTTCTACACACAAGAAAAAGGAGTATGAAGTAAACACTGAGGAACTAAGAAAGAGAGTCCTTTTAATCACAAAGGAAAGACTTTTATCAGCAGAATGTTTGAAGGTTGTCACTTTGAAGGGACAACAGTAATTATGTAGAGGTTGAGTAGCTATAGCATGTGGATTAAAAGGGATTCTGTCATGATTATTATAGTATAGTTTTTATTACTAAATTACACTGCATGTAATTTATTCTAAATTTAAAATGTTATACTTGAATCAATACATTTTTTTTGTTATAATATTGGTGTGTAGGTAGCCATGGTCATGTGCTTTCAGAAAGAGAGATTTGGATTTTTTTCTGATTAAGGGTTGCTGGGGGGAGGGAGGGGGATGATAACACTCCAACCTGCAGTGCAGCAGTAAAGATTGACTGAAGTTTATCAGAGCACAAGTCACATGACTGGGGCACTTTGGAAACTGACATGTCTAGCCCCATAAAAAAATTATGTTTGCTCTTTTAAAAAATTTTTTTCAATGCCAGATTCTACAGGAGGAGTGCCATGAACAATAATCACTGTATTGAAAAAATTTTGTGCATTAAGGTACCAAAAGACAAGACCGGGATTGTTTGTCCATATATTGCAATATATTCAAGTTGGCTGGTTGGGCCAGTCCTATTCTCATTTTTAATTCTGTTACATAATTAAACATTTTTCACTAAGTTTTACAGGCAACTTGGCTTTCCAAGCTTGCTCTTTTTATTAGCCACCACTGGGATCACTTGGCTACAGCTGGGAATGATAGGAGCTACAACATGGAGCTGCCACTGCTCCTGTATAAACTATAGCAAGTGCAACAAAGAGAAATCTGAGGCCAACATCTTTCCACAGTGTTTTATCTGCGCTGGGGAATATGTATTTTGTGCTGGTACTTGTCTCACTTAAAGGAGACTTTGGGGTGCCAAAATTTAGACACCCCCAAATGACTACTTTTACTTACCTAACACCCCGGGGCTGGTGCTCCTATCAGCAGAAAACCGCACCAGCCTGGGGTTCTTCATTCAAGCACAGCGGAGATATCCTCTTCCTGCTTCTTTGGGTTTTCAAATTTCCCGGGGGAAAGATGCATGTGCAGTAGAGTAGTAGTAGCCGTGTTTTTAGTTAAAGTTTGGCTTTTCACTGTGCTGCACATGCTCAGTCATGGGAATACCTGAAGAAGCAGGAAGAGGATCTCTCCGTTGTGCTCAAAGGAAGAACCCCAGGCTGGTGTGGTTTTCTCCTGATAGGAGCACCAGCCCAGGGTGTCAGGTAAGTAAAACTTACCTGACAAAAAACTTACCCAGGGGGCGCCTAACTTTTGGCGCCCCCAAGTGTAAAATGCAATTCCTTCTAGTTGTAACATATGGGGCACTGTATGATGGACTTGGTGGTTGGTGAGAGTGGGACTCCTTTATAAAGTGCATTGATACTTTTCATTCATTTGTGGCAATTACTAAAGCAGCCCTTGACATGCGAGCAGTGTTCGAGCTCTAACCGCCATGTTCCCTGACTGCCATTTAATTCAAGGGGTTCCTGTGACCGCTGTTTGGGAAAAGATTTACCTATGTTATTTAAGACTACTGTGCAGGCCTAATCTGCCAATGTTTTGAGTTAAGGGAATGACTGTACACTTCCCCTATTGACGCCATGCAGGTTGTCAGCTATCACTTATGTTTCTGCTACCAGTCACCAGGAATTGCAATATTCAGGCTGAAGGCAATTTACCGGTAAACGAGGGTGAGGCAGGGAAGAGAAATCGGTGACCCTCCTGCCTCAGAACCTCCATCATCCCTCTGGGCAAGTGTGTGTGTATTTGCTTCTTCATGATGGCAATGGATATGCCTTACATCAGGGATACCCAAACTTTTGAACCCATTGTGATAACCTGCCTGGAATTGAACCAGAGTTCCTGTGCTGTCTGCATTACTGCTGTTCTATGTGAGTGGACATCTAAGGCCCTGGTTCACTCCTATGGCTGTGCTAGTAATCATTGCTTGTTTCACCTGTTGCCAGTTTGGCCACAGGTGATTTGTGCAAGCCATTTCGCTGGTTATAAAAACCCCTACTCTTCTCTGACTCGTTGTGCAGTACAGGTCTATTTCTGTAGTTCCTGCGTGAGATCTGTTATTGTTTAAGCCATGTTTGATCTTGCCTGTTCCTGTCCCTGTTCCTGAATCATCTGCCGCCATGTCCTGACCTTTGCTCATGTATTGACTTCTGTTATGTTTGGTAGCTGAGGATGACCAGAGTACAACATTGCTTTATTAGCATATTTATGCAGCCATTACACTTCAACTGTAACTTGAACTCTAATACTTTAAAACAGCATAGAAGGCCCTGTGTATGTACAGCACAACTCCTGTGCACAGTGACACCTACAGGCACCTTGCATGAACACCCCAACTTCTCTATCCAATCCTGTTTTGTACTGTGATTTTGGTGTGTATGACGTGGTCTGTGACCTTGACAACTCTACCGTCTTCTGAATCTGTACTGCTTCTCGTCTGGTATCAACTTGACTGGTCCCATGACCTTGCTTCTTGTTCTCCATTCCTGCACTACGGACATCACTTGCCTGCCCATAACTCTCTCCCCAGTCCTCTTATGTTAAGCCCTGGTGGCACACAAGTAGCAGAGGGCTCCTCCTAAAGCAAAAGGTGGCTGTTATAGGCAGAAGATTGACCTTGTGATTAACTATTGGTAGCCCCATGTGGACTGGCTCTTTTTGGCACTAAACCTTGTTTTAAGGCAACCAAAACTTGCCTCCAAGCCAGGAATTCAACACCCACTTTAAGTCCACTGGGAGCAACATCCAAGGGGTTGGTGCCAATGCCCTAGATTGATATTTGTCATCTCATTCTGAAGTTGTCTCCTTTACTTTAAATTTCAAACCAATGCATAGACATCAGTGATGCAGCTGCACCAGGTGGATGTAATTTCCTTTTGACTTCCATGCTAACATTGTGTTTGTTATTGTGCAACATCATCAAATGGGAAAGTACAGGTATGGGACCTGTTATCCAAAATGTTTGGGAGCTGGGGCTTTCTGGACAAGGGATTTTTAAAATGTATCTTAAAATAGTCTATTTAAAATAATGTAAACAATCCCAATAGGATTGTTTTGCCTCTGATAAGGATTAATTACTGTAAATCTTAGTTTGGATAAAGTACAAGGTACTGGTTTCTTATTACAGAGGAAAATGAAATTATTTTTAAAAAATTGAGTGATTTGATTATAATAGAGTCTATTCCGAGCTTTCTGGGTAACAGGTTTCCTGATAAGGGATCTCGTATCTTTATTTAAATGGAAGCATTTGCCTGATATCCCTGATAACTGTCCCTCCCTGTGTTTTGATTATGCTTTATAATGTCTCATTAACTCATGTTTACCCTTCCTTCAGCTGTATATACATTATATAGCTATATCAAAGTCTGCAGAGTGTTTCAGTAAAACCGCACTGTCTCTATACATGGTGGCATGACATTGACCCACAACCTGCTGATAGGAATGAATGGAACAAGTAGCTAGCAGCAGTTATGGAAATGTCATTGACAGCATGGAATAAACAATAGGAAACTGGGTGAACCTGAACTGCAAGGAGTAGTTATACATTAAATATTAGCCAGCTACAGTATATCCGAGCAGGAGCCTATTAGGATTCCAGCTGGGCACTGTGAGAATGTAGGGTTTAAATATCCACAACGTCTGTGATTCAAAAGTAACTCAGCATTGTCAGTATTCCTCCTCAGCAATTTATTCAGGTTTCTATTCCACACTGAAACAGTGTCACTTGCTGCTTTCCACAGGTCATAGTCAAAAATAAATGTTGTCTTTGCTGTAGAGCCTTTCTTTCAAAATAAAACAAGACTAATGTGTTTTAGCAGCCTTGAGATCCAAACTGTTCATTAAAAAAAGGCTTTAAATGGCAAAAGAACAAACCACCAAAGTTATTTTCAGCTACACGCCAGCCTGCGCCCACATATTGGTAGGCATAAGACATGTATTATGTAATACTATAGGATGGCAGGAAGCCTTTATGAAAATGATTCATCTCAAGCTTTTATTTTTTTTTTCTATTTATTTCTATGTTGGGGATTATAGGGATAAATGATTGTGCTTAGTAGATAAAGTTTCAGAAGAAATGTTATCATGAGAATGTGCCAAGAGATTGCGTTCTGCTGGTTTATTCCAGTCGGTGATTAATACACAGCAATAAGAAGACTATGTACAACGTGGGACCAGGAGAACTCTGCAGAGTCACAGTGAAAGGACACAATCATTGATTTACACTGTCACACAAAAAAGATTTATAGATGGCACTGCCCGGTAATGGTAATAATACTTGCATTGGTTTCATAAGTGAATGGAGTTCACAAGGCTTGCCAACTGGAAGCAAGGAAATATATATTCTCCATCTGTATGTGGCCTCTACCATATGTGAAATTAGACATGGCGCACAAGTTTTACTGACTATCCCCATAAAAAAATGTATTTTACTGCCAGAACTCTGTTATCTGAACTTGTTTGGCACACGGCAACATTGTCTATCATGCTGGAGCATTGCCTCTGATGCACCTAAAGAAGCACTTGGTATGATAGTAGAGATGAAGTAAATCAGTTGTAGGGATGACCTTAACAGCCATATCTCCCAAATGTCCTTTTTTTTGCAGGAAAGTCCCAATTTTGACAGCTCAACTCACAGTTCCGGATTGTTAGTGAAATGTCCTGACTTTGGGGTATCACCACAGTCCTCTAGAGTGAAGTACCACCTCTTTCCATTCATTTCTATGGAATTTTTAAAGGCATATTTATCAATGGGTGAACTTTCACTTTGACCCTTTGACTAGGGTTGCCACCTGGCCAGTATTTTACCGGCCTGGCCAGTATTTTTTATGGTTGATCCCAATGTTATTAATAGGAAAAAAATATAAATATATAGAAAGGCCGGTATTTTTTTCAAGAAAAGGTGGCAAACCTACCTTTGACTAATACGCATTTAAAAATCCCATAGAAACGAATGGAAAGAGGCGGTATTTCTCTGATAAATATACCCCACAGCATTTGATCGTCTCAACTGAACAGCCAAAAAAAAAACCATTTCTGTAATGTAATAAAATAAGAGGCTTTTGGCATAGACAATGAGAGGCAGAGCCCAGAATACTCAGCAGCTGCACTTAGATACATTTGTAACTATTTAAGGTAAGCAAAGATACAATTGTAACTATTTAAGATAAGCAGGTCTGTTGGGGAAACTGTGACTTGCATCTTAAGGCTTCATCCACACGAGCAGATTTAGGGAGATTAGTCGCCCAAGTGACAAATTGGCTCTTCTTCAGGGCAACAATCTCCCCAAACTGCCTTCTCCCTGCCCTCTGCTGGCTAACATCACCTGAGGCAATTCACATGCAGCGCTTTGTTTTCTGAAGTCGCCCCAAGTTTCCTCGTGAGGCAACTTCAGAAAATGAAGTTCCGCAGGAAATTCTCGTTAGAGCCGGCATAGGGCAGGGAGAAGGCGGGTGTGGACTAGCCCTAAAGGGCAATTTCACCTTTATTAGCAAAACTGTAATAACACATAAAAACCACAGAAATGTGTTCAAACTTTCATAACCTGGCAAATTTTGTAAAATGATTGTGATATTTAGGGGGTGTGGCCATAAACTGGCATGTTTAAAAACATTTTTGCAGTGATACTCACACCAGATCGTTCTGTCCCTCTTTCTATTTTTCAGATGTTGAGAGGTATGAACACCTTGTTGTGAATAGTGACCGTGTCAGATGAGCAGCTCGCTTATAGGGAAATAGGGTTCACAGTAAAATCTGAATAATAACAGCAGTCAGGGCTAAGGAACAAAATACCCTTCTGCAGAATAGTGACCCACACTGGGACTAATCTTCCTGCTACTATAATATATCTTAAGTAGGGATGCACTGAATCCACTATTTTGGATTCAGCCAAACCACCGAATCCATTGCGAAAGATTTGCCTGAATATTGAACTGAATCCGTACCCTAATTTGCATATGCAAAATAATGAGAGTAAGGGCAGAATTTTTTTGTTTCTTCCTTGTTTTGTGACGAAAAGTCACATGATTTTAAGGACTCAGTTCGGCCAGGCACAAGGATTCGGCTGAATTCGAATCCTGCTGAAAAAGGCAGAATATTTAAAGATTATTTCATTATTTATTCATGGGAGAGAAGGTTATACTTTCCCTTTACAGAACACCGGTAAGGCTCCATCTAAAATATGCCATGCAGTTTTGGTCTCTAGGGCTTACATGGGATATTACTGAATTGGGAGTCCAAATGTTAGGCACCCCAAGTGATTGTATTAACTCACCTGAAACCCCCTGGCCGGTGCTCCTATCAGCAGAAAACTACTCTGGGCCGGGGGTTTACCAGTGAGCACCACGGAGCAATCTACTTCCATCTTCTTCTGTCTTCCAATCTCCCCTGACTAACACATGCGAAGATGAACGAAAAAAACGACTTTAAAGTTAAAGATCAACTGTTTGTTCTAATGCGCATGCACAGCTGCGCGAAGACAGATGAAGAAGGAAGTCTATCACTCCGTGGTGCTCACTGGTATAACCCCGTGCCGATGCAGTTTTCTGCTGAAAGGGTTTCAGGTAAGTTGATCATTTGGGGGTACCTAAA
>CM044439.1:130999359-131011631 GCA_024363595.1 Xenopus borealis
AGTATATCCACATTAAGTAGCTATAACTATTCCTGTCACGCAGTTTACTATAGTGCTACAATTGCATAGTATTTAGAATGCTTTGCTGTATGAGATGAACCACTACAAAACTCATGAGGCAGAAATGGAACAGCAGCAACATTTGACTTTTACTGCAGTCATACCGTAACTTAAAAATGCTGCACGCTAACGATAACAAGAGCAAGGATGGGAGGGGGTGAAAGTACAGGGAAATTAATTCCCTGTATTAAATTAATTTAATGCCTGAAATAGGGGAGCACAGACAGAAGAAGTACATGCCCAGAGCCCCACACCAGTATGCCCTAGGCCAGGGATCCCCAACCTTTTGAACCCATAAGCAACATTCAGAAGTAAAAAGAGTTGGGGAGCAACACTGCATGAAAAAAATTATTGGGGTGCCAAATAAGTGTTGTGATTGGCCATTTGATAGCCCCTATTTGGATTGTCAACCTACATTGAGGCTATGTTTGACAGTGCACTTGGTTTTTATACAACCAAAACTTGCCTCCAGGCCTGGAATTAAAAAATAAGCTCCTGCTTTGAGGCCACTGGGAGCAACATCCAAGGGATTGGAGAGCAACTTGTTGCTTATGAGCTACTGGTCTGGGATCACTGCAATAGGCACATGTCCCTAGCTCTGGCCCTGATGACTGCTATTATGCATCTATGGGATATGTCTGTGGATGGTACATTAGTGTGTATAAACCATTTTCTTCCTTTTTCCTGGGCTTCAGCATTGTGCCCCAAGCTCTTATCATGACCTGAGAATCCTGTGCATCCTGAGAGTAATTATCTGACTTTCTTGACCGACTCATTGAGTACTACTAAAGGAGTATCTACTAAAGGAGTAGGAGTATTATTACTACTAAAGGAGTACTACTAAAGGAATAATACTAAATGAGTAGGAGTATTATTAGTACTAAAGGAGTATCCTGACATCATTTGTATGTTCCTGACCCCCTCCTGTTTCTCCCTATCCTGATCTCTGCCTCTTCACAATTCTGATTCATTCCTGCCTGCCAATATGGTTTTCCAAAGCTTTGGTTTGTCCTGACTACGCTTTGACTTGTCTGTCCCAATCTCCTGATATAAGAATGCTTGTGTACTTTGCTTTAGCCTCCTGCCTTGCATGCTCCACCATTTTCAGGGCAATTGCTCATATCTGGGTCTGCTGTTCCCTTTCCAGGAGGACGACCTGATTCCAAGTACAGGGGACTTTTTCAACAGATTGGTGGTCATCATTGATATACCTCAGCCCTTTGTTGGTGGGTGAAAGTCTTGTGCCCAAATGCACTATACAGGTATAGGATTTGTTATCCTGATGTAAGTATTTGGAAGTCTCATCTCTGCTAGTGGGATCCCACATAGCACTGCAACAGAAAGTCCAGGGCCACAAAAGGGCTATGGTGAAAACGGGGACTAGTTGGGCTCTGAGCAGCCTTTCACCTTGGTTCCTGCCCAACTAGTACGTTACACTGGAAACAATTCCAAAAGATCCAAATTGCTCCCATAGGCTCCATTTTAATAAAATAATTCACCATTAGAAAATTGATTTCCTTTTTCTCTATAATAATAAAACAGAACATGATCCAAACTAAGATATAATTAATCCTTATTGGAGGCAAAACTATCATTTTTGGTCTTATTAAAATGTAAATGATTTTTAGTAGACTTAAAGTACAGAGATTCCTTAACCAGAAAACTCCACATCCCAAGCATTCTAGATATCAGATCCCTTACCTGTTTTCGCTATGAAAAACCTGTGTAATTATGCTGAAATGATGGGGTTTTTCACTTTGTCCTTCATAGTAAAAGTACTCCATTCTTACACAAGAATAATGTCCCTTCCCACCCAGCTACAATTCTACACTGCAAATCTAGCCTGAACCATTGTAAAAATGACTGAGCAACTATGAATAGACCCAAATGTCTTATTTTTTTCTCCATATTGTATCCAACCACCTAGATACAAAGGTAATACCTTGAAAAACCATAAAAAAGAGAGTATGATTTGCGGCAGTTATTGTTCATAAATGTTAATGCATTTTTCTACAACAGAGATCTGCCACATTAAATATATTCTTAGCGTAAATGCCAGCAACGACGTTAGAGTTATTCTTTGTGCTGCTCAGAGCTGGCTTTGCCAATTGTTATCTCAGACTGTGGGGGGAGAAAAAAAAAAGATTTTCCTTGATGAGTTCTTTGAATTTATTGACAGGAGAGAAAGGCATGTGCATTGGCATCTCAATCCTCTGATAATGATTCCATGGAGGCAGAGAATAGTTCTGTAAGTGTTCTAAATGCAAGCGGTGGATTATGGCTGCAAAGCAATCTCCATAAAATAAAGCCAATAGTCTTAACAATAGTCTGGTAAATGGTGACCTGTTACAATCGCTTACTTGCAAATTGTTAGCATTGTTTGGATTCATTGAATTTCCCCTTCTTTTTGGTGTCAGTCACTGGTCTTTTTTGTATGTTTCTGCTGCTCTGGAAACTTGCAAGCGCAAGAATGAAAGGAAGGTGAGATGAAAGGAGCATACATTATTGGCCTTCCTTTGAGAAATCATTTGCCTTTTATTTTTCCTTAAAAAAGGAACCTCCTGTATTATCAGATTCTATTGCAGGAGCAAGTCGAGGAATTTTCAACAATAGAGACATGTTCAGAGAAGTTAAGACTTTATAAAACAAATTCAGGAAAGTAAACTTGTTAGAAACACAAGTTTATGTGCCATCAGTATGTGCATCCATGTTAAAACTTTAAATCAGTTCAGCCACCTAAATGAACAGTGACTGCTGTTGTGCTGCACAATGAACCAGGCCAAGCAATTAGTATAGAACTGCAGTGTGGATGACTATGTATCTGCTGCAGGAGGATTCAGGATGGGAGGTTGGTGGCCTTCATTGTGAAGCATCAGCCCTTGTTATGGAGTCAATACTGTGTAACACCGTCCCAGAGCCTGAAGGATCCTATGGCACACATTTGGGTTCCCCTTATAAGAAAAGGATAAGGTAACCAACAATGAATCCCATGTACAACCTCCTCCCATAAAGACCTCGTATACATATTAATTCATTGGTGGGCAACAATATGTCAGAATGGAGGGTGAAGGGACAATTTGGCCCTTCAAACACATGGGAAGGGGGTTGTTTTTGTGGTAATTTTATGGGGCTAGTTTAGATAAATTGGTCTGGTCCGTGGGATGTGATTGGCTGGTGGGGAGTTGAACGTTGAGTGGCGGGAAAATTGGGTATAAATAGGGTCAGTAACGGGCTGAGGGATTGTCGTTACCTCTGGGCTGTCAAGATTTCTGCAAAATCCTTAGATGGAGGACATGCAGGAACACATCTAGGATATACAGACCCTGTGAGTCAAGATGGGGACCTTTCCTCTTAAAGAGATTCTATCACCAGAAAACATTTTTTTTTCTTTTTTTAAACAGTTAATAGTGCTGCTCCACAAGAATTCTGTACTGAGATTCATTTTTCAAAAGAAGAAACAGATTATTTTCAATATTTATATCTGAAATCTGACATGAGGCTAGACATCTTGTCAGTGTCCCAGGTGTCCCAGGTCTTGTGACTTCAGTCACTCTTTACTGCTGTGCTGCAAGTTGGAGTAATATCACCCCCTCCCTTTCCCCCAGCAGAACAATGGGAAGGTAACCAGATAACAGCTTCTTGGTACATATGAGAATAGCACTTATTAGTTGAAATCCAAGTCTCACTGCGACTCCATCAGTTAATAGGATAAACAACAGCTTATCTGAAAGCAGTTCCATCATGAAGTTCTTGCTCTTTCTGAAAGCACAGGATCAGGCACAATGACCAGACATGGCTGCTTACACACCAATATTACAACAAAAAATATATAGTTGTTGGTTCAGGAATAAAATCTTATATGGCAGAGTGAATAATTTGTAATGTAAAAGATTTAAAACAAATACACAAAACTACACCATAAAAAGCATGACAGAATCCCTTTAAACATGGGCCTAAAGATTCTTAATTCCCGTAGCCCAGTTGGTGCCTCTTTCAGCTTTACCTGCTGGAATCTAAGCTTAAACAAGCAATTCCATAATGTTATGGGCTGATCTATACTTGAAAGCTTTCTGTTAGTTTTCTCAGGTTTCCATTGTGATGTTGTTATACTGCTGATAACTGAACTCCATCTATTACAGCAGTAAGTAGTATTCAGAACTGGGTGCAGATCATCACCATTATGGACACACATTAGGCCTAAGGGGAATAAAAATCTGGTATCTGAGCTACATAACATTTATTTTCATGTGTAATATTTGCACAAAAGTAAGAGTATTGTTTATAACATAGGGATATGGCTGTGTTGTCCTTTATTTGGAGTCGGCTTTACAAAATTTTTATTAGAGTGAAATCAAGACCTGGAACGTACTATTCATTTTCAGTGTCAGTTTTCTCAATACTGTAATGTTATTGCTTTAAATGTTTATTTGATTACACAATCTGGCTGTGCTTGATAAACTGAAGCCTAGTATTTTAAAGCAATTAGTTTACAGCCTTCAGTTAGTATTGAACTCCAGGAAAAGTGTATTGTGATAGGAACAAACGGCAGTATCTTATCCAAATGAATTATGCCAAGATCTCCCCAGGTATAGAATTACCTCCCTCCTTTGCAGCTTTGCCAACTGCAGCTTTCCAAAGAAGCTTGAAAAATAAGGTGAAACATTGAGACAATAATGGATATTCTACACGTTTGCTTCCCCAGAGAGGATCTCAGTATAACATGTTAGAAGGTGTAAGTGGGCAAAAAAAGCCTGAAATGCAAATTAACATCTGTGGGTACATATCTGGCATGTGACTGTGCTTCATTTAAATAAAATTATAATTGCAATTAAAAAGTTGGCACTGCGGTGATCTGTATGTATATTTAGCTCCAATATTTCCCACCACTTTGTATTATTAATTCATGGTACTGATCCACATGAGGAAGAGGTGTCAGAAGAAAGCAATTAGCATGGGGAGGATAATGCTGGAATACCCAGCAGTCATTGTGAGCAAAAATAATTTTACTGTTTGGCACTTTGACCAGCAGGGTAATTGGGTCCTACCAGAGACTGACATGAGACGGGTATTGATGAAATCTATCAGCCTATGAAGGTACCAGGAGCAGGCAGACCCTATACACTCCTGATGATGATACGCTCACTGAATTGTATTATATACTATGAAATCTTCTATAAATACTGATTGGGTAGCCATTGCTGGTTTTCATTGTTCTATTACTATAAATGTTGTTCCATAACTATGGTTTTGTAGATTTCTGTACCTCGGTATTAGGTTATTATAGTGTTATGGGCAGCTTTCTGTACCTCTATACTGTAAATATATATTTACCTTTTCATTTATAAGAACCGCTAGCTGAGATCTTTATAAAAACACTGTATTTGCAGTAGTGAATAGCTCTCAGTAGTACTGAATGCCAATACATTGCCTGGCAAATCAATCAGGTTGGCAATGAAGGGGCTGCATAAGCAAGCTCAGCATCCTTGGTGTATACTAGGTATATGTTTTATTTGTTGCTAACTCCTTTTGATACTATAGAATAACTCAATGCCATTGGTCAGAGGGACAGGTTGTGGTTTGGAGGTAAATGGTTGTATCCAATGCAATGCTGAAATTTGATTGTTCATATTGCTGTGGATGGGGAACTGATGTTTTGTGAACAAAACAAAACTGGAGAATATAGTAGTAGAAAGTAGAAGAAAGTTGCTGATAAGCATTCTTTATCCAAAATAACACTATTGATGAGTGCTGAGATATGCCGGGCCTTTATAGATAAGATGACTCAACTGCAAAAAGACCTACAGAAACTCCAAACAATGAAATTAAAAATTGTAGAGGAATTTTGCATTGTGACCATTCTGTCCATCTGCTCTCTCAGTTCAAAAGACAGGGT
Source organism: Xenopus borealis (assembly GCA_024363595.1). NCBI lineage: Eukaryota > Metazoa > Chordata > Amphibia > Anura > Pipidae > Xenopus > Xenopus borealis. The sequence goes on from CM044439.1 coordinate 131,005,313, forward strand.
CCTTCTTGGCTGGTCTTACTGACTTCACACAGAGATGATTGTTCCGCCAGTCAGCACATTTAAAGGAATTCTGTCATGGGAAATGCATCAGTTAATAGTGCTGCTCCAGCAGAATTCTGCATTGAAATCCATTTCTCAAAAGGGCAAACTGATTTTTTTATATTTCATTTTGAAATCTGACATGGGGCTTGACATATTGTCAATTTCCCAGCTGCCCCAAGTCATGTGACTTGTGCTCTGATAAACTTCAATCACTCTTTACTGCAGTACTGCAAGTTGGAGTGATATCACCCCCTCCCTTTTTCCCCCCAGCAGCCTAACAACAGAACAATGGGAAGGTAACCAGATAACAGCTCCCTAACACAAGGTAACAGCTGCCTGGTAGATCTAAGAACAGCACTCAATAGTAAAAACCCATGTCCCACTGCATTCCATTCAGTTACATTGAGAAGGAAAAACAACAGCTTGCCAGAAAGCAGTTTCCTCCTAAAGTGCTGTCACAAGTCACATGACCAGGGGCAGCTGGGAAATTAACAAAATGACTACCTCCATGTCATATTAAAAAACTGAATATAAAAAAATCTGTTTGCTCTTTTGATAAATGGATTTCAGTGCAGAAATCTACTGGAGCACTATTAACTGATGCTTTTAAAAGAAAACATGTTTTCCCATGACAGTATCCCTTTAAGACAGGGATACCCAACCTTTTGAACCCGTGAGCAACATTCAGAAGTAAAAGGAGTTGTGGAGCAACACATGCCTGAAAATGTTCTTGGGGTGCCAAATAAGTGCTGTGATTGACCATTTAGTAGCCCCTATGTGGATTGTCAACCTACATTGAGGCTCTGTTTGGTAGTACTTTGAGGACACTGGGAGCAACATCCAAGGGGTTGGAGAGCAGCATGTTGCTCACGAGCTACTGGTTGGGGATCACTGCTTTAAGATGTGCTGTACCTCCAGTCATTATTCATAGGCTGACACCAACCTGTTATCTGTAACTTTACAACCACATGAATAAAGAGCTTTTTTGTGGAAAATGTTTGAACTCCAGAACAATCATTAGAGCTAAGTAATGAGTTGGTGAAACAACATGTTTCTCTTAAAAAAGAAAAAAAACCCAGAAAATAAAAAGATGAATCCATGAAAGATACTTTTTTTTTAATGAATCATTAAGCATGTAGGTCATTACACAGCAGCCTGTTCATAAAGTTTTGAATCAAGCAGTGTACAGGGACTGAACAATGCATTACAATCCTGGAAATAAGCCCTGCACTGATGGCTAAGGGTTACCTCCCCCTTAATCAATTCACTCTGTCTGACCATGTATCCTATGGACATGTTTAAAAAAAAAAAAAAAATCAGGACGGCACTAGCCATAACATTTAGAATGAGTTTCTACAGAAAAGGACTTTAAACATGGCCATACATTTGAAGATTTGAAGAGGTTGCCAAACAATCTGCAACTAATCCGACCATGTGCCCTAGGGCCCAAAGATTATATCACAAGGCCAGGAATGCGGGTGGTAGTATTGAGGGCTGCATCAAGAAACCAACGCAGTCCTCAAGCCAATGGGAATTTTTAAACTGCCCAATCAACATCTGGCTGAATTTTATTTAAATAGAGGAGAGAAGTGTAGCGCCCCCTGATCTCCTGAGGAAGTGCTTTTTTTTTGCACATGTTGAGTGGACAGGGGATTTGAATTTGAAGAGTTTGCTCTTCTGTGACACTGTAAGTGTTTTTAAACCTTAATAAATTGCTCTTTGTTATTACTGCACTGGGAATGATCCCCCTTCTGTTTTGCAAAATGCTAAACTTTGATTCAAATCCTTATTTTGTGCCCACATTGCAATGATTTCTCTCCAGAATTCTATTTATTATAATTATTGAGGGTCCCCCCTTAATAGCGTGTTCTGAACATGTGCACAATTTGCCAACATGGATATAATTTAGTGTGCGCTTTGGTAAAAACAATGCAAATTGCAACACAAGCCTTTCTTATTGCATTGCCACCTAGCAGGGTTACTAATACCATTAGTGCCCACATCTCTAGATATAACTTAGCTAGTTCTGTCTGTTTTATTCTGTTGAGACTTTTAAATGGTTCCATAAAAAAATTTTTTATACAGTATATCATCTTTCTGAAATTCAGTTTGTGCCTTTACAATTGATTCTTTTCACCACTTCTACCTGTGTATGAGTGCAGAAGTATTGCTATGCACAAATACTAATGACTGGTGAAATTAAGGAATGCGCATTGATCAATCTCCTCTCTTTTGTATGTTTGTAGGTAACTTGCCCAGATCAGTTGCACTTCCACATATTTTACTTAGCCTTGGAGTGCTCCTATAACCCTCCCTTGTTTGTTTTTTTGTTTTCTGTACTATATAGGTATTCTGCAGAATGAGTGGCCAAAGGCCCTCACACCTTTCCCTTTATTGGTGGTCTTATGACTTTAAAATGATTGTTCTGGGCAGTCTCTCATTTACAAGCTGCAAATGGGTAGGATTAAAATTGTGAAAGCAGTGCTGTGGTCTTGGAATTCTCTCTCTCCCTATAAAGCCAATGGCAGAGGAGGAACAAGCCTGCGATGGAAACCAATGCCCAGGTTAGGAGACATTTATCCAAAGACATGCAGCCATGCAGGGGGTCATAGGCATGTCAGCCTATGAAAAATATGACCAGAGTTAAATAATTTGGGACCACTGTATAACTTTGCAACTAAAAACCCCAAGCAGAAGTTTTGCAATATTTACCAATATTTTAACTGTTAAAGTGGTGGTTCATCTTAAATTTAACTTTTAGTGTGTTTTAGAATGGACAAATTCTGAGCAACGTCTCAGTTGGTCTTCATTTTCTACCTTTTATAGTTTTTGCCTTCTTCTTCTGAGTCTTTACAGCTTTCAGATGGGGGGTCACTGACCCTACCTAAAAATCAAATGCTCTATAAAGTTACAATTATATTGTTGTTACTCATCTTCCTATCTTAATTTTTAGACCCACCCATATTGTTATGCTAGTCCACAGACTGGACCATCATAGTGGCTACAGGGATATGACTTTAAAGTAGAAAATGTATTTTTCTTCTGATGTGGGGGATTATTCCTCAGGTATCAAGAGGAATGAGTTGATATGATTGTCAGGATCAGCCCAGGACTCAAACCCTTAATTCCCAGATTCTGGACACGACACTTGCCATGTGCGCCACTGGGGGCTCTTAGGGCTGATCCTGAAAGCTTGTGTTTGTTATTGTGTTGTTATTTGCATATCTGTCTTGTTTCTTGTGTGTTCTCCTCCCACCTCATTATCCTCATGTGTAACCTATTTCTAATCACTACCCTTTATATTCCACACCCTGAGCTTTGCTCAAGGCTGAGTCATTGATTTCCTGTCTTTGTGGATGACCTGCCAAACTTGTCTTGTGATTCCTTGCTCCTGAGATTCTTGTCCTGCAACCATGTCTTGTGATACCTTGATTCCTTGCTCCTGAGATTCTTGTCCTGCAACCTTGTCTTGTTTTCCCTGCTTCATTTGGTAAAGATTTTATTTGAACTTTTCCTGTTATTCACTATCACCATTAAACCTGCTTAATTCACCATGCCTGCTCCAGTTGTGTACGGCTACACCCCGGGGCTTCCGCCATATCCACTCGCCATGGAGTGGCTCCCCTGGTTTACAGGTTTACAGCGGCTCCCCATTATAAACCTGACAATGATTTAAGAACGTTGTTGTTATACATTACATTGGATTCTTGCCTTGATTTACTGTACAGTGAAAATGACTGTATAAATATGGCTGGATGGGAATATTATTTATTATGTTTTATTTAAAATAATTTATTTCATGATCCTCTCTACAATAGAGTTACATATATATCTGATAAGCCTATTTTTTCCATCTATAAACAAGTTAGGTTTCTACAGAGTTTTTCTTTTGCCTCTTAGATTAATTTCTATAAAGAGGTGACATCCCCTTAAGGCCCATATTATGTAATATAAACACACTCAGCTGACAGTCTGGCTTTCTAAGTGTATTCATAGATCTCCCTTTGGAATCGTCTCCTCTGGCCTTGCTAATTCCATCATTTATTTATTGTACTGGAGCCCAACTTTGCACTGCATATTCAGGAGCAGGCTTCACTAGCACTTAATAAAGAAGCAAAATTATCACCGCTAACCTTGAGTTCATACACCTTCACACCAGGTCAATTATCTTGGTGACTTCAACTCCATCATATTGACATTGATTATCTGCAAGTAGTTTGAGATGCTCCTCCACCAGTGAATAATATAGCACCATCATAAGAAATTTGAATCCAAGTATTAAAATCTAAATTCAGAAAGTTGCCTGCATAATCATTTAATTTCTTGTACTATTTGCAAGCCCAACATGACCACATTTCCAGTCCCCCATGAAAAGTCTGTATTTACATGACTTAGGGTGTTATGTATAAAGATGTGTGAAATTATTGACATAATAATTATGCAAAAGTCGGTGTAAATAAATATATCTAATATCTATATAAATATATCTAAAGCTTTGCTGTTCTCATACTATAGAACAAAAAAGAATAATAGAATATAGAAAAAATAATACCAAAGAAATCAAATTATATCCTGCTCTCAAATTGCATCCATAAATAGAATTAATTAAGAATTCTATTGCTTCATTATACATTTTACAAAGGGAATTCCCAATCTGCCCTTTTATTAGACACCAGTGGGATCACCTGACTATAGCTGGGAAGGGTGGGGGCTACAACAAGGAGCTGGTCACTGCTCCTATATATATATATATATATATATATATATATATATATATATATATATATATGTATATATATAATAGTTCCACAAGCAGTTTAGTCCTCAAGGCAAAACACTATACTGTATTATGTAAAATAGGAACCCTACTCAATTCCCCAGTAGCATGTCATATCATCCCATGATAAAAGCTATATCTTTTTATAAAGTACAGATAAATTGGTAAATTTTTTCTTACTGCTCAAACTTCTACAGACCAAACAATAAATTTGAGCAACAAGTAAAAAGATTGATAATTATGACCATGGGATGGAACTAGTGCTCTAGCCCTTAATAAGGAACATTCTGTGATACAGTACCACACATCTTTATCTCTAAGCTATTCTTCCAAAACAAAATTCATGTTCTCCCAATGGTATTAAGCTTTATTAACCCTATATCATTATATAGCACGGAATTTCTCTCTTGAAGGCACATAAAATGATCTGCCATAACAACCTCTGTAAGCGGTGATCTCCGCATAACAACTGAGCCTACGTTACTCTTACCGCTTCCCGTTAGTGCAACCACGTTCCCTTGATATCACGTGACCTTTTGTAAAGACCTTTTGTATGAAGAGTGCCCTTCATTTCTTTCCTACAGAACTGGAAGTGTAATCATACCAGCCTCTTAAAAACTACTAGTCAAGCACTAGGAAAACAAATCTATTACCCTTTTATTGATATGTTCTACATTGCCTTAAATCAAACCAGTTCTAAAAAAAATTTTTTATCAAGTGACTAAAAACACCGGGATTCTCCTGCATACACTGTTTTCCCCTGAGCTTTTTCTTGTCGTAAATAGAAAACTATTGAGCTGGAAGCCAGAGCTGGATTCCCAGTGTTCATGAATGTGAAAGGGAAGTATTAACTATTTATAAAAGGGTAGAGAAAGGCCTACAGGCAACAAGGGGTTTTTACTATGAATGGAGTGGATAGCAGGCTTTTTTTTTTGCTACATCCAAGTTGACCTTGGGATATATATATAAGTATATATGTATGTGTGTAAATATATATATATATACATACAACTGTTATTTTTTGCTTCTTTTCTATGGCTTCTCTGAGGGTGTCACTGATTTGGTCTTGCAAAGGACTCCAATGTTCTGTTAAGAAAAAACCCCTCCTTTAATAGTCTTGCCATTTTTTTTATCATAATATTTTGTCTCTAAAAATTAGTTTTTTAATTTTAGATGTATTAAGTTATTATTAAGTATTGTAAAAACCCACTAAAAACTCTAATACAAAACTGTGCCGAGTAAAAGCTGACAAGGTCCCATAGAAGTCAGTTGGAACTGCGCTCATCTTTTTGGTCTTTAATTAGGGTTGCAACAAATCCACTATTTTAGGATTCCGCCTAGTCCTTTGTGAAAGATTCAGCCAAATACCGAATGGAATCCAGGCCCTATTCTGCATATGTAAATAAGAGACACAAGGAAGAAAAGAACCACACACACATATGCAGCTAAAAAAAGAGAGAGTTTAATAGTGGTTTTAGAAATCTCTAAAACCACTAAAAT
>CM044439.1:131037129-131051213 GCA_024363595.1 Xenopus borealis
GCTATCTAATGTATCAGCCAGTACAACAGTTTCAGGGAGAGAATTCCACATCTTCAGAAGTCTGTGGATGAAGGAACGAATAGTAAGATTAACCTGATTCATTACACCAATGGTGGCCAAACTGGGCAAAGATCTGCCACTGAGTTTCATGGTAGGGCAATCATAAAAGAAACCCTATGTGAGTTTACAAATAGTGACGTTTCATGCTGGAAAAAACTCGTCAATCTTCATAAGTTTTCCCAAATTTAAACATAAATGGGCCCCTTGTTATCATGGTTATTGTGACTTAAAATCTTCACAAAACTATCATAATGGTAGGCAAAAATACAGATGCATGAGGGTGGGAATGGAGTAAAGATATGAGGCATTGGGACTGGAAGGATACACGTCTTTTAATAATACTTCCTTGAATAATTTGTCAGTGTCTTTGATTTCTTTACCTTGACCCTCTTTCCACCTCAGTCTTGTCCCTGATGCTGGTTCCTTTCCTCACACCTCCACTACTTTTCAATTATGACACCAAATTCTCCTTCATTCACCCCCCCCCCTTATTTTATTGTAAAAATCCATCTGAACTCCATTGAAAAATCAAAAGTGATGGTTGAATTTCCATAGAAAATTCCATTCACAACGGATGAACGTTTCAAATTTTCCCCCAGGAACTGTTGCTGTTGGACAGGCAAATCTATCACAAAAATGTGGTTAAGCACATTTGTTTAAACATGCTGATTAAAACCATGGAAATATTATTCAGCGCTTAGCAAGGCTGACAGATAATTAAAAGCATGTGAAATGTAATCAAAATGAAAGCTAGATGTCAGACCTTGTTGATCACTGGGGCAGTGGATACTTTCGAAAATCTAAAATTAACCCTTAGGCTATGCATGAACTTAGTGTACCCTAAATATAGTCCAGATAATAGGATCTGATTTATCATCTATATCATTCTACATCAAAGCACTTAAAACATAATATTCCCTCCTGCCAAATTCAATTAAATACAGGACTTCAATGTTACCATACAGCATGGAAAATACTTATCAAAGTTGGCCTGTTCAATTACATTACAGGGCATATTTATTATGCTGTGTAAAAAACAGTGGATAATACACCACACATCACCAGGCTTCACTGAAAAAAATGGCAGAACATTTTTACGTGATTTTTTCTAGGGGCATTTTTATTATTCTGTTTAAAACTAAATTAAAGAATCTTAGAATGAGAACGCACTCCTGCGACACACCAGTTTGGATAAAATCTCGATAATGGTAGGGAATGCTGAACCCTAAAAGACGGACCTGGGGCCACACACTCTGGTCACTTTTTACATCGGGTAAGCTTTGGTTTTTTACTAGAGATTTTTGAGCTTTTACTGCTTGGATAGAGTCATGCTTTTTCTTGTTTGTAAAACTAAATAAGCCAAAAAACTGTGTAAAATAAATGGTAAATTTATCAAGGTGTATCTACTTTTACTCCATGTGGAACTCTAAGAAAAAACACATAAAAATTTTACAAAGTGTGGTTTATTTTAGTGATGTTAGATACGCCTCCCTAGAATGACTTTTGCTGACGGCAAAACCTAAATAAATTTGGCATTTTTTTACACAGCTTTTTACACAGTTTTTTCCACATTTCGTTTTAAACAGCATAATAAATATGCCCCTACTTCTGCAGTGAGGAACATTTCTTGCTTTCACTTACTTTAATTATGACCATGAGGTTTTATCCTGGGCACCAGTTTGCCAAAAACATGAAGTTCATGGAATGCCAATTGTTTTTTTAAGGGAAAGGATTAGTGATGGGCGAATTCGTGGCAAACTCCTGCGATTCGCCGCTGGCGAATAAATTCGTGAAAGGTCAGCAAAAATTAGCAAAAAAACCCCGAGTCGCGCGTCGTTTTTGACGTGACGCAACGAAAACAACACGACGCACGCCGAAAAACGTGCCGTGACTCGTTTCGCCATTTCGCGAATTTTGCTGGAAATTCGCAAATTTTTCGGCGAAGCAAAACGGGGTAGATTCGCATCACTAGAAGGGATGCCTTATATGAAGAAAGGCTTGCAGATATTGGTTGTTTAATGTAATAATGTGCATGAAAAATGCCATAGCATAACTTGCAATAACACATCATCATCTAAATAAAGAATTTCAAAGAGAAGTCACAATTGGAAATAATGTCTATTTAGTAGGGATTAAATGAAGTGATGTTTGTTTAATGCTGAAAACATCCAAGATTATTGATGTTGGAGATTAGTCGAATTGATTATTCATGGGGAAATTTACTTCCTTACCCGAATGCCATGGATCAACTTTTTTCTGAATCTATATAAAGTGGACCTGCTGACATTAAAGGGGAAGTTATTATATGCTTCACCAGGGCTGGAACTAGGGGATGACATAGTAAGCACGTGCCTAGGGCCCAAAGCTTGGGGGGCACCAGACACATACTTTTTCTGCCTCCTTCCCCTGGTCCGGTCCCCTCTCTTTCCTGCTGCAATCTGTGAGTGCACACACGCCTATTCGCATCCCTACATGAGTGGCTATGAAGTGAAACTTTCCAAATACAACCAATTACAAATTCTGTACCATTTCTGAAAAAATGTTTATCTGCACTGTTTCCCTCTCTGCATTTGGTTTTCTTCATTCAGGAGTTGAGTGTCAGATATTCATCGAGAGCCACATCTAGGGTTGCCACCTTTTCTTGAAAAAAATACTGGCCTTCCTATTTATTTATCTTCTTTCCTATTAATAACATTGGGATTAACCAACAAAAATACCAGCCAGGCCGGTAAAATAACCGCCAGGTGGCAACCCTAGCCACATCCTATATATCTTATGCTCACTCGATTAACTGATTCCAGCACAAACAAAATTTTACAAAATAACAGACTCTGGCACAAATGTTACATGTAGAGAGACAGGATTTCTGGTGATTTTTAAAGAGTAAGATCGAATACATCTTCTAGGAAAAGGACCCCCTAAAAGATATATTGGATTATACTGTCATCCAAAATCAGACTCCCAACTCCTGCATGAAGAGATGAGACAAATGACACGACAAGGAGAATAAAGAGAAACCTGATTATTTTATAAATGATACACAATTTCTCAATGATTGTATTAAGAAAATGTATTTCAATATGTTAAAGCTTATATTAAATTTTCATTTCTGTGATAGTTCCCCTTTAATTGATATGCTCACTTTCAACATTTGTTATAGTTGGTGTTGTAAGTTTGCAAAGTGGGCATGGAAGTTGAGAAAAGATTTGTGCTATTTGTACCTTAGCCAGTGGCGTAACCAACGGGGGAGCAGGGTGTGCGATTGGGCCAGGGTCCGTACCCCCTCAGGGCCCCTCGGCAGTTTACGTGCTGCTGATTCCGACAGGATTATCGCAGGTTCCAGCTGGAAAATCACGTACGGAGGGGGTGGAGGGACCACTGCACATCCCATGCCAGCGCCCCCTTACGTTACTGACATTAGCTAGTTCTTGTGAATTGATATATCATTAGGGCAGATTTAATCGAATGGGCTGATCATTAACTGAACAGACAAAGAGGACAAGTAGATAATGTCAAGAAAGTAATCAAGGTAAAGAGAATTCCTGGCATGTCAAAGGTTTAGAGGGTCAACAGAGAAGAAATACAGAATGATAGTTGTAGAAAGGCAATCAATAATAAAGCTTTTCCAAATAGATGGCTGAATAAAAAAATTTAAATGAGTAAATTAAATGTAAGTATAATTACATTTAAGTGATTATTCAGATTTCATAATTATTTCTAAGAAAACCTATAGGCTAGATACCCAAAAGCAACATGCCATTGGAAAAATCTATAAATGATTGAATATATTAAAATATTTTTCAGTTATATAACTGTAACCTTTCCAATAATTAATTTCTATTTATAGAGACGTGTCATTAAATATGTTTAGAAAAAAAAATACACACACTGAAACTTACATTTAAAGAAAATTCTCTGTTACAAGAATCTTCAGCAGTTTTTGTTTTAATACATTCTGCAAACTCCAAATTAGTAACAATGCAAAACATTTGAGCCCTTTACATCCCTGTAGTTGTTATGTCTATACCAAAAAGCAACTTGTGCTTTCCAAGCCATAAAAATCCTATAACTCAACTCAATGGCTTTTCAGGCTATAAAATTATGAGGCCTCAATGAAATAAGTGTATAAATCTAATTTATACGAGAAGATGCATATGTTAAAACTACTTTTGTTTTTCTTTTGAAGGTGCATTTTTTGGATATTTTTAATACAAAATCTCATACAAGGGTTTGTGTTTTGGCAATAAAAACAGCTTCTTGAAGCAGTAGGATTTTTATGCTTACAATGTGAACCCCATAGGACATATCTTTTGTGCATTTAGCAATTTCTTCTAGTATAAAAACTGTCAAGATGTCAGCTGCTAAACCTGCCATCCTGTTAGATATATTGCTGTGCTGGGATGTTTTTGGGATGCTAAGTCTAAACCAAGCAACTCGGCCAACTGTGTTTTAGTATTCATAGTGATTTGTATGCAAATCTCGGTGTATAAATCATATAATTGGGAATAGACCATGCTCATTTACTTTCTAGAACCCATCAATATATTAAGCACTTTACAGTTGAGGTGGCACTAAATAATAGTATTTTCAAAGCCTAATATAATCCATTAGGAAGACAAGAGAAATAATAGGCTAATATGAACAGATGTGAGTTGTAGGTTTTATGTTAATTTTAGTTTAAAATGAAATAATGTTGTATAGATCCGCATTGCAGAGAAAGATTTGGATTTTCTCTAAATATATTTAACCTGTCCATCAAGTATCCTGCTTTAGAAAAATGGCCAGGAGCCCTCACTGTGGCTACATCACCTATCCTGCATTCATTTATTGAAGAACTAACAGGGAGTTGACATTTTAGTTTTCTTTCCACAGAGCTTTCTTCAATTTCACACAAAACCCAGTGATTTAGGTTTGTTCAGTAGACCAGATCAGAGAATAAATTGTTTTGCAGTTATTACAGGGAAGAGGAGAGTTAGAACGCTCAGTGTACATTCATGGGTTACATTAGAAAAGAAAAGAGACAGAAGAAAAATATATTTTTATTGGAATGAAAGTATAAAGGCCAATGCATTGTAATGTTTTGTCTGCTAAAAGCATTCCTTTAAATAGTGGTGGGTCACTGACTCTACATGAATTAGTTGACATGAATGGATAAAATTTTGTAGTTACACGCATTCTATCTCACGATAAAATGTTTGCAGTTATGTATGATATAATTATACTGAAATGCCCTTGTCTTTAAATTACACGTATCTGTGGGAGGTAATGGTAAATAAAGGTTACAATGCAGAAACCTCACTAGAATCTCTCTCAGCCTGAAAACCCCCAGAAAAGTTGACAAGGTAGATTCACTGGGGCAAATTCACTAAAGTGCGAAGCCTCTAACGCTAGTGCTAATTCGCCATCGTTACGTCATTTTGTAACTTCACAAATTCTCTGTCACAAAAAACTCTGGCGAATTTTCGCTAGCAAAGTAGATAAACTAGCGTAACTTCACACCCTTACACCAGGCGAAGTTTATCGTCTTATGCTAGACGTTACTTCACCAGGTCTGACCTGGCGAAGTTCAATACAATAGATAGGAGTTTTACCTTTGTAGGGTGATAGTCTGAAATAGAGCAAATTTTTTTTGGGGGGGTTACCCTCCTTCCCCCATGCATTTCCTAACATATGGCTACTCAAATATACAGTGGGCACATGTAGGGCAATAGGACAACTTAATTTTTTTTTTTATTAAAGGTTTCCTGGGCTTGTGTAGTGTAATGTAGTGGCTGTAACATATACTTCTATTATACTTTGAAATTCACGCCGTATGCAAATTAGGCATCGCTAGCATAAATGCGCTTTGTCTGGCGAAGTAACACTAGCGAAACTACGCTACCGTTCACCGACCTTAGCGTATCTTTTCATTTTAGTGAATTTGCATAGCGCTGGCGAAAATTTGCCTGCCAAAGTGCGGCAAACGTTAGCGAAGGCAAAGCTAGTGCATTTTCACTGCTTAGTGAATTTGCCCCACTGCCTCTGGGAGGTGAAACTTGAATGTTTGCATAAAAATGAACAATATGACAGAAGTATTTTACAGAGTAAACTTTTTAGAAACTGTCTAAAACATCCATAAGTCACATTTATTGAAAGAAATCTGAGAAAATATAAATTCCAGACTTAGAGGCAAGTTTGGTTGCATAAAAACAGATTTACTACCAACCAGAGTCTCCTGTAGGCTGCCAGTCCACATAGGGATTACCAATAGCCAATCACATCCCTTATTGGGCATCACCCAGGAACATTATTCATGCTTGTGTTGCTCCCCAGCTCACAGGTGAAAATGGTTGGGGACTCCTGCGCTAATATATGGTCTATTATCTGAAATGCTTAGGACCTGGAGTTTTCAAGATATTTCTGTTATTTGGATCTCCATACTATAAGTTTTCTTTTTATTTTGAAGGAAACTACTTGGTATAAAAACTGAGACTGAGAGTATCACTGAACATGGAAGACATGCAAATATCCTTTTTTTTGGAAGAAAATGAATATTACCAGTACTAGTTGCTTGTACTATACTATACTCCATCCAGGTAAAGCCTGACATTTTACCTCCAGAGCTCCCTTAGCTCATGACAAGATTACAGATATAGGGCAACATTGGGGCTAGAATGCATTCTCTTAAAACCTTGCCCTAACTGACCTTTAGATTGAGCACCCCCTGCGACTACTCATGACCCCACCAGGGAAGGCATCCCCACAGTTTATAAACAACTGCCTCAGAAGGTAGATGTGACCTTTTAAGGTTTTCTGGCTCAGGAAGACTAAGAGACGCATTTATTACTATGAACTGGGAATCATAAAAGAATCCCAACGGTTTGCTTTTCCTGAGTACCAAGAAAATGAACTGGCATATTTATCAATGGCTTTTTAAAATGAGCAGTTGAATTCAATTTATTTTTTTTCAATTTCTTCAACAGCAGTTTTAGGAAGTTCCGAGTAAAAAAATTGTGGGAGGGACCTGCTGAATAAGTACCAAAAGCATTACTACTAATTGGTAGAAACAATGAAAATGATTGGTTAGTAGGAACTGCTTGTTACTTTTTTTAAGAACAGTAACTGTATATTGGGAAAACATTGAAAAGGCACACTACATGGGAAATGCAAGACTGAACTGAATATTCTGTTGGTTTAGTTGGAAGATATGGAATAACACTATATTCAGTACATGCTTTTGTAGTTTGCGGAAGTGTTCAAAAGATAGCAGAAGAAAAAGAATGCAGTTGTCCCAGGGGAATACAATAATTCAAGGCAATTAACGTCAGAGCCTTATCAGACTCATAAATGATACAATGCAGTGGCTGTGTGTGGTGAAAGTAATGTCTGGTTTCTTGGTAAATGTAATCTTAGTTGTGTTAATATTTGAAAAGTTAATTTCAGAGCCTAATCAGGAGATAAAATATAATTAGTGGACAACTTCCATACTGCCAAGCCAGCAGGTTTCTCTTCTCAGAATAACTAATATCCTAATAAATGACCTTGCTAAATTACATAGGAAGAATGCTTGATTAGGGTTGCTTGAAGGCACAATGTAAACTGTATTTTCTGACATGTTAACGAAAGGGATATTGAATATTTGAATGAGATGTAGGCCTTTAGCACTTGTCTAAACCCAGTTACAATATACTAACCGTTAATAAGTACATATTGCCATCAGAGGGTGTGACAGTTTGCAGAAACAGTGTGCTAAATCAGCAATATACATGTGGGTGATGTGGCACCTCAACTGCAGTTAATAATGTCCCCTGTTCAGTTGTTGATGTCCTATCCTTTATTGAAAAACCATTATTTTGAGTTAAGCTTCATATAAAAATGAAGTCTTCCATCTCGGTAAATAATAATCATTATTTGTTATATGTGTTATATGAGGTGTGTCCTATCTGTAACTGGTGCCAGTTTTCACTGAATGTTCCTGTTGGAGGGCAACCTACACGCCTGTTTGTGTTTTATTGTTAGTGATGTTAAGAAAATGCTACATTTGTAATAAGGCAGCCTGGGGCTGTTGCCTCAGGGACCTCTACTCCCAACCACAAAGCCCTATATGCCCCCCCCACTTTTCCTTTTAGTCTCACAGCCATGACAGTAACAAGGGAAGGAGGTTGAGGGCAATGGTTTCAGGTAGGGTCTGGGCCAGCAGGGTTCATGAGGGCCTGGACCCACTGAGTTTTTTCAGGTGTCCTGTCCACCCAGTTTGACCTTGTTTTACTAAAAGATTTACTTTGAATTAAATTGCAGCTATAGCTTTTGTGTTGAGAAGTTGATGTCTTTGAACACATCAACTAGGTCTCTTTTCTGCATTCTATTGCTGTCGACTCTGTCCAGCCCTCCCCCATGGTCAGCAATTGATTGGCGCAAATTTCACCATGCAGCAGCCCAACAATCCAAAAAGTCTTTCTAAGCTATGCAAAACTATTTTGAGAAGAAACAGAATGGCCTATGTGCATCCCTATTTATTACTGATCAGCCAGGTAAAATACAGGCCAAGTAGCAACACAAATGGAAAATGACTACATTCAATCTCCTAAATATACAATTTAGCTTCAAACATTACAGAGATACTATGGAACTCTGATTCAATTGTATGGTGCAAATAAGGTTGACAGGAAAATAATATTTATTATACATATTGGGGCAGATTTACTAAATTCACATAAATTCACATGAGGGATTCAAATATTTGATCGAATTTTCAAAAAGATTTAGGGAAATTCGACCAAATTGGACCATCGAATATTCGAATTCGAATGATTTGATTATTCGAATTTCATTTTATTCGAATATTCGAAAATTCGATGGTCGAATACTTCCCCTTTAAATTTAAATTCGATCACCTACTTCGCCAGATTAAACCTACCAAAAAGGGGATCATTCCCTAAGATCGAATAAGAAAAATTCGATCGATCCCTTAAAAATCGTTTGAATTTTCGATTCGAATTTTTATAGACCCGTCTATTTTTTCATGAAATCAAACGATCGGTATCCAATCATACGATTTCATTGAGAAATCAAGCAAAAAGATAGCCTAAAACTATTCGATAAGCATTCGATAGTCGAATGCTTATCGAATTTCGAATAAATTCGTAGGATTTTTGGGGAATTTTAATAAATTTGCCCCTGTTTGGGGCTATACAAACATACACACACATATAAACATATATATATATATATATATATATATATATAATTTAGTTTATATAGCTATAAACAGAACTCTTCTGTGCATCTGGCATTTGCTCCTCTATAAACAAGGCATCCAAACACAGATGAATTCTGTTTTTATTACTACATATATGGCCTTTACTTCTGCTTTCATGGCCAAAAATGGAATGGTTTATCCCATACAAATGAATATCCTACTGAGGCAGGAACATTAAATAAGTGTGATATTAATCCACCCTATGTCGTCACATACATTTGGAAGTGTTTTGATTAAATAAACACAGAATCATTTGTGTCCTTTCACAGTAGTAGCTTTGTATTGTATATTTCTGATGCATTTGAATTTAATAGCAGCATTTTTGTGAGATATATTAAAGAGATTTTACACTTTACTCCTTTAAAACACTGCATCCAGGTTGTTTAAATCTATATGTATTATTTATTGGACTTATTAATATGACAGATGATTGATGTGTTCAAATATGTGTGGATACTATGATGGTTAATATTTGTTAGGAATGAACTACAATAAAGAGTTTAAATGTAAAACTCAGCTGTTCACCAGTTCAATTTTTTCTTAGGGAAATGAGTTTATGAAAAATAGAAAACTAAGAAACAGACATTCAAAATGTGTGTTTTTACTACAATTCAAGTTATTTTTCTGCAACATTAGCTAATTTTACTTCTATTAAGCATGAAGAAAATTGACTCTGAAAGCTAAACTTATGTAGAAGTCTACAGTTGTATTTGAAAATTGTTAGCTATTTTATAATTAGAGTTTTCCAGACTTTTTCCATTAGAAAAAAAGAAAACATTAACATACTGTCATTCACAGGCCGGATTTAGTTTAGTTCCCCCTCCTTGAATTTATTGCATCTTGCCTGTTTGGGTTTGTGCAAACAATAACAGTAACTGTGTGTGTTCCTGAACAAGCATTTTCTGCAACAGATTTTTTCTGGCTTTCTGCTAAACATTTCAAAACACATTTTTGTCCCCCCACAAACACTTTAGGTATTATGTTACAAAGATTTTATTTTTGTCAAAAACCCATTAATGAAAAAAGAAAAGGCTTGCATTAAAAAAGAAAAGGCTTGCATTAAAAAAAACACTCAGCAGCAAGGCAAATCAATCCAATGCAGAACATTCAATATATTTCCTGCAATCATTTGCCTGAACCCAGACTGGTGATGGGTTATTAATCTACCCCCCGAGTTTGCCCAGGTGCAGTAACTCACAGCCACCAATCAACAGTTAGCATTAAAATAGCAAGTAATTTAAAAGCAAATATCTTATTGGTTGGTATTGATTACTGCACCTGGGCAAACTGAGTGCCTTTTGTTACATATGGAGCCAAGAGTCCTCATATAAACCTAGCATTTTATAAGTATTCCTGAAAAGAAAAAGGCTATGTATATATATACATATACAGCTTGAAACAGAGGGAGTCAGGTATGACACCGAGAAATATGCTTCCCCTGCTGTCAGTTGGAGGTCTATGGGAAAGTAATGACTGGTGAAATAAGAATTAGGAACTCATTTGCTTTTTGAGTCAAAGAGATCTTACGCTGCCTAGGTATAAGTTATAAGATGGGAGCAGAGTAGGGGTTTCCTAGTATAGGATTGTTATTGAAGTTGATGGAATGATAGTTCTGTGAGATGAAAGTTCTGGGGAAGGTGACTACCTTCTAGATACAATATGACAATGGTAAAGAGGAGCTTTTCAGTAATGGAGTCTCAAATTCCAGGCATGTCTATCTTCCTCCTGTGCATTGGTTTCAGGATGGCAAACATGGAGAGCAATGTAATACTTTATGGTGTGATCTAGGACTAGTATTGCTATAGTGGAGCTCATTCTTTAAGTACAGTTTGTTTTAATATGACACTTTTGCTGTAAAGGGTAAAGTGCATGTAATGCTTCTGGTTGGGGTATACTGTTCTTATACAAGGGAAGAAGAAGACTAAACAGTGCCCCAGACAGACGAATAAGGGTGAATTGTAATAACATCACATATTGTCAGTAGAGAATGATTTCTCATATCTATGCATTGTATGAAATACAGTGCATACCTGTTCCTGCTGTGTGGGTATGCTAAACTATTCCCAGATGCTTTTATATAGTAAATCATACTGCTCTATCATTCAGTGCTTTAAAACAAGCTAATGTAAAACATTTCCTTTACTGGAGATGTTCTTTTTCTCCCAATGGGTATCTTTACTATATCCTTCACAGGCTCCTCCCATATCTGGTATCTTCTCTTCAATAGACTTCAAAGTACTTTAATGGGTATAGTATCACAAAATAAACACAAGCTTCCTGTAAAATACATACTGTATGTCTGAAAAACTCAAATAGTGTGTGACCATACTATATTTATATTTAAGTGACAGCCAAATAACATCTGGTTATACTTTTACACTGGAACACTGGCCAATGTTTTCAATGTTTTGCTATAAATCTATTTAGAATTTTTTCCCTGGACAATATAACCAGTACATAATGAAAATTATATAGACTACATTTCAGCTATTTAGAAAAAGTCTAAATATTTAAAATAATCTATAGATATCTAACTTGAGGACACAGATTCCAAATATGCAAAGTCCAGTTTGTACTAGTGAAGCTCAACATGTGCTAGCCAAAATAAACGCTGCTAGTGGCAAGCATCCCAGAACAACAGCATACATATATCTTCAATAAGAAATATTTCTGAAATATTTTATGGAAGATATGATAAAAAAGTTACACAAGGCTGCAGACATCTACACATGCTGTAATATGGTTTGGCAACTTGGTTGTTTTTGATTGAGTGGGGAATCTATCAGGATTGAAAAGAAGAAACGTGTAAGTGGTTACGGATCTGCTTAGATAGCAAAATACCACAAAACCCTGTAGATATAAGGTAAGAAATAATAGGTGTCATTTACTCTGTAGAAACTGAACCTTTGGATGCAATTGCCATGTTTTTTGTTTTTTTTTACCAATAATGCAGTGTTTTCCCTTAGGGTTCCAGACTCGTTGTGGTCACCAGGGGGAGTTGTGCTCACATTGGGGCAAATTCACTAAGCGACGTTCGTTAGCGTTGCCTTCGCTAACGTTCGCCACGCTACGCAAATTCACTTAAGTATGAAGTTATGCTCAGGTCGGCCAATGGTAGCATAGTTGCGCTAATGTTACTTCACCAGGCAAAGTGCATTTACGCTAGCGATGCCTAATTTGCATACGGCATGAATTTCAAAGTCTAATAGAAGTATATGTTACAGCCACTACATTCCACTACACAAGCCCAGGAAACCTTTAATATTAAATAAAGTTGTCCTATTGCCCTAAACATGTGCCGCTGTATAGCTGAGTTGCCATATGTTAGGAAATGTTCGGGGAAGGAGGGTAACCCCCCCAAAATTTTTTATTTTGGGGACTTAGAAAAAATGTCAAACTCCTATCTATTGTATCTGACCTGTAACGTCTAGCGTAAGTAACGTAACGTTCAGTAAAATGGTCATCTTCGTGAATTTGCATAATTACTATCCTTCATCAGTGAACAACTTTGCCTGGCATTAGGGTGCAAAGTTGCGCTAGTCTTTCTACTAGAATTTGCGAAGTTACGAATTGACGTAATGCTGGCGAATTAGCGCTAGCATTAGACGCTTCGCGCTTTTGTGAATTTGCCCCATTACGTTTTTATAAGTCTGAACAAAACATAATTTCCCTTGTTCAGCTTGAGATTGCACCCTATTCTAATGGTGCAACTGTGGCTACTCCCTGGTTTGGAGGTGCTGCTAGTTCCAGTTCTCCCTGCACCAAAAGGTGAACATGAGGCAGGAGGAAAGCAGCAGCACACAGCACAATTATACAAGGACCACATGTTGACTTATTGAATGAGGGAAATTTGCAGACCCACAACTGCAATTGTAATGTGTTTGTCTGTGGATGATTTTACCATTTCCAATCAATCAAAAGCTTCTGGCAATGAAGAGAGGCTTTTTTTTATTCCACAATTAATTAATTGAATTAAAATTATTACAGAAAGATGACTATCCTGCTTTCTTGTGCCATAGTAAAGCTCTGTTTGCCAGTTATAGGCCCAGACTGATCAGGAAATAAATGTGTAACGCTAATCTGGGCCCTCCAGTCCAGATAGTTAATGTCCAGCTAAGATAATGAAAATTCGATGTGGCTCACCAGATTCTTTTTTGGCGTGGTTCCACGGGTTATCCTGTGTCTGATATCCCAAATATTCGATAAAGATAAAGTGTGTTTGTGGAACACATCCATAGGCAGTAGTCTTGTCTGCAATAGGCTTTATTGGGGCACAGAGGTACACGACACGACGGCAGTGTACCTCTGTGCCCCAATAAAGCATATTGCAGACAAGACTACTGCCTATGGATGTGTTCCACAAACAAACTTTATCTTTGTCCAGCTAAGATAGGAGCATGGGTTACATTGGACTCTCTCTTCAGGATCCGGGCCTTTGCTAGGTGGAAGCATTCCCCAAACAGATGTTGTGTAACTACAGCTCCCAGACTACTTTGCATACAAAAAAATGATTGGGTGCCAGGAGGTTCTTATGGTGCAAACAAAGAAACTGTTTATTAGTCAAAGACAATACACCAGGTTTACTCACATCCTATGGTTCAGAGGAAAAGTGTGCAGTTACATTACATGCAGCTTTACAAATGCTGACACTCCCTTAGGACAGACTTGGCAGGTATCCAACTTCACCTCTGCAACATATTCTGGTAGTGGTCTCTAGTTCATAGTTTGCATACAGGTATATGGTTTGTGTTTGAAAGAGTGGAGATGTTTGTGTGTGTTGTGTGTG
>CM044439.1:131062833-131077279 GCA_024363595.1 Xenopus borealis
GTACTGAATAATATATGTGTTTCTAACATTTCACACATTTTGTGTAATTTGCACTTGAGAAAACTGGTAATGGAAAAAAACATTCATATTTACATTTCCAGGCTATTTGAAGCTGAAAGCTTTTTGTAGTAAGCATAAACACCTCTGCCCAAGGCAGAATCACAAGCCTTTACCCAAATAAAACTCTAATTTTAGCTATGAATAGGTTGCTGTCTCTTCTGAGTTCTCTTCAACATACAATAACATCATAGTAACACACTGCAAAGTAGAAGAATGTAACATCTTTTCAAACTGAAAGGAGCAAGCTAAGCCTAATCATACCCTCTCTCCATACATCTTGTGTATGTTTGGCCCTAAATGTAAATAAAGAGAATTTCATATTTTCTTGGAATGAAGGAAGCAAACTGAAGTTAAACCTCTCTCAATAGAAATGCATGCTCCCGAACCCTTGATCTCTGAGGTTGGGGACACACTGTCATGGCCATGTAGTCCCTAGTCCTATGCTTGACTTTGAGCTTTACTGATTGCAGTTTTTGTTAATCATATTTTATCCTGAGATAACATAAAAGAAGTACTAGAATGGTTCCCTATGGTACCTATTGTATGTAAACTCCGAGGATCTGTGGGTAATTTCATTGTAAAAATTCCAAGATATGTTTACTTTGTTAACGGGTCGAGGAAGAGATGGCCAATTTATTTCTGCTCATGGCCTAAAATTAGCTGTGGTACTCTTTTTCCTTCTTTCTAGACAAGATGTTCATTATAGATAGCACGGAAATATAAATGGAATGATTGATATACATTAATTATGAAATTAATTCCTAGGTTCATGAAGAATATTTCAGCTTGTTAATAGGCAAGAATCACATTAAGCACATGCAAGATTCCTACATATTATACTGTATATCAGCATGGTGATACAACACAAAGCTTTTCGTAATTACCAGTCATTAATCATAATGTCTGCTGATTAGGACCATGACTAATAATGTCTGTTGAGCCTCCCTTAAATGTATGAGCCACCGAGTGGTTTACAGATGAGTAGGAGTCCATTATGCTGGGGGATAATCTATACACCAGTAATCTAATGATCTTCCTCACAATAATCTAACACGGAATTGCGTCAGTGTCACTGTTTAGCTCAATAAATTACAAATAGGCAATTAATTAAAACAAAAGATGCTAATGTATGTTTAGCCCAAGCCCTAGTCTCAATTGAACAAGGGGGTATACAGTTCCTTTAAATTACCCCAACAGATACGTTTTGCATGAATGTATCACTTAACTAACACCACACGGGGAGACTTTTTTTTTCTGCAGCAAAATAGTGATGGCAATTGAAGTGACATTGTTTTACGTTGGCATTAAAGATAAAGGGAATAGCCACAAGAATTGTACACTGCGGTTACCTGAATATACACTGCAGTTTTTAAATCGATTCTGTTACTAATTTACTTTGTCAGTAGTGATGGGCGAATCTACCCAGTTTTGCTTCGCCGAAAAATTTGCAAAATGAGTTGCGGCACGTTTTTGAAGTGTTGCGTCGTTTTCATGGGAATTCGCCCATCACTATTTGTCAGTTAAAACCTTGTTAGTTAGTTACCCTACCTCTCATTGTTGCAATGATATTGCAATTGTTGCATATCTCAAGCACACAAGGAACTGTTCAGTGCAGTCCAAGCTACTTATTAGGTCAGTCTCTAATTAAACCAATTTAGATAATATTTTAATGGATAATAAAAGTATTAGGGTTATTTACTGTCAAAGGCAGGGTGCAAAGTGAAAAACACAGGAGCAAAATTTTATCACTATACAATGCTGTGTGTACAACACACTCTTCCCAATTTAAGTAATCTAACACTATTAAAGGTAAGGCTGGGATGTGTGATCAATCATCTGTTTCCTGGTAGAAATCTAATATTTGGCACAACTATCAGAAAAGATTCAATGGGGATACTTGGCCACTTCTGCATAGAGCAGCATGTTGCGTCCTGGCACCTTTGGTGATATTCATTATCAGTGTCTCACTGCTGCAGTATATGGACTAGGATATTTGTCAACACTTGATACCCAATAGTTAAAAATTCAAAACTGTTTAAATTTCAATGGTGAATTTATGTGTAAAGCATAAAGTTCATTTGCTAAACTTGCTTATTGGTAGAGCTCTATGAATTTCTTTGGGCTCCACTGAGTTAACAAATCGTTTGAGCAGATGGATTAATCTTCTGACTTTAGGTAATTCTCTTTACTGTCCCATGCTGTAAGCAGCAAAGATTAGACGGTAAGCTTTATGTTACAGCTGCTTGTGCTATAACAATCCTGCCCACGTTGCTTGTTTTCTTGAATGAGGAGGAATGTCCGTGAAATAAATGTCCCTATAAGTAACGGCAGAACCCATATACATTTATAGATTGTCACTAACAGCACCCACTGATCATATTAAATGTGGGATTTTGAGTATGTCTAAAATTTTATAAAGGTGCTTTAAAGTGATGTGAGATATGAGTAGAAAAAAATGTTACATGTATGAGTACAATTCTGTTCAGTACAAAGGGGACACTAACTCTACTATTGCTAAATTGCCCATTATCATATCAATATTATGGTACCAATCACATAGGCATTTATCACCATTTGTCAAAATAACACATTTCTAAAACCTGGCAAGGTACTCTATTGCCTTGCAATGCTACCTGTACATAAATATTGGTAGATGATACACATATGATCGGAGAACTGGTACAATTATTATTAAAAAGATTTAATTTACTTCCTGTTGCAGCTTGTTCTACTATGGATACACCAGAGGATAAACAGGAAGTGAAGTATTGATGAATTGGCATTTTTGTTACCCTTTATTATATGCTTCTTTGTCTGAGATGTGCATATCTAATACGCAATCAAAATATTTTGAGCCATTGTTTCTGTCTGCCAATAGGATTATTGCATGAGACTGTGGAGCAGAATGCAGCACCATGGTCAATTGTAGTCACTTAAAAATATTTCACACAGCAGTCCATAGACATGCCATGCAGTGTTTCCAGTTCACTATAGATACCATCATCCACTAAGGAGAGTCAGCTAGCAAAAGGTGTACAGTATCTACAAAGCAAAGGATATTCTGCACACTCAGGGTCGGACTGGGCCGGCGGGACACTGGGCCCATTTCCGCGCTCTGTTGTCTCTTCCTGCCGTGACCCCCCTTTGCATGGGGGTCGCCCCGTGGCAAAAACAATCCATTAGTGTGCGCACATACTAGGCAGCATGCATGTGTACTGCCCGGCGTTCTCCGCAGCCTGGGAAGGGGGGTCAGGAGGGGGGCCCTGGGATAACAGCCCCGGTGGGCCCCGGGCCCCCCAGTCTGACCCTGTGCACACTCAATCATTGAAGGAAAGTCTTTTAGTAGGGCCCACCAAATCCTCAATTCACCACAGTGGCAGGTATAGAAATTAGGATTAGAAGTCCATCAAGTTCGACACTTCCATATGAACCACACTGCACATATATACCACCTATCCATAAATCACATATATAAACTATATATATAGCAATCACTTTACTAATTATATATTTTAGTATCACAATAACATGATATTATGTCTGTCCAAAAAAACATCCAATCCCTACATTGCCTCAAATGAAAGTCCTGTTCCTCTAGTCTAAAAGTGGTGGACTGTGGTGTGTTAATCCTTTTTACTGGAAAAAAAATCCAGGCACAAGTGTCACCCAACCCAGCGGCATCTGTGTCAGTAAGATCCCCTGCTGTCTGTTCATAATGATCCCTAATCATCTGTGACAGCAATGCTTGATGTGTGTAGCATACGTCTATCGCTAATGTGAAATATTTTTCATAGATCATTTTTTTAATATCTCTAAAGTCGTAATAAAGACATTCCCTCATGCTCCCAAATTGCTTTTCATGGAACACTTCCATCTGGAGGTCTGGAAGTAGGAACTGTTTGTTTTTGCACCCTTCCCAGCCCCTAATCAAACCCACCTCATTTAAAAAAACAAAACAAAAGAAAAAAAACAACTTAAATTAACCTAGTTTCCCTGATATTAACATTATTTACAGCAATCTCATATAAGAGGCTGCAATATGTAGAAATAGTAATGAATCATGGACACACAAATATTCAGCACTTTCATAACGCAAGGCCTTGAGTAGTTGCATTTCCCAAATCCTCCTGGGAAAGCAAAATCAATAAGGTGAATTAATTTTCAATTTCATCCTGGAGTTTTATAATATCTTAAGCGACACCTCGTCGGTAGTCCGCTTACATATTGATTTCTTTTGCTCGAGGCTTGTATTTACAGCAAAATCTACAGCTGTATTTATAAATGGCTGTCAGGCCCGAGCAAATCCCGTCAAACTCCACTTCTGGTTAATGGTGAAAAAAGGCGAATGCAGCAAAGAAAAAAATAATAGCAAAATGTTGTCTGCTGTTCTTTAAGTAACAAATAATATCATAAACAAATCAACTTATTTCATAGAAATATTTACAAGTATAATCTAAGCAAATAAATAGGGGTTCATTATTTACCCTTGAAGGTATTGTACAAATGCACACAAGCTTACTGGGATTTTGACCCAGAACAGGATCAAACATTCACGGCCTTTTGTCTGCTAAGTTTCTTATGTGTGTTTTTAGCATAGCTTTGCAGTTTGGTACTTTGGTATTCAAATATGTTTTTTTCCATGGTGAATTTATCAGAATGTGTACTTTC
Organism: Xenopus borealis; assembly: GCA_024363595.1. Taxonomy (NCBI): domain Eukaryota; kingdom Metazoa; phylum Chordata; class Amphibia; order Anura; family Pipidae; genus Xenopus; species Xenopus borealis. The sequence continues at coordinate 131,067,562 of CM044439.1, forward strand.
CAAAAATATATGGTTTTCAGAATGTCTTTGTACAGTTAAGGGGGTCTAGCGGTACATAATATGTAGTCTGGGGGCTCAGATTGCAAAAGCTGAATTGGCAAGCGAGAAAATTCACATGTACTATTTTCATTTGTGGTCCATGCATACCACATACTTTGGTAAAACTATGCATGGGCAGAAAACTGTTCAATAGACCGCTGGCATTTGAATTTAGAGTGATTTATCTTGGCACCTAATGTTATGTGGGAAATAACATACTGTAAACTGGAAGCTTTGAAGATATTTTTTAAAAAATGTTAGAAAGAGTTGTACAGATGCAGCCACTTGGATTTGTGTGTTAAATGCGTCATGACTCAGGGTTAATTGAAGAAACTGTGTTATCTAAAGTCATCTTAACTCATTTAATGCATTTAACCTTTTCATTAGCATACCAAAGCTCCATTGTTTTCAATGGTGAACTCTTTAATTGGATGGGATGCTGTGACACAATATTCTGTGTTAAATGAGACAAGTGAGAAATCTGTGTTTAGTTATTCTGTGTCAAACACACAATCCAAAGTGGCTTCATCTGTAGCTGTGTAGTTTGGAATAGAGAGATATATCTACTTATTTTGTATTCATCATAATCTATTCTTTCCAAAAATGTTTAGATTTGTAGGGTAAACTCAATGTTAGTGGAGTTTTTGGCCTTGAAATCAGAATTTTTTTTTTTCCGGTGCACCTCTTTGGAATTGTGGTAATGTCCTTCTGGGAAATTTTGACCTATACAAATCGAAAATTTCCATAAAACTATAGGTATTTTGTATTGATGTGGAGACATGGACCTTTCCAAATCAGTTGTAATTTCATGCATAAAATAAATTATGTTTATACTATATCTGTTTCGGGCACGTCTTCATGTTTTTTCTCCCTCACAATGCAGTGTTTCTCCACAATACCAGCACTGTTGCCATCAACAGGGGGAGTTTTTTTGACACAATTGTGCAACTGAGGGCACATATGCAGGAACGGCAGATGGATAAGTGGACAAAACAGAATAGATGTGTACAGTGTATTGCAAAGTGCTTATGTTTGCAAGACAAAATCATTTTTACATATTTTTCTGGAAGATGAACTTCACATTTGCTTAAATAATATATAACAATTTCACATAAATCCAATTATACAGTTCACTTTACTTTTGTAGCAAATTATTCTGTGGGGTCGTATTTATGGATTGAACCTGGACTGGAAGTGATTTCCTGCTGATGTGCATTTTTCTGCCTTTGATTTGTTTCTCACTGACTAGAATATTCACCTGCAGGGGTTCTTTATGTAATGGCACCACAACAAATCAAATGAATAGGCAAATACTTTGTGTTCAGAATACATTTGACTTGAATTAAAAAATAAGATAGATTTTCAAACTTTGTATGTACAGTGACAAGAAGAACATCACAGGGGCTCTTGGAAAGACTCAGAGATTGGACTTTTTTTAAAGAGGGCTGAACAAACTGGCTAGAAACAACATTTGGAGGCCCATTTATCAACATTTCAATTGTAGTGGTTTTGTTTTTAGAAACTACAATGAAACTCTATGGGGGAATGTAATTACATTGCTTAATATTGATAAGCACACGTTAAGGCTAACACCTGCACCACAGTTTTGCTAAATATTTTTGTGCAAAAAAGCTTTGTTATGGTAAAATTTTACAAGAGTTTTGCCGCAAACTTTTCAAGGGAGTCGTTGAGGTCTGAAATCGGACAAAAAGAACACAAACGTCAGCATTGTTATGAAAGGAACGTTGTGAGCTTATTTTGTGGTAACGAAACATTTCATTCCCTTTATTTCTCTAAAATCATGATGTCTTGTAATTTATTAAAAGATCAGAATATAAAAACATGAACAAAAAAAGTGCTAATCGATTCTCAAAAAAACTAATTATTAAGAGTTTTTCTAGTAATAAGAGGCAATAAAAATGTCCAAGGAACTCAAAGTCTGGCTAAAAACCGGACCCATAGGATCAGTGCAGCTCCCATTGACTTCTATAGGACCTTGACAGATTTTACTAGGTGAAGTTTTGTATAAGAGAGTTTCTTGGTTTTTACATTTTATAAACATCTAATTATTCACATTTTAGAGAAATAAAAAAGGTACATGCTTTTGGACAAAAAAATTGAATCAGGAAAAAAATTTATGTTAATAAATAGGCCCCTAAATATACTCACCCTAATGCGTACCATATGTAGTCACTTCCCTGTGTTCAATAGCACTGTAATTTAAGCATGCTTTGTTCTCTCCATATAAGGCTAGGTTACGGACCATCACCAACTTAGAGAAGCCTCATTAGGACATATTAAGCATGAATAAGTAATTCAGCAGAAATGCACTTTTAGGGTTTTCATGTGATACAATGTAGGAGGGTAAAGGTTTTGCCAACCTTTAGGTCCTTTTTTCCCTTGGGCATAATTTTGGACACCTATGGGCTGATTTACTATGGGGCGAATTTCAAAGTGGAAAATACTTAGAAATTAGACAATCAAATGTTTTGGGGGGATCATGCTTGATCAAATATAGACGTTTTTGATCGAAAAATGGGCGTATTCGATCAAAAAATGGGACGTATTCGATCAAATGAAAATCATTCGAATTGTTCGAATCATTTGATTAGATCGTACGATTTTCACCGAAATCCTTGGATTTCTCAGAACTTATAAAAATTTTCTGGGCAAGTTCTGTGAGGTCTCCCATAGGCTAAAATGGCAATTCAGCAGCTTTAAGCTGGGGAATAGTCAAATTCGAGTGATTTTTAAAGGGCCAGTACTTCGAAATTTGAATTTTCATATTTTAACAATTCAAATTGAATTTTGGGCTATTCTATAGTCGAAGTGGCCTAAAATTACTTCGAAATTCGAATTTTTGAAATTTGAAATTTATTCTAGGAGTATAGGAGTAAGTGAGTGTCAGGTCAGAAACTGTAATAGGTCACTATAGGAGTGACAGATAAGGCTCCAACAAGGAGTTTAGTGAAGGGTTAGCAACCTGCGGTGTGATAAATCCACCAGTTTAGGGACGTAAGTTGTTAAGCTCAGGGATAGAGAGAACCTTGGTGTGTCCAATCAGCTGTGAGGTTACCTTCTATGGGGATTGTACACCAGAGGTAGGAAAGGCGGCTCAATTCACAAAGCTGACTAACAAAAGGATCAGAGAGTATTTGTGAATAATAAAATTGTGTGTGAATGACCTTCTGCACTACTTGCTTTGTGAAGTGTACCATCAGTTCAATAAATGTTCTGCTGTTTTAAAGAACCACTGGCACCCAAAGTTTATTTGAGCAAGAGTGAATACTGTGTGCTTATACCAGAGTGGTAATCCCTTCCTCCATGCCATAAGCGGGGATCCCATCTGAGGATAAAGAGTTTAATTATATTGTGCCTACCGGGAGTTGCTGGGAGTTGGAACCCTTGCACGGGTACATAAACCAGTGGATAGTAACCCAAGGGAAGGTTTAGGCAATACCCTGACCTGTCCACCTGTTACAACAAGTACATTAGTTTTACTGCAGTCCTATATACATCATTTGGGATGTTTTGTAACCCCCTGCTTAATCTCATCTTGTGCATGCTCCTTGCAAGGCAACATTTGGCTACTGTGCAATGCAAATGTTTTACTAATGTCAATTTACATTAAGCTTCGTAGGAAGGTAACTTGGTACATTTTGTCTCTCGTGATGGAGGAGATTAAGTGCAAACAACAAAATTCCACATTGGTCATAGTTATGAAGATTGTAACTGATTAGGTAAAAGGATGCACCATTTTCAACTTTTTCAAAAGCAGTTTTTGGATGCAGTTTTGCCATTTCCCTAAAAGTCCAGTGTCTTTGTAGCCAATGCAACTGCCTGACATGAGCAAACATGCCTACAGTATGTGCATGACTGAAGATGGTAGCCACAATGTGCATTCAATTCACAGAGTGGGGATGGCATAACGTCCAGTGTGGCATTACAGTCTGAATTTCTAAACACAAATCAGCAGTATGTGTTGTTACAACCTGCTGTGGGAACCCCAGTGGCCTGGGGGTGTTATCATAGCCAGGCTACACCTCCTAGGGCCCACTGGGGAGCCCTGAAATTACAGTGGATAACAGAACCTGTAATAAATTGTTTTGATATGCACACAAATGTGCATTAATTTTTGCAACTACATTATGATAGACAGAAAAATAGATAAAACAATATCTGCATCCAAGATTCAGACTTAGCTGAACAACCATCACCCTGTCCTAGTAGTAAGAGTACAGATGACTAGCAGGCTATGGCCTTCATAGTTTATATGTCATTTCAACACCACCAGACTATGGGGCAGATTTATCACTATTTCAGTTTGATGGGTCCCCAACCTTTTTTTACCCGTGAGCCACATTCAAATGTAAAAACATGCAACCAAAACTTGCCTCCAAGCCTGGAATTCAAAAATAAGCACCTGCTTTGAGGCCACCAGAAGCAACATCCAAGGGTTGGAGAGCAATATGTTGCTCATGAGCCACTGGTTGGGGATCACTGCTTTAAAGCAAGTCTTTTGGGGGCAAAACAATTTGAATCTGAAAACAACAGTGAAAAGGTGCCCCAAGTGTTAGCATTTCATTAAAAGATTACTAAAAATGCAAAAATTATGGATCCAATTGGAGTTGGACTTTTGCCACCAAAGCCTCAATACAGTACCACGCCATTCTGTGGTCATGCCATCCATTTTGGCTATATGGAAGAGGACTCACTTTCCTACCAGACACTGATCCTACACATCAAAGCTGTTACTGGCCTATCTGGAGTCCAGCTAAGAGCAGAGTGTTCCCTCCAGTCACCAGACCTCAAGCATAATGAATATCTTTAGGAACATTGAAAAACACAAAATACATTATAGCATCACCAAGTGGGCTCTAAATGTTTTGGAATAATATACATAGGGTACATGGTGATTAAGGTGATTAAAATAAATGTTGAGCGAGTTTGAATTCAGTAAATATTAGGAAGTAATTGACTTAAATTGGTGAAAATGATATAATCTTGTTTAAAAAATATAATTGGGGTAAAGCACTGCAGAGATGGTAGCAAAAGTAGACTTTTGGAGCCTAATGTACACACACAGACACACAAAGAGCATATTTTTTCTGAATGCTTCATCTCTCTCTGTTACATTTTTTGTTGTTTTATATTATTATGCTAATTAATGCACCTTCCCATAGCTCATTAACACGAGTAAGGAAATTGTTTTTCTGACCCATATTAGTAGTGTGTTTTATGACTCAAAAAAAATGGAGCAATATTACACTGAGGAGAAAGGTGCATTTTCACTAGATGGCTCCACTGGTATGGATTATAGATTGCCCATAGACAGGTGGTTGGGCCAATTCTTATTGTATACATGATACAATCTGGCAATTCCTATTATTTAAATAGGACCTTAATGTTCATTATTGAATGAGAACTGTTCTTGCCCCATTTCATTCAGTCCCAGCTCAAGTATTATACATAGATGTAATGGCACAGTACGCCTACAGGTATGGTATATACTGTATGTCTTAACTCTCATGCACAGATAGAATCAAATTCAAAGGGAAAATTGCTGTAAAAATTAAAAGGATCTTCCCTTTCCTGTCAGCATTCTTTTTGATGTTCACAGAAGCAACCTTCTGATTTTCATAAGCAATTTTTCTAATAAAAAAGCTTGCAAGATGAAATGGTTATTCACCAATTACTTGTTAGAGTACAAAAAACTTAGAGTTGTATTCATTCTCACTATGTTTAAATGGAATGCAAAGCAGGTCAAATAGTCTATGTATGGAACCTGTTCTCTTGAACTTGTTGCTCCAAGTCTGCAAATATATCTGGAGACAAATTCTGTTGGTCTTAATTTTACCTTAAATGACCATTGCATGCGTACATTATTTAGACCTCTCAGCAGTTTTGTTGACTTTGCAAGGAAGAATTGAGGCCATTCTTAGGCTAGGGCCACATTAAAGGGCAAGGAAAGGCAAATAAATAAAATGCCATTTTTGCCTTTTTTAATGAAAAAGAAATCTATCTCCAATATACTTTAATTAAAAAATGTGTACTGTTTTTATAAGAAACATGAAACCTGACTGTATGCAGTGAAATTCTCCCTTCATTTAGTGCTGTGGATAGGAATTTTCAGACGGTCCCTAACTTCTGGCAGGGAAACATACTTACTTATGAACAGCAAGGGGAGCCCCTGCCTTACTTACCAGCCATGCAGAACTCAAGCAGCTTTGTTTTTTGATCATTTATGACCATCCCTAAGAAGCCCAGACCACACTGAGCATGTGTATGTAGTCTAGTCTTGCAAAGATGTATAACAAAGTCACAAGATGACAGCCCCCTGTGGCCAACTTTGAAAGCATAAATCATTTGTTTGATTAGGCTTGTGGTGCAGTAAGTTCATGTTTATGTTTAGTATACAAAATACAGCATTTCTAGACTTATTCTATTTTACACTTTCCTTGCCCTTTAAGCAGATCTCGGAGAATATTCAGGCTGAGAACCTGCTCTTCCACTGCTTGCTTTGGACACTTGAATACATTGCCTAGGCTTGGGTGGACACAGATGTGGCTGATTTCAGCATGAAATGCAAGATCTCATACGGCAGAACCAAAAAGTGTCTCAACTTCAGCCAAGGCAATGTATTCAGGGTGCAGGTACATCGACTTGTGGAATTGCTCCTCTTACATGTGGTCCTAGCCAACACTTGACTCTGTAAAACTGATAAATTAGCCTGTTTACAAGTGCTACAGCTGCAAGTATTGGAGATCTAAGAGGCCAACATTGTAACCACATGACCCCACTAGCACCTGGATTAAAAACAAAATGCAAGGGTCAGTGTAAGCAGAAGGGCACATAGAAAGGTTAGACAGAATGGCAGGAGGGGGTTGGAGAAGTAAAGAAGAAAGGTAGAGATACTGAGCTGTTTACATTGCAAATAATTCACTCTACCATTTACAATTGTATTCTTCAACCAACAAATCTATTTTTAATATTGGTTTGGAGGCAGCCATCTCAGTGATTTGGGTCTGATTCTGAGCTTTGAGAAGGAGCCAGTGCTGCAGGATTGAACTGCTTTGAGACAGCTATTGTTTCTACCTTTCTCATTGTATTTCACCATAACCTAAGTCATGTTCCCTAGTGGTAGATGTGAAAACCCTGCTTTTTCCTACTTGGGTGCTATTCTCATGTTTACCAGGGATCAATGCAAAGGAATCCTTCAGTAAAGGTGATATAAAGCCAACTTGCAGTGTAGCAGTAAAGAGTGACTGAAGTGCAAGTCACATAGTTGGGGAGCAACTGGGAAACTGACATCAGTCTAGCCCCATACCAAATGTCAAAATGAAATATAAAAAAATTTGGAGCAGCACTATTAACTGATCCTACAAAATAATTCTTTTAAAATTAATGACTGGTTGCACTACCTTTAGCAACAATAACAACCAAACAGAGGGTTAAATAGAGCCCCGCAGGATGGAACTGCAGAGGGGCCCCGAGATTAATAAAACAGTGCCTTGCAATTGATCCCACCTAAGATATAATTAATCGTTATTGGAAGCAAAACAAGCCTGTTTATATTAATGTTGAAATTATTTTCTAGTAGACTGATTTAAGGTATGGGGATCCAAATTATGGAAATATCTGGAAAACCCCAGGGCCTAAGCATTTTGCATAACAGATCCAATACCTGTAATAAAAAGTAGCATTTGTTTTATAGATGTGGTCAGTGACCCCAATTTCTTCTTCAGAAGCAGAACTCAACCAATGCAAAAAAAAAAAACTATAAAAAAAGAAAAGCATTAAGGATAATTGAAAATGTTCTGCTCCATGAAAATCCTTTATAGAAATAGTTTCTGCTGCAGATAAATCCTTACAAAAATGACAGTGAATAATCTGTAGGAAGCTTGCACACTTTAGGGTCATTTCATTGTACCATTTGGTAAATTTCTGTGACATCAAACCACAACTGGGCTTACATTTTGGGGATATGTGATATTGACATGGGCAACCCATCAGATGTTTGTTTTCAAACAGTAGATGAATAATGCTATCTGGTCATTGGCTGCTCTGAGTTACTAGACTTGCCGCAATCTTTATGTATTTTATTACAATACCTGCATCCGTCTATTTCTAATCATACCACAATGTGCAAACTATCCAGTATTATTGCTAAATGGATCTCCAAGAGAATGCCCAGCCTAATGTAATTTGGGCTCTGTCAGAATCAGACATTTAAGTCTTGTACACACATAATAATATAGATTTAAAACCTTTTGTTTTCCACAGCTTGGTGGATATTGCACTTAAGATCTTGTAAAGAGGATATACTTTTATGGCCAATCTATAGTGAAAGATAGCAAATCCTCAAGGATCCCTGCTGGAATTCCAGAGAATCGTAGCGCTTAATTAGAAGGCTATCAATAAAAATGTTGACTTATCAGGAGCTAGCGGGTGAAGACAGCAGATCAATATCACCAACTGCAGGTTGCGCTCTGTCTGTAAAAATGAAAATCTCCGCTGAAATGTACACCTGGGGATTTGCCGATTCGAAACTTTCAGCTACAAAAACAAATCCCTTTCTCTGAGGGAAGCTGAGTTATTCAGTGCTGTGCAATGCATTACAAGGAGCCTCTAAAAGAACACACGTTAACAGAGAATTTAAGCCTGTGGTTTGAGGGCTTAATTTACTGAATTACATCTGCAGAGAATGCAGCATTGCTTTTATTCAGGCAGGTTTAATAGACTTTTAATGGTTTTGTCTGTTTAAACTGAAATTCTTCAATCACAAACAAAAGAAGCTCAGTCTAGGGATCAAGGTAGAGAGGAATAACTGTAATTAATATACACAGTAAGCAGGAGTTAATTAAAACATTCTAAATGTGTTTTTTAAAGGTTGGTAAAGACCTCTTTATATCTTCCCAAGTAAAGCAATAATCTCGTGGTAATTATTTAAATTAACCTCTAGCAACTGAGTGCATTTAAAATAATAGTATTTTATTAGTGGAAGTTTTTGTGCCTTAAAGAATTAATTTAATTAAACAGTCATAGACGATTCATATCCAGGTGTAGTAAGGTATGAAATACTCACACCATGAACATACTGTTGTTCATCTTTTTGGGTAAAATTGAAATAGAAAATGAAGCTAAAAACAGATCAGACAACATGGGGTGGTCCATTTATCAAAGTCCAAAAAAGTACGCTGCTCACACATTAGTGAGGCCCTTTTCACTCATGCGCGCTGTTTGCGAATGTGTGCATCACGGTAGGGGGTCCGGAGTAGTTCTGGTGGGCCCCCTGTCCCCCCCGACCATGGATACATTTTCCTGAAAATGTCCTGTGAAGGAACAATTTTTTTGATTTTCCACCCGAAAAATCTAATAAAATATATTAGCCTGAAAACCACAAAATCTTCAGATTATTGCACAAAACCCAGCGCATATCAAGATATCTTTGGGACTTTTTCCATCCTCGGGGTATAAAGGATCCCGAAAAAAAAAATTGTATCCACTAAAAATTAGAATTTAAAGAAAAAATAAAATTCCAGGTTTTCGGAATTCGGACTCTAATAAATAACTCCCTTAATGGCAGCTTTAAAATGAGATAAGAAGCTCAATATGAACAAACACCTCCCTTCAGCTATCGACATAACAGCTCGTTATACAGAGGGTTTCTCAGATTCTC
>CM044439.1:131109171-131123094 GCA_024363595.1 Xenopus borealis
CCAGTCAGTTGAACTGAAGAAGCAGCTGGTATGAGCAGTGAAACTTAAAATTTCTCAGCAAGTCCAGTTGTTTTGAGTTACTTGTGTTAGATATAACCACTACATGTTTGGTACCTGAGGGACAAGTAGAATGATCTGAATGGTGTAGGGTGCTAGCCACAATTCTCAGACTAATTTTTATCTAATAAAATGTGCAATGTTTGCTGCAGTTCTGATCATCTACTACAACAAGTCTGCATGTAGTATTTATTGGTCACCTGTTTAAAAGCAAACATTTCATTGGCTGGTATGATTTACTGCACCTGAGCTAATGGTGTATCTTTTATTACATATGGGGATACGGGAGGTAATTACTGTATCTGACTTCTTAGAGGTTACAGGATATATCACAGAGTTGGCCCCTGCATGGAGAATTACATTTACTGGCCAAAAAGCTAGTGCCACTTAGGATACCCAATTAACAGGTTAGCCATGCCCTCTTCTACCCTTTTATTATTGTGATTTATAAGGCAACAGGAATGGCTAAGCAGGGTTGAAACCAACCACATTTAGGAAGATATTTAGCAAAGGTTGAACTGTTTTTTCCATGAAAAATTTAACGTTTTTGAGTTTTTTTAGGTTTAAAAAAAATTTTTTTTTTGAGTTAAAAAAATGTGTATGTTTCGAGATTTGTTATACCCTGAACCTGTAAATAGCTTGAATCAAAAAATACATAATCTAAAACCTGTTGAGGTCAAGTCAGTTGCCAGAGGTCCCTTGAACCATTTGAAGATGTTTGTAGCCTTCATGATGTTCAAGTTTTTTTTTTGGTGGCTTTCACTTGAAAGCTCAATCAATTCGAGCAATTACAGTTTTTTTTCCCCTCTGAAAACCCGATCAATTCAAGTTTTTGGGTTTAGCAACTCATTCACTAATTCAAGTTTTTTTTCCATTCAAGTTGTGAGTTTATTCAAGGTTGAAAAAAAGCTCACACAGCTCTAAAACTCGACCTTTGATAAATAACCCCCTTAATGTTTTGCTTTGCAAAAATGTGCAAAGATTAAAAATAAAGGTATAGTGGCCCCTTATGTCTTAAACAGGTGGTAGTACTCACCTCAGTAAACCTGCTTGCTGTGTGTGTTTTTGGCTCAACTCCAACCTTTGAAGCATGCAAATCACAAACATCTATAATGGCTTCATTATGGACATTGAATTCCAGCCTATACAGTGCAAAATATTCCATTTAATATGAAGAATAATGTTTGATTTCTATGCACCTTCTCAGTGAGGAGAGAGGTGCTGTTTATTCTCAGGTCTAACAATCACAGGAGACTGTAAAAACACATTTCTTTTGAATTATATAGAGCACTGTTGTGTGGGGTTAAGAAAAGGTAACCTGCGAGTCCCTGAGCAATGAATAAGCTAGCCATAGAAATGTGACAGCCATGGATTTGTGTGTCAGAATGTGAGCTTGTCAAGGCAGTGATGTGGAAGAACTGAATCCAGTGAGGGAGGAGGTCGGGCTATACTGGAGAGAGAGGGGAAGTGATGGGAAATGTAAGGCATATAAGTGGCTGGCTTGGTTTCTCTTGGTGACACACACACAAAGAGTGCGGCAGAAGTAGCTATTTTTTCTTACCCAGGTTATAACAAGAAATGGTGACAATGCAAAGTGTGTCACTTCGAGCTGTCTGCAGAAAACGTCACTGTCTGTCACCTCAGTTTAGCACAAACCACCCCCAGATGCAGACTAATATACATATGTTGTGTCATTCCCACACAGAGCTGAGACAGATCAGAATGTGTTTAGTCTTCTGACTCCCACTGAAATAGTGCTCACTCCTACACCTAAATAGTCTAATAGTCTTAAATCATTCTCATGCTCTAAATTGAACTTCAGCCCCTGTCTTGCTGGGAATCATCAAAAATTCATCTACGGCCTCACCAAAAATTTCTATTGATTTTTGTATAACTATTATGAATCCAATAGTGTAGAAGCTGCTGCTGCCAGAAATGATAATTAGCAAGTTAACTTAAACAGTAATGTGACTCAAGGCCAATGAGCTGACCCACATCTGATTAGAGCAGTTAATGAGAACAAGCAGCTTGGCAAGGCCATGTGGAAAAGAGATCCTATATGGAAAAGGGGTTAAGTGCCAAGATGCTGTGTCAGCTGCTGTGGCAAGGTCTTAAAGTGATACTGACACTACAAAATGAATTGTAACATATGAATGTACATTAGATGTTACCTGTAGATCATGTTGATCATTTTTTGCTGAGAGGTTTGTTTTTGTTTATAATTGTTAGTTGAAGTTCCTAAGCCTGATGCTCTGATACTCTGACTTTGCCAACCTGACTGTCCCATCTCAGCCTGTTAGTTACAGTTTCTAATGCTAACGGACTCCTGCTGCACAAATATGGCAGCCTCCTCATACAGGAACATGGGGGATCAGACAGGTAATGTAAAAGCATCATGCAAATACTTTATGGCAAAGTTAGAAGTAGCTTTCAAAGCCAATATTATAATAGATGCAAAAAACTGTTTAATTTCAGGTGTCAATATCTCTTTAAATAGCCTTGAGTAAGTTAGTACTTCAAGTTGAAGTTCAAAATGTAACTTTTGACAGTGAACTAAATGGCCCAAAATTAAAATAAATATGCAGAAATTTCATGGGCAGTTTTTAAAATCGGGTGCTTTGGAGGAAAGAAAGGCTTTTAAAGTCCCTCTCTGGTTGTGGACAGGGCCCAGGATAACAGGGTCAATAGAGTTTGGAAATAGAGACACAGAATGGTGAGTGAGTATGTTATATGAAATCTTATTATCACAACCCTAGGCTATAAGTTTCAGGATCAGGGACGCTTCAAACTAAGCCTTAAATGTCAGGCTTGGGAGTTTAGAGAGAGCAGGGAAAAATAAGTAATTTAGTGAAAAAGTGCACAGCCTCTTGCCATATATATAACAAATGCATCAATCCTTTATAATGGGTATCCACCATCCCAAGTATTAACCAGTAAGTATGGAGAAGGTGAGCACTTCAATGCAGATTAACTGCTTGTGATTTTCATTTATTGCAGACTGCTATACACAACATGTTTCGGGCCTCAAAACGCCCTTTCGCAAGTGTGAAAGGGCGTTTTGAGGCCCGAAACATGTCGTGCATAGCAGTCTGCAATAAATGAAAATCACAAGCAGTTAATCTGCATTGAAGTGCTCACCTTCTCCAGGGGAAAATGTTCTCAGTTATTTATAGGCACAACTGAGAGGGGGATACAGGCTAGTTGTCTGTAAGTCATTTTAGAAGTGTAATTCTCTGGCCTTTTACATGTGCCCAGTGATCGAAATGAGCCCTAAATGCCTATAAACATACACAATCTGCAACCTTTTGGATTTCTTTTGAAATGGATTTGCCATGTTATTTTTATTAGTGGTTTACGAGATATTCATTTAGTTACCATTCCAGAATTCTGTAGAACCGTTCTACATATCCGGTTATCAATTTCAAGGGGTGATACAAAAACAAATACCAAAAACAAAACAGCACTAAATTAGGACTTATTATGTCTTATTTCTCCTGGAAAAACATTTTTGGAAGAGTTCATCAAGGAAAAACATCTGGCTAAATTTTTGTTCCTGTCTGCTCACTTGAAGCCCTGGACACCATATATCCCCTAACTAACTTAACTGCTCTGTAAAACTACTGTATGCAAAATAAAATGTATTTCAGACTAAATAAATTAATTTTACAAAGATATTCAGGTTGATGCATAAGGAGGTAAAAATACTCCAAATTAGTCCTTTTAGAGATCTTGGTAAAATAGAAATCCTATCAGCTTTTTAGAAGTGGGTAAAAGGAAGAGTTCACCATTTGATAAATACACTTTTAAAAATCCCATAGTGAATAAATCTGCCCCTAGGGGTAACCTTTGAATTTGTTGTTGTTGTTGGTGAAACAATAACATGTCAGTGGGATTGTATGACAAGAAGATAAAATGTCCAACCATTTTTGCAGTTGGTTCATATGAATAAATATTCAAGCAATATGATATCAGCAAGCGTAAAATTGTGGAAAGGATACTTATGATCAAAACCATACCACATCCTGAAGAGCCAAGCACTTTCTGCCTTGGTTGAGCTTCCATTCTGATTTTCTGTCCTCTAGAGGAAAAACAAAATAAGACTTTTAACACACTTCTGCAAGGTGCATTTAACAAAATGTAATCAATAAAGGTTTTACTGTATATGGGAAATTATATAAAAAGAAATTCCTGTATATAGTGAATAAAGTACCCCCTCTTGTAAATTATAAGGATATTATAAGTCACCGAGAAGTTTCATGACCATATAAAAACATGAAGCCAAAGGTCGAGTGTTTTTATGAAGGTTATGGAACTCCGAGGTAATTTCTAATATCCTCATATTTTGCAACTGGGGGTACTTTGTTTATTATAATACACAAGTTTTAGTGAGTCATATGACAGAAATTACATCAGAACTCACCATTTACAAGTAATGACATCAGAACTCACCATATTTACAGGATAGAATTTACAAGATATTCACGACTTTTGTGTATTATACTCAAATAATACACAAGAGCCATGCATATACTGTAAATTAAATCCTTATAAATGGTGTTTAATGATGTCAGCAACTCAAAAACCACAAATAATAAAACATGAAAACCAGTTACAAATTGTCTCAGAATATAACTCTCTACATCATACATAAAAGGTGAACAACCTCTTTTGAATTAAATCAATATGTGTTCCTTTTAAGAAACACATTTATCATTGATGTGTGACCGGGTCTGGGAAAGGTTACAAAAATGTTGGTGTGGCACTCTGCTAGTATTTGCTGTGCCAGTGAATTTTTTTCCTAGGAGGAGGGTAAAAACAAAGTGAATGAATTCACTGGCTGGTGCTTTACATGATGGTGAGTTACATGATATCATGCTTCCAATCTACACTTGAGCCACATATGAATTCCTTGTGATTGAACTTCTAAAAATGACACTGTGAGTCTTGGTATGGCTGTCAGAGTCAAGTGATGTTGCAGCAGTTGGTTTGCATGGTGTGCATGGATGTTATTAGTGCTGATTATGTTCTATTGATCAAGGTAAGTGAAAAATCATTAGGTGGAATGCTAAAGTGTTGTGTGAGAAGTTCTAATGTTTCAATGCACATTAATCATTTTCAACAAAAAAGACAGAAAATTGCTGGAACTTCCAGTTAACAATAACTCACCCTGTCCCATGAATCATTAAAGGAAAAGTAAATGTTTTTCTTTTTCTTTCTGTAAATTTGCTCTAAACAGCCCCCCAGATTAATGTACCTTAGTCCCTGCTGCAAGTCTGCTCTGGTTTCTGTGTTATCAGCAGCTTCTTTCCCTTCTTCCTGGTGCAGAGTGAAGCCCAGCCCCTTAGTTTACTGAGCTGTCCATTTGCTGCTGTTCCACAATAGAGAGGAAGAGGGAGCCAGTGTTTCATTAGTAAGCTAGTTTCCCCAAGCAAAAGGTGCTAAACACACTGCTCTCTGCTATGTCATAGTATGCAAATGATAAACTGGACTAGTCCAAGATATAAAGTCAGCTCAGTAAGCTAAGGGGCGGGGCTTCACTCTGCACCAGGAAGAAGGTGAAACAAGCTGCTGATAACACAGAAACCAGAGCAGACTTGCAGCAGGGACTAAGGTACATTAATTTGAGGGGCTGTTTAGAGCAAATTTAGAGATAGAAAAAAAAAACGTTTACTTGTTCTTTAAAGAATACCAAGCCGGTCTCTAGAACCTCCCTCTTGCTACATGTTAAACCCCACATGTGCAGCTTATCTCTCTTAAATGGCTGGTTACGTTCTGATATTTATAATAAAAATCACGCTTTAGCCATACTGACAATTACTACATTATTGATTAGTGGACAGGTGTGTGCTATGAAGCTCAATTGGACTCTCCACCAAGCGTTGCTCTTTTTTTGTTTGGAAAAAAGGAGAGAAGATTGGTGGATGTGTATGCATGGACCCATGTGACCACCACATGACAGGCTTCAGAGATTCCAGGTTGTGGCATCCTAGTGCAGGTAAGTACATAAAGATTTTGCAGTGGCAGAGGGGCAAAAGAGAAAATGTCTATGCCAGCAGTAATGGAGGTAGAATTCTCACTTTAGCTCCCAAAGAGAATGAGCCTAAGTTAGCCATAAAGGTACTCACTATAGAAGATGCTGTCCTGTGCAAGCTCCAAGGCATGCCTAAAATGTATTTACAACATGTCCCCCCCCAACCAATACAGATAATGTGGTGCCTCAAAATACACCCTAACAAACATGGTCACACCTTCTTCATCACACTACTGAAATAAAGTATTTCTAACTACCATATTCTTCTCCCTCATTCTGTATTAGGGTTAAGGTGGGATGTGAATGGCAGCTGCATCTTGGTGCAGCCACAAGTAGAATAATAAAAGAGAGGATTGTACTTTAGTATGCTTGAGATTCCCCCATTAGGAACTCAAGTCAAAAGCAGTGGGATATGCAACATAAGAGGGCTTGACTGGGTGCACCAAGGTACAGACAAAAATGGAAAATCTAGGAATGTAATATCCTTCTCTGGAATACTATTAGAAAACTAAATTATTAGGAGTATTGTAACGCATGTGAATTTCATAACTGATCGCCTTGAATGCGTTGGGTGATAAAAACAATTAATTGATGAGTGAGCAGTGAAACAATGGGTAAATTATGTCATTTGCAGTGCTACGAAATAAGTTGGTCAGCATTACAAAATAAGTTGGCGCTATAGAAATACATGTTAATAATAATAATAATACATGTTAATTTGCAACAACAAGAACAGAAACTCTGCTTTACTGGTTGATCACTAAATAATGATTAGCATGCCAAATACTGAAGTGCAATACTTGTAAGGAACTGTTATTTGCTGTCTTTTTAAGGCTGAGAAAATACAATGCTGGATATAGCTGTAATTACATTTTGTACTTGACCTTGCCAGAAATGAGGTAACATTGCACAGATGATTGGACAAACTTCATGTAAACTGTTGTTGTGGGTAACAACACATTAGTGTAAATCAGGAGTTTTAGAAGTGATATTAATAGCAACAGACAGTGCTTTAACACAGGAGTTTTTAGCAGAACAATACAGCCACATATTAAAATGCTGAGATACAATGGACAGCTCCTATAGCAGTATTAACATTACAGTACCTACAGATGAAGGAATGTTATGTGAGAGCTTTTAGTTGCCTTGCAATGCAAGACCTTGTGCCTTTTTAAGAATCAGCTTTCTAGATAGTAATTTGCTTTCATTGTACCCATCTCAAAATGGAAACATAGTACTATCAGTGTATGTTCATAAAAGTGAGGTAAATTAACTTTCTATGGAGGTGAGCTGAACTAGCCATGCACTGGTCAAATACAAAGCAAGCCTTCTGAATGGATAAAAGGCAGCACATGGCCATGCTACTGGATACCATAAATCCATGGTGACTAATCTGCTAGGCTCCACAGGTGAGTATTGAGTCTCTATTTTGCAACACTGGGCATTGATTTTTGTAAGAACCAGTTTTGTTGACATTTGAATATGAAAGAAGACAAGATCGCGTCACGTCTGAAGACAAGATCACATGTCTATTACCATCAAGAGAGCCAGCTAAGAAATAGTGTTGGGGTCCCTTAGGGCCATCAAAGTAATTTCAAGTAGCACACCATTTTGACTTTAAACAATGATTAGACATTAGACAAATTTTGCAACATTGAACAATGAATAGGGTTTTTTCTAATTATACTTTGTGCCTATAAAATGACATTAACAAATCAGCAGCCCACCCAGAAGCTGTTTAAATAATGCCCTCTCTTCATCCATTTACAGGCTGTTACAATTTTAGATAAAGAGAATCTCATTATACAGAGGTGTCTCAGTGAACTGCTCATTGGATCCAGGATGTAGAATATGACTTTAGTATGATTTAAGGACTCTTCCACATGGAAACACCCTCCACCCAACAGCACATGATCATTTTTGGGCTATGTTTATAAAATATCGGCAATGTTTTTATTCCCTTTCTTCAAATCAAAAAGCATCAAGAGGACAAAACTAAACCCAATATCCATGAGTGGTCTTCCCAATGCCACCCTCACTCAACCCACAGTATTACATTTTTTGTACTTCTACAGAAGTGAGGAGGGGCCACTTAGACGTTGAAGGGTGCTCTCTGCAGAATAAAATTTTATAAGGACAAGGAAATTAATTACTAAATCTCAGCTTCCTCAGAAAGGGTTCTCAACAAGAGTTTGACAATTGAACCTAAAGTGCAGATGGATGTTGTCCTTAGTGTGAGTAACATGTCCATACTATATTTATATTCCTATCCCTGGTAACCTGTAGGGTAATGACACCTGAGGCAATGCTCTCACCTTTGCAGAAGTGCTCCTGAGTAGCACTGAGCACTATCACCAAATCAAAGCCTTTCACCCTGATGTCAATTGCCTGCTAGAATAAATTTGGATAATTCCAGTGCATTCATTAACTATTATTTACTAAATACTTACAGTTAATATGCATCATGGCCTTATAGGTTAATATATATGTCTGATTTATAATGTATCAACGCTTGAGTTATCTCCAGGGAGAAATAATCCAGAATACTTAATATTAGTACTGATGTTATCTTTTTGATCATCTATTCCTGTTTTATTTCTTTTTCATTTCCTGATGTACACCTCTTGTTGCTTTCCTCCTTTTCTAATGAACATATACTCTCCTGCTGTAATGGGGGAGCTCCCAGACAAGAATGATGATTTTCTTTGCAGACTGTGTGTAAGCAATTTGTAGCCCCTTATTTCTGGAAATAAGTTTCACATTGAAAATCAGATAATGATGTTATTTTCTGGCCTGTGAGATTTATGTTATCACTAGAGAAATGTTTTTGTATCAAGCAATTATCAAGATCAGTACATTAAAACAATAGCATTACTCTCCTGGTATGATTATTTGCAACAGAAAATATGTGATATTTGTATGGTAACAACTTCCCATTTAGTTAAGACCAATTAAAAATACACTTAAAATAATGCTTTCTCTATAAAATAACCACAAACTGCCAGGTCTGAAATAAATTGCTCCTTTTGTACAACTTTATCTAAATAGTGTAACCAAGCTGACTATTGAATTCCTGTAGCCTGTCACTGACTTACAATTACCTCCGTTAGAGATTTTAACAAATGAAAGAATATCGTATTGCACATTCAATCAACCTTTATCACTGTCTTGCCAGTTTTGTATAGGCTGAGTTAAAAGAGCGCTGGAATATACATGACAAAGCAACTCAATACATTATCTCCCATTTTCTTTGTTTATAACACACACCATCAGAAAAAAATACAATTTACTTTCTGCAGGTTCGGATTGCCGCATATTATTGAGTGTGTATCGGCAGCCCCTAGGAATAAAGAATGGGAGTGGGTGGAGAACACATGTGCCTTATGTTAAAGTGGCATAGTAGCTAAAAGGCAATGCAGGTTTTAGATGTGTTATTGTTCTAACACATGGAAATTAATTTCTACTGTCTTTTCCCCAAATGGAACAGCAGTAAAATACATTCTCGCTTAGCATATCATGCTGGTAGCCTTTGCACTCTCTGTCCCATTGTTCAAAAGTGTTACATGATACAGATCTCTGTAAATTATTTTCAGAAGTTAGCCTGGTGGAGGTTCTAAAGAGAAAATTTTAAAATATTGTCAAAATTGGATTGTGAAACCAACTCTCAGACTAGTGAATTTGGTACATCAGCAATTTTTTATTTCTACGTCAAAGTCAAGTGTTGGAGAATATCTATTATTCTGCCTTTTAGGCAAGGCCCTCAGCTGCAAATATAGATATGTCAGAAACCAAAGCCTCAAAGGCAAAGTGAAGTAAAGTGATCCCTACATTATAGACGAATATCGAAAGGATGGAGGACGCTTGAGGCACAGATCTATGCTGCAATCTTCATTTATTGGAACTGCCGTGAACTACATGTTTCGGGCTCACATGCCCTTTGTCAAATATAACAAATCACCACACTTATACTTGACAAAGGGCATGTGAGCCTGAAACATGTAGTTCCATCTATAATTGTGGTCTGAGCAGGAGCCCAGGAGGTATGCATAAGTGAGGACTAACAATTTGCTTAATCTGGTACAACTGAAAATCTCTTTTATACTGATCCCTAAATTATCTTAGTTTAAAACAGTCACGCAATATCCAATTTTTGTCATTGACTTTGCAGAAGAGTGTGTGTTTAGGGGGAAGCAGACAAAAATTAGTTTCCAAGACCTCCTTCCTGTTGTACATATATACGTATATAGATATGCTTGGTATCCAACTAAAATAACACATTCATTATAGGTCAGGGAGTCTCGATACAAAGTCCTATATAATTTACAGTAGAAGTTTCAGCAACAGTATCAGGCATGTAATAAATGACAATGTCTAATTGCTTGGTTTTAAATGGCCTAATAGCTGTGTTTGGTTATTGAAAGTTAAATGTTATCTCCTTGTGTTAGTAATTAGTTTTCAGCATCAAACCTCTGGGAAGGATGGCAGAATGCTTCCAGTGGATAAATATAAAATGATTTGCAATGGTAATGAGTTATACAGGGATGGCATTATTGTTTTCTTCTTCAGGTTTCTCCTATTCAGAGTGCTTGTGCTGAGATAAAATAAGGAATGAGAAGGAAAAGTCAAGGAAACTGGCATGTCTGTCTCAAAGACTTGGCACTGTCACTGCTCCCCTCTAGGAAAAGCTATTCATCGTTGTTCTAAAAAGAGTGTGTTGCTATGGGTACTGATATAACAGAGAGAATTGAATAGAAATAAAATGCTTTTTGGAGTATGGTGAAGGTTTGTTCACAGGCATTTTATTTTTGCTAAATTTGCAATTAACCTTTGACTGTGTTTTTTTTTTTACTTCCCTTCTTTTCTTTCCTTTTATATTCCAAGCTCCACATGAAGAAATGCCCTGCTAATATTCTATTGTGATGAAATACATAATACATATACATAAACATATATATATTAGGGCCTTTGTGGGCCGAAACGTTGGAAAAATGTTACTAAGAATAAATTAACACATTTATTCACGAAAAAGGAATTGGAGTGAGAGTCCTTTGATTACCTTATCTGAACAGTATTGACCCACGCACCCAAAATTGTTTGGAATATCTAGTAAGAGTGCATACACATATATATATATATATATATATCGAGAGAGAGAAAGAGAGAGCGTAGAGGTCCACAAACTTTCTTACCTGTGAGCCATATTCAAATGTAAAAAGGGAGCAACGCAGCATGAAAAAAAGTCTCCAAGGATGCAAAATAATGGCTGTGATTGGCTATTTGGTAACCCCTGTGTGGCCTGGTAGCCTACAGGAGACTCTGTTTGGCAGTATACCTGGTTTTTATGCAGCCAAAACTTGCCTCCTGTGCCTGCTTTGAGGCCACTGGGTGCAACATCCAAGAGGTTGATGAGAAACGTGTTACTCACAAGCTATGGGTTGGAGATCACTGATCACAGAGGGAGAGAAAGAAAAGTGGTCCACTCCACCCATTATCAATATATTTAGGACAGCAAGCCATTTTGAGCCTTAAGCTACTAAAAATTGCTTTACCCTTTAAACAAAACAGGGATTATTTGTACATCAAAGTCATCCCTGGTCTGTCCAGTCCTACACTTAAGTTTCATCTGATTCATTAAGAATTATAATGCTTCAGTTTACATTTTACAAAGGAACTAAGTTTTACCTGAAACTGAAACTTGCTGCTTTCAAGGTTAAAACTCCCAAATAGTTGCCCTTTAATTGGCCACCACTGGGATCATCCTTTAGCTGGAAAGAGTGGGAGCAACATATTTATATAGAACAAATTTGCTCAGTCAGTTGTTAATTTGAGAATGAGCAATTAACAGGTCAGTTTTTCAGGGTAACACTGACCTAATTAGATTGTCTCTGTGAAAATTAAAAATAGCTTAATTTTCTAATTACAATCTAATCTAAGAGAACTTCATCTCTTCACTGTTCTCTGGGTATAAAAATCATTAAGCCTATGTCAGCAGGGTAAGTTGACCTAACTTCATGAAGAACATTTGGCACAGCCTGAATAATATGCGATGTTACTGATGCCAACTGAACTGTAGTACAAACTGTGTCCCATCACAAGACCCAGTAAGGTCACCTTTGCAGCCTTGTCTTATCAACAGTCTCTGCTAATATAGGATAAAGGAAATCCCACTGAAAGCAAAAATGGATGCAAAAAGTTGGAAAAAGTCAGCAGAAAAAGGTAAAATTAATGAAGACCAATTGAAAAGTTGCTTAGAATTTGCCATTCTATACTATAGGTTATCTTAAAGGTGAACCATTCCTTTAATGCAGGAAGGCTATGGTTATGAAGAAAGCAAGAATCCACAGTACTGTGCTAACTATATAAGGAGCTGCTGTTTAGTTTCACTTTGTTCTTTTGACCTCCTCTACACATCTAGAAAACAATGAGGCTAATGACACATGAAGCTATTGGCAGCATGTAGCAGTGGAAAAGTGCTGCACCACCCATCGTTGCTTCTCACAGTAATGTATAGGAAACATGAAGCCTGAAGAACTTGCAGTGGTGATGGGTGGTCATCTGCTCAATTGATGAAAACAAAAAACATATTTGTTATAGGATCTATTATCTTGAATGTTCTATCGGGTTCTATGTTTCTCAAGGGTATTTCCACAATATGAAGGATGAAAAAAGGGATTGTTTGTTGGAACTTTTATACTGGCTTAGTAATATGAAGTTTAAATTAAGTACTGACTTATTGGAACAAAGGAGAAGTAATTCAATCAAAATTGTTTAAATAGAATTACTAGATAATAAAGTCATGTGTAAATGCGTTGTCACTATATAACGTATAATACAGTGCATAAGTAGCACTTTATAAATAAAGATATACTTACAACTATACATAACACATACCATGGAACTAGCATTTTTGTATTTCGGAGCATTCAACGTAACTGGTTGCAGAGAGCTGTATTGTCTAGAATTTGAGCCCAAAAGGAGGGCATAAAAATCATGTTGTGTTTTTCACACCCCATAGGTTAATATTTGCTCATTCTCCCTGCTAGAAAATAAAATGCCAAACTAGTTTGAATTGATAGCCATTCATAGGGTCCAAGAGAATGAACTCAACAACCACATCCAGCCTTTTATAGATTTGATCTTTTTTTCCATTGCCGACTGTAGTTTGCATCAAATAATTGTTGTTCATCGCTCTTTGCCATGGGTAATTCTGGCTTGCCCAGTGCAAGTGGAAATATACTGATACAGGTATGGGATCCGTTATCGAGAAACCCGTTATCCAGAAAACTCTGAATGGAAAGGCCATCTCCTATAGACTCCATTTTTTCCAAATAATTAATTATAATAATTAATTAATTTTTTTTAAATTATTTCCTTTTTCTCTGTCAATAAATCAGTACTTTGTATTTGATCCCAGCAAAGATACAGTATAATTAATCCATTGGAAGCAAACCTAGCCAACTTGGGTTTATCTCATGTTTACATGATTTTCTAGTAGACTTAAAAGAGAATTCAACCCGTGGAGAAAAAAAGCCGTACCCCCAACCCCCATCTCTGTAAACGGACTGGGAGATCTGCAATTTCTGTGTAATTCCGCACACGCGCAGTTGCGCAAGCCGGCAAACTGCTCCAACCGCGCATGCACAGCTATGCTGATCTCCTAGCAGGGCCAGACTGGGAGATAAAAGCTGCCCTGGCATAAGTATCAAAGCAGCCCATGTATTCACGTGCATGCAAAGCATGGCATACAGTATATTTCCAAACCAAAAGTTAACTAGAACTAGTGATTATTAATAGATATTTTAAGAGTCCATTTCCATATAATCCCCAGCAATATT
>CM044439.1:131235013-131257012 GCA_024363595.1 Xenopus borealis
AGGTTTCTTTTCCCAACATGCACTTCTCATTGTTCTCATTGAGAATTTGGACCCCATATTTAAAATACACTGCATATTTACGCAAAGTTTGGTTTAAAAAATGCAGATCCCATAGTGTCTATTGATTTGGTAGTTTCTTTATGTATTGGCATTTCTGCTAAAAAAAACTCCAATACTGGTGTCCTGTGGCGGATTTCGGCTTGCAAACGCCCTGTGTGAATTGCCATAGTGCGTTTTCCATTAGTGGTCGTGCAGTTTATGCGTATTTACGCCGGATGGAGCCTTGCCCTAAAACTTACATTTTGGATAAACAGTAAAAAATGGAAAGTAATTGAAAAAGTCTGGAGAACCAGCTGAAAACAACTAAACTGAAAAAGTGTTTGGAAGGTGAACAACCCCTTTAATGATAAACATTTCTTTTGTAACAACGAAAAACAGTGTGTTTAGTGTACAGTATATACTATTTCTATAAAATATAGTCCTCATGGGCCCCATTCACTCAGATCACCATGACTTTCTCTTCCAACCGCAATGAAGAATGCAAGGTACACGGGGGAGATGGAGGGGGTTTTGCGCCATCAATTAAGGACCTCACTACTGGGGTGGGATGCCATTGCCTGGAGGGTGAATGTGGGCAATTATTTTAAATACAGTAATTCTAACATCAAAGTGATTCATTGTTAGTGACAGTGACACGTTTCAGTCAACAATAGAAATGTGTTAGTATCAGTTTACAGGCCCGGATTTGTGGAGAGGCCACCTAGGATTTTAGGGGGCAGCATACTGCTCAACCACATTCACATTGGTTCAGAAATTTTTATTTCTTGTGTGCCAGTTTCCATTGCTCTGTCCCAATGATGAAAATTTGAGCAAAAAAATGGGAGGGGATGGGGCAAAAAACGACAGCGGGCCTAGGGGCGCAATCTATGTAAATCTGGCCCTGGACATATATTCTAAACAATTGCAAGCTTTTCTATGGACACCACAGTATTTCTAGGTCTCTCATAGATTATCATTCAAACATTTTACATTCAGCGTGTACAGCACTCTAAAGAAGGATTTTATTCTAAAGAATATCCACTAAATCTTGTCCTATTTCCATAGAATGGCCTGTATGTGGAATGATAGATCAGTCCTCCTCTGGGATGTCAAAGGGAACTAAAAAGCTCCTTTTTATTATTTCGGCTGCACTTGTAAAAAAAAAAGTATACTTATGGGAATTTAAGCTTTTCCTCCCACGTTATTTAAAACCAACTGCATTCATTTCAGAACTGGAAGGAGACTTCTCTTACCACAGAAAAATACTCTTCTTTTCAATTATGGGAAAGCTTTGCCGATACATTAGCACATGAGAAAACTACAGACAGCACTGCAAAGGTTTTGATATACAACTTATTGTATGCAGAGAGACTGATGGCAAATGATACACTGCAATATAAGTCCCAAACATTGTTACTGCTCTGTCCTGTCTACTATTGATTCTGCTCAAAGTGCTTATTCTAACCTTTTCAGTGACTGGAGATCAAGGGCATGTTTGTTCCCCAGGAATGGTTGTTTCCTTTCCGGAACTGTAGAACTTAGAATTCCCACAATTCAAAGGGTATATATGGTTGATTTTGTGTCAGCTACCATTGAGATGAACTGGGTTGTTCCCATTACAATCAACTTTCAGCGTGGTGTAGACAGTAAAATAATCAATTAATTTGCAACTGGTTATTTTTTTATTTTTTTTAATTGTAATTACTTACTATTTTGTTCTTTGGCTCTCATGTTGGACTTGGTATTTAGTTGCTAGGACTTAATTATCCTAGCATCCAGGGGGAAGATTTGAAAGCAATAAATGAAATTACAAAGGAGATGATCCAAAAAGAATAAATAGTAATAAAAAAGCATAAATGACAATAAAACTGAACAGCTATTCTATTTTATTCAGTTGCCAGTCAGTAACCCCCAATAATCTGACAGCATTTTCAGCTGTAGGTTGGAGAACCAAGTAGGTAGGTAATAATTCAATACAAAATAAGTATAGAAGACCAGTGGTAAAGTTGCTTAGAATAGTTCAGTCTATAACATACCACAGTCAGCTGCCACTTTGAAGTGACACAGGTCATAGTTGCTGTGATCCTCCCTGGTGTGTGGTTGTATATATCACTGTATATATATCACTGTCAAACTTTCAATGCAGTTAAAGGAGTGGTTCTCCTTTAAGTTAACATTTAGTATAATATTTAGTATAATATAGAATGGCTAATTGTAAGCAAGTTTTCAGCTGAACTTTTTTGAAATTTTGAATTGTTTGTCTTCTTCTTCTGATTCTTTCCAGCTTTCAAATGGGGGATCACTAACCCCATCTAAAAACAAATGCTCTGTAAGGTTACAGATGTATTGTTATTGCTATTTTTTATTACTCAACCCTCTATTCAGGCCTCTCCTATTTATATGCCCATCCCTTATACAAAACTAATGTGTGGTTGCTAGGGTAATTTGAGCCCTAGCAACCTGATTGCAGAAATAGCCAACTGGAGAGCTGCTGAATAGAAAGCTAAATAACTCAAAAAGATAAAAACTAATTGCAAATTGTAATAGAATATCACTGTCTACATCATACTTAAAGTTCTGCAACCCTTTTAAAAGTAAAATGTGCACTTCCAGCACTCATATTGCAGTTTATGTGCAAACTCCTGAAAGCCATGTCAAACCAACATGCAAGGGGAAATAAGAGGAGCTGAAGTGCTCATATTACTATAATGACATGCATTATGTCAGAAAGCTACTGAATACAACAAATTGAAGGGACGTACAGATCCCATGTGCTTTTCTGTTGTAAAATCGATTTGTTAAACTCTATTCAGAATATCTGATTGATAAAGGTGAATTATCCATACTTCTGCTATCATAACCATAGGGAAAGAGAATATAGTAGGTTGTGAGAGGTTGAAATCTAAAAAAAACACAAGTTCATATTTCCAGAGAGATATTTGACATTGTTTAGTGGATATATCCTTATTTGCCCTGCTGCTGACACAACAGCCAAGTTAGAATATTATATTTCATATGCCTTTGGCATAAGGAGACTTTGTACTGTAATTACCAGCCAATGCAATAAGTACTTGTTAACCCATGAATTGTTTAAAAGGAATGTCATCCCAAAAAAATAGTTTTTGCCCAGTAATAGAAAAGATAATTCTTAGCAACTCTGCAATATACATTCATTACACATTGTCTATAGTGTTTAAGTTATTTGTATATATATATTGCTATTGAAATCAGTGTTTGTCCCTTTCTATTCTCTGCTCTGATGGCTCAGACTGTTGATAGACTGTAAGACAAGGCAAATAAGTAACAAACCTGTCTATGCTGGGGAACTAAGACTTTTGCAACATTGTTTAAAATGTAACAACCAGGAGATAAAGGAACAGTAACACCAAAAAATGTGTTCTAAACAAATCATATAATGTAGTGTTGCCCTGCAAAACTGTTGTGTTTGCTTCAGAAACACAACTACAGTTTATATAAACAAGCTTCTGTGTAGCCATGGGGGCAGCCATTCAAGCACAGGGGACACCGTACATAACAGATATATTCTCAAGAATCCCATTGTACACTTAAGAGCTTATCTGCCATCTGCTGTGTATCATGTGCCTTTTCTCCTTTTATCCAGTTTAAATGGCTGCCCCCATGGCTCCACAGCAGCTTGTTTATATAATGCTAGTGTTTCTGAATAAAAAAAACATAACCGCTTTACCTGATACCTGTGGTCGAATTTGCCTAATTTGCATATTCGAAAAATCGAATTAGAATTTAATTAAAATTCGATCGAACTTTGAATTCTTCATGTGAATTTAGTAAATCTGCCCCCAAAACTGCATTCCTTTATAAAAGGTTACTGTTCCTTTAAGCAAGTGCTGCTCTTGATAGCAACTGTTTTACAAATACCGTTTAAAGCACTGGAAATTTGTAATAAATGAACATCGGAAAGTTGCTTAGAATTATGCTTTCTTTTATTAGGCCAATTTTTATTGTTGGGTTGAATTGCCCTATAAAAAAGACAAAAGGTAGCCATACACGGGCTGTTAAAAACTGCCGACAGACTGAGTCAGCAGATTATTGGCCCTTCGATGGGCTTACCCGATCTATATTAGGACAGTTGTCCTTGTCGATTGGACGGGACTAAAAATCCTGTCTGATCGCAGCCACATCTGTTCGTTGATGCGGTCCTGCGATCCAAGCGCCCGTACCTCCTCCGTTGTGATCCGATCGCTGGCCCCTAGGGCGCATGATCAGATCACCACCTCCTCAAGGTGGGCATATCGGGGAGAGATCCGCTAGTTTGGCAACCTCGCCAAAGGAGCGGATCTCACCGTATATGGCCACCTAAACAGAAAATAACCTAGAATGGTAACTTTATACTGTAAACTTTACATTATATTAGGCACCACAAGCAAAAAAAAAACACTTACCAAAAAACCTCTCTGAATAAGAGACCTCATATGGCATGTATTAAGGGTGACTTCTTTTTAAGTTACAAGTTCCTTAAATATTCCTTTTAATGTCACCGGCTTGAGTGCAAATGCATTCTGTACCAAGATTCATGTCAGGATTTCACTTTGACTTTGCTCTTCTGCCTTTCATTTCTTATGCTACATGTCCCCAAATGTCTATCTGCCACAAGGAGACATATCAAGCCACAGACAAGAACATCATTTGCCAGGTTTAGTGAATTGAATTTTAGTTTCCTTTACACCGAACATCAAAAGCTTTGTAACTCATGAGTTATGTTCTCCTCAAGGGCGCCGGAGTAAACAATACTGATAAATTCAGCATTCTTGGGAGCAGAACAGAACAATACACTTAATTATCCATGTTTTTGCAATTATGCCAGTCGGCAGGAAGCAGATGGCCATTCAATATTTTAGTGAGGAATAGATTTATATGGAACATAAATTCTTTTCTGAAAATTATTTGATATGCAATCTACCCAACCAATACTAAGATCTATTTTCTCACAATCATCTTTTATTCATTGACAGAGGATAATAAAATTGCTTGGCTGTTTATATTGTGTGTGTGTGTGTGTGTGTGTCCTATTTCATCAAATTGTGATTCTGTGCACAGTCATTGACAACCTCTTTGAAATCCTCAAGCCAAGCAAGACTAATACAAATACGAGGCGAGAATGTGTTTCTGCTCCCAGATGTACATATGCAGAGGAGTTACTGTATGCAAGGCTTGTATTGAGAATTGCATGCTTTAAATACATTTAGAAGGAACAGAGGCAAAATATATTATAGTATGGCAGAGAAATTACAGCTTTGACAAAAGAGCAACACAAAATATTCAAACATTAATTAAAAAACTGAGACTTTGGAGCAAGAAAGTGTTCATTTAGTTCACAACCCTAATGACTCTGGGCTCGATCATGGTACAGGTGTGACCAGTTATTTGAAAATCTGTAATCAAGAAAGTTCTGGATTACGGGAAGGCCATCTCCCATAGGGGTATATTTATCAAAGAGTGAAATTCCGCCACTAGAGTGAAATTCCGCCACTCTCCATTCATTTCTATGGGATTTTTAAAGGCATATTTATCAAAGGGTGAACTTTCACTTCACCGATTGATAAATAGGCCTTTCAAAATCCCATAGAAATGAATGAAGAGAGGCGGAATTTCCCTCTAGTGGCGGAACTTCACTCTTTGATAAATTTACCCCATAGACTCCATTTTAACCACATAATCCAATTTAAAAAAATAATGATTTCCTTGTATTTGACCCTAAGATAAAAAGAAATTTTAACTAAGATAAAATAAATGCTTACTGGAGGCAAAAACAGGCTATTCGGTTTATTTAATATTTAAATTATTTTCTAGTAGACTTAAAGGAGTATTCAACATGTAGGGAAAAACCCGTAAAAGGAGAATTCAACCCTGCCAGGCACTAAACCCCTCCCACCCTAGGCCTCTGCCCCTACCTCCCCCCCCCCAGGCTATTGTCCCTAACTTGTATATCACCCCAAAGCGCAGGTCCCTTCATGCAGGGTCACAGGCAACATGCGCAGTAGTACAAACCAGCAAATGCGTCCTACTGCACATACGCCACCAAGCATGACAGAAAAAGAAATTGTGGAGGAAGATGGTGTCTAACCCTGCACGAAGGGACCTGCACTTTGGGGTAGTATACAAGTTAGGGGCAAAAGTTGGGAGGAGGGGCCTATGGGGTGGGAGGGGGAGGGGTTTAGCGCTGGTGGGGTTGAATTCCCCTTTAAATGGCAGCTAAGAAATCAATGCAATTAGCATCAGAATGTATAAGTCAGACATGTAGTTTCAGTTGATATAACAGGCAAAGTTCATTTTCTGCTTGTTGATTTGTGACAACCTCTAACCTTATCTTCTGAACAGTTGCCCAGAGCAAACTGAGCATGTGCGTGTCGCAGACACTCCTAACAAAATCCAATCCTGTGACAACTTTGAATTCCTGGATCATTACTACTATAGACATGGTGAACCTGTAGGCTGGTGCAATATGTCCACTATATAAAATATAGCATTTCCAGCCAGACTATTATTTTAAGGGTTTACTTATCCATCTAAATTGACATTCATTTACTAAAATGTACTACAGCTAACAGAAAAGTTTATTTGGGTGGGATTTTGTTTCCTCCCTTTAAACCCAAAGCATAGATTATAAGAGAATATTCCACAAGAGTATATGGGAGGTGAGGTAACTGTTTAGCCTGGCGTGCCTTAGAATATGTTTAACGCTCAAGACTTAACTAAAAAATAAATAAATAAATGCAAGAAAAAGACAAGGGCTGGAGAAATCATGAAACTCAAAGATCATGCAAAAAATGAATAAGACAGCCACACTGCATAACAGAGCACACAAACCATAAGGATGATCACGGATGGATAACCCTTTAAAGAAAATCTCCTTTCCAAAAACTAATTGTAATAGTGTTATGCTGCATCACATTGCACTAGAGTGAGGCCTCTACACCGCTACACATTCCTAGACATAAGAGCATAGGTGCTGATTAAGGCACTTCAGCTGTGGTTTTACTATAGCAACAAGGCCCAGGATTCATATCAAGAGCCTGTGCCGCCTATTCAGTGCACTGACATTTGTTTTTGCTTGAGCAAGTACAGTAATTATATCAAACCACTTCTAAGAAAAATACATTTTATATAATAGATGAAAGGATGGCAGATAGTACAGTTACCTTTTCATGTAAAGAGACAAAGTTCTCAAAGTTAAAAAATATTTTACATTACTTGCACTGAGCAACATGCAATTTCAGACACAAATCATCATTATTCTTACCCATAATGCAGTATTTCCCCTCACTTTAGCATTATTGCAACCAAGTTCTGAGTTGCGGCTGCTGCAGTTGTGCTTATTGCATCAAAAAGCGCATTTGTTGCGTTTTGTAAGAAATCAGATGCAACGTGCAATTCTTGAACACTAGAGGGCTGATTTACTAAGCTGTGACCAGTGGAGTAACTACTCCCTGGTGGGCCCTGGTACAGGATGGGCACGTGGGCCCCCATGTCGGGCCCTTACCTCTATAAATCCCATGCTGGAGTGTTGAAAGCATGTGTGCTGTAAAATGTCCTCCTAGATAACCGCCCGCCATAACCATTAGCGTGGCTCTGATGGGCCCCAAGGGGGTGGGGGCCCAGGTGCAATTGCACCCTCTGCACCCCTGGTAGTTACGCCACTGGCTGTGACTTTTTCAGGTCAGGATTTTGGTCTCCAAAAACCTGTAAAAGTTGAGGAAAAAAAGCTCCAGCTCCATGTTTTTTGTCACCTAATCCACCAGCTAAAATCTGTCGAAATCATGTAGAAGCAAGTGGTAGATGTCACTTTTAAAACTGGAATATCTTTCTTTACTTTGCCTTTTTTTTAGGTTGTTGGGTGTTTTTTGATACTGGCTTTTGTGCAACAATACAGAAAAGCCATAATCATGAGGGAAGTCAAAAAAGTTGCAGTTTTTGCAGCATTTCTTGTTCATGCCTCCTTAGTTCAGATCTTTTGATGAATAGTGATTGACTACAGCGCAGTAAATTTTGCCGGCGTCAAAATGGATGCCTGCGTTAAACATCCTGTTTTGCAAATTTTACGCAGTTTAAAAAATTTCGCTGGAATTTCGGCGAAACGGAACAATGCCTCTAAAATTCGACCTTTAATAATGTGTCAATATGCAATCTTCATTACATCCATTGATCATTTAAAAATGTCCACTTTTGATATAATTTATGGTCACATTTCTGATTGTGTTTAGAGTGGAATCTGTCCTCTGCTTTCTTTTTTATGTCCTAGTCTTATTTTTTTTACATAAAAATACAATATTAAATAGAACAGCACCATATGCATACCATAAACCCTTAAAAATTTTTTAAAACAAATAAATTAGACACTTTAATGACTACGTACGATTTGTCCGGTGTTTTTTTTGTGAAATTGGGTGAAATCGGAGATTTATTAAGATTTTTTCTTGAAATCAAATGATCGCTATTCGATCGTTCGATAGATCTAATAGCGGTAAAATCCTACAAATTCAATTTAGTCGGATTTTAACCCTCGAGATTCGACCCTTGATAAATCTGCCCCATAGTATTTATATTAGTAAGATTGCTGGAAACCTAGACGTGTCTGAATGTTGAAGCACAGAGCTTTAGAGCAACATTTTGAAACTATGTTATTCCAGAGTTTGGTACCCGAAAAAAAAAAAGGAATCAAATATAGTATATCATTTGTTTGAATACAATTGACTAGTGCGCCTCATGTACAGTATTTGAAACTTACTGCTCATGTGAACATTGATGAGCTAACGCCGAGTGAACTATCCCCTCCATGTTTGTTAACAGACATTGCTCATTGGCCCTAAGTTATATTTGAACCTACTATAAATATTTGGTATATGTGACTTCTATTATAGACCGTACCATGCAACAGTTGAATATGTTGTGGGTCGATCTAATGCTTTATCATGGCAGACCATTTTGCTCACGTGACATTGATGGGGTTATTTATTAAGGTTTGAGTATTGTTTTGCAAAAAAATTCTAGTATTGGAGTCTATTTTTTTGGTCAAAACTTTGTGTTAAAAAAAATTCTATAATAATAAGAATGATATTGGAAATAGCTTGAATCTGGAAATACACCATCTAAAATCTGTCTAGGTCATGTAGGAGTCAATGGCAGAGGTCCCTTGACCAAATGGAAAATGTTAATAGCCTCCATGATGTTCAATGAGTTTTTTCATAAACAGGTTGCGAATATGAAAATTTAATATAAGCTTAATCTTACTGAAATAAGAAACTGAAAATGTAATCAATCAAAAGTTCTGCGCTATATTTAAAATAATCAAGTTTATGCTCACTATTCCTCTCTCAACGTCTGTTTCTATTCTTTCTGTCTTCTTGCAGCAGTTGGGTGTCGGATATTAATTGACAGAAAGATCCAATATATTTTATAGGGTGGGGCTTCCTTTCCTAGCAGGTGAATTAGAGCTTATTTAAATAAGTACAAACAAGATAACTGCCTTTTGCATAAATTCTGCACGTAGAAAGACATTATAAAATTGTGCAAAGTGCAAGATTTCGATTTTTTTGCGATAGTTCCCCTTTAAATAAGAGACCATTCAAGTTTTGAGTTTATTCAAGGTATAAAAACTCTAACAATTGACAGTTGATAAATAATCTCCTAAAAGTCCTTTTCTATTAGGCCCGTGTGCTTATTTTACTGAGGGCATATGCTTTTAATCGTTATTGGATGGTATGCTTAATAAAGGATAAGTTGTTTTATTTTTGTATGCAGCATGTTAGTCCTTTCATGTAATTTGATAGGATTTAAAAAAAGCAGTGTATGAGCTGTGAAGTGCAAAAAGCCTACTGCCTGCTTAGTGCTTCATACAAAAGCCCATTTAGATGAATAATATTGCCTTTCACTCCAGATGGCCATCAGTCAACACAATCTGATACTGATATTTCATCACAGTTATTAGCTAATGTTTGTAATAAGTGGCGTTACAGTTATTTATGAGGTTATCATGGAAAAGAAAGAGAAGTCTGTAGTTGTTCTCCATGGGCACGTGATACTTTTCCAGCATGAATAACATGCTATCTATGTGCTGGATGAACACCCCTTTCCAATTGGACTGGTAATAAGAATTGAATGTGGGTGCCAATAGCTTTGGTTATGATACTGTCTGGTATGTTTTTTACATTTGCAAAATTCTGTTCAGTAAGCTTTATTCCATAGATGTCTGCAATGTTAAAACCACAAGTAGTGGCTCATTCTAAGGGTGTGGTACAGTATATTAATTTGTGCACATTTAATACTAAAACATTAAGGTTCCATTACTCACTTTTTGGATAAGATACAGAATAACAAATATTCCTTTGTGCAGAATATTAAATGTATTTATAGATTAAATATAGAATGTTGAAAACAGGTTTACTTGCCAGCCAGAAAGGCAATTTAAATTTGCTATTTATTTGCCAATTTGAAAAAAATAAGTAAATAAAAATGTGTTAACGTTGTAATCCATCAAAATAATTTAAAGAACTATGTCTAAACAGAAGAGTTGATATGATCTATGTATCGATTCGCAGCATAAATATTACCTGGTGTATTCTGCTCTTGCTAGTAGTAAACACACTTCTTTCACTTCTTTCACTATTAACTCATTTTTTAGGAAAAAAACCCACAAGCAGGAAAAACTAATATTTTTTTTCTCAAAAAAAGAAAAAAACTGTCTTTTCAGGTCACACTCTGTTGATATCAAATCTGTTTCTTTCAGGGAACAAAGAGGCTTAATAGTAGAACAATAGAGTATAGTATGTAGAGAAAAGAAACTAGGAGAATAAAAAAGTTGAGTGAAGAGAGCAGGTATAATAGTATAAAAGTGGGTCGTCAGCCATGCCACTGGCATCCCAGTCCGACACTGCCACCTAAAACCTTCTGAATTACTGTCAATGGTAAAGCTCCAGATCAAGTTTGATCAAATTTGAATAGGATTCAGTTCGAGTTTTTGGGTCATTTAAATTTGTCTGACTTTTGAAAAGAAAAATGATTTTTTAATAAATCTCCCAGAGTTGAATTTCAGATTAATTCAAAATTAAGAGAGTTTAAAAAAACTCCCATGAATTCGAAATTCGACCCTCTAAATGTACAATTTTGCTCATAAGTTTACATACCCTGGCAGAATTTATGATTTTTTAACTATTTTTCAGAGAATATGAATGATAACACAAAAACTTTTCTTTCACTCATGGTTAGTGGTTGGCTGAAGCCATTTATTGTCAAACAACTGTGTTTACTCTTTTTAAATCATAATCACTACACAAACTACCCAAATGACCCTCATCAAAAGTTTACATACCCTGGTGATTTGGCCAGATAACATGCACACAACTTCACACAAAAGGGTTAGAATGGCTATTAAAGGTAACCATCTTCACCTGTGATCTGTTTTCTTCTAAATAATTAGTGGGTGTGTATGATAGGTCAATGACAGAACCTTGCATCTTTCATCCAGTGCTGCACTGATGTTTTTTGGATTCTAAGTCATGGGGAAAGCAAAAGAATTGTCAAAGGATCTGTGGGAAAAGGTAGTTGAAATCTATAAAACAGGAAAAGGGATATAAGATAATATCAAAGGAATTGAGAATGCAAATCAGCAGTGTTCAAACTCTAATGAACTCTAACTGCCAGAAAAATTATTCGAGATGCAAGGAAAAACCCACAAATAACTTCAGGTGAAATACAAAAAATACTGGAGGAAAATTTGCACTCATCAGCCCCGAAGCTGCGCATGGGACATACTTGGACATTCCAACATGACAATGATCCAAAACACAAGGCCAAGTCGACCTGTCATTGGCTACAGCTAAATAAAGTGAAGGTTCTGGAGTGGCCATCTCAGTCTCCTGACCTCAATATCATTGAGCGACTCGGGAGGGGGGGGGCCTCAAACGTGCAGTTAATGCAAGACAGAATTTATGGGAACTGGAGGCTTTTTGCCAGGAAAAATGTTTTCCCCTTCCCACCCATAATTTGCATATGCAAATTAGGGTTCGGATTCGGTTCGGTATTCGGCCAAATCTTTCGGGAAGGATTCGGGGGTTCGGCCGAATCCAAAATAGTGGATTCGGTGCATCCCTAGTTTTTACCATGTGACTGATAAGGTAATGCCTATGGTTACATAAACTTTTATTGCAGAACATATATCTCGGGGAAGCTGCTCACAGTATTTAGATATACAAAGATCTTATTTTTGTTAGCCTGAAAAATGTAATCCTAACAACAAGTCAAAAAATTAAAGAAATCAATTGACTTCATGGACAATAAAAACAAAATTCACAATTTCCTAGTTTTACTATAAGAAACATATACTGTAACTGGAGCAAAAATCCCAAGCACAGGAAAGCTGTTAGAGATTTATGCCACGTAGCAGCATCCAGCTGAACCCAAAGATATTGATATTGAGGAAGGGTTAGCTATTATATGACCATTCTCTCTACATAAATTCTTTTCCAAAGTAGTGAACAAGCTATCTATTGAACTTCAATTTAACAAGATACAAGATAAAGTTATACTGTGTAGACACAGTTTTTCATTCCAAGTTCACAGTTGTATGTCTTAAGGATCATTCTCATCTCTGCTAGTAATTTGGACTTGGTGAAAGGTGCTCAAATTCTTGATTAAGAATTTGTTCAATGAGTCTTTTGTTTTTGTGTAATACAATATTGATTTGGCAGACAGTAAATCTAAGAGGCAATGAGAAAGGAACAAAATGAATATAAGTGTATTAGGACAGGGCTGGATAAATGGGCACCAACCAGTCCATAATTACCATAGCCTGAGCTTTTCACACTACAGACTTTCTATCTTAAAGGGCATATAACAATAAGGGGCAAATTTACTAAAATTCACCCAAAATCCTACGAATCCATTTGAAATTCGATAAGCATGCTTATCGAATAGTTTTAGGCTATCTTTTTGCTCGATATTCAATTTCTCTATGAAATCGTACGATCATTCGATTTCATGAAAAAATCGTACTTTTGCCTTCGAGCCTCCGAAAAATACGTACAATTCAAACGATCGAAGCGTTCTATCGTACGAATGGTATTCAAGCAGGACCTAGCAAAAGAAGCATATGGGGGGGTGTCCCATAGGCTTCTAATGGTTCTTCGGTTGGTTCAATCTGGGGAAGTAGGCATTCGAAGGATTTTAAAATTTTAAATCCTTCGATCATTGAATGATCAAATTATCGAATATCCGATCATTTGATCTATTCGATAATTCGGTATGCGATAATCGAAGAGGCCACATTTGCATAATCGAATATCCAAAGAAATCGTACAATCGGTATTCGATCGAACTTTGAATCCTTCACGTGAATTTTGTAAATTTGCCCCTAAAAGTAAAAAAAATTTGGCCTTAAAGGAAAACTTTACCCCTAAAATGAACTTAAGCAACAAATGGATTGCATCATATTAAGTGACCTATTAAAGAATCCCAATTGGAATATATATCCAAGCAAATAATGCTCCGTCAGAGATCACCTGACCAGAAGTAATGCAGTTCTAACTGCAGGGGTCCTACTGAGGGGAGTTGAGAAGAAATGCTGCTCCTAGAAACTTTATGAGCCAAATGTCCAGTTTTCAAGCCGGAAATTCAACACTTATAGCACAGAGCTGTTTTATTCAATATATTTTTATAAAGACCTATATTGTTCAGGAGTATAGTTTAACTTTATGTACAGATCCTAAGAATAATCATGTAGCTGTCTGACTACACCATAGGATTATATAATTTTGCAGTCATTGCACAGGAAATTGCGGCTTGAAAAAAAGGCAAGAAGATGACATGGAGGTTGGCAATACACAGGCATGGTGTGCCCCTGGTACTAATGTAGTTAATTCTACTTTGGGTATGCAACCATAAAGGTGGTTTACTAGTCTACAGCTACGTTCATACAACTAAACCAGATGCTAGTTAGAGCTCTGAGAACACCTGAAATCACAAACTTGGTGAGATAAGCATGCATGATTAAATGTTTACCTACATAAGGCCATAAAATGGGAGACAATGGTTTGCTGGCCAATTATACTGCAGTATATTGAAAAAAATTACAATGAGGTAGATTCGTAGTTACCCTCATGGTAGCTTCCCGTCTGCTGGACTCCACTCCAGCTAGAGTTTGCACTGTCCAATATAGAGATAGTTGGATGGGACCAAGTAACAATTAAAAACAGGTATAAGTGTTGCGACTAAGACTAAACCATGATGTATCACTGGACATGTTTCATGCCTCATTGTGGCACCCCTCTGATGAAGTGCCACAATGAGGCACGAAATGCGTCAGGTAGTGATGGGCGAATTTATTCACCAGGGGTGAATTTGCGGCGAATAAATTTGCGAAACGCCAGCGAAAATTTGCCATAAAAAACCAATCGCGCATCATTTTGACGCGACGCGACGAAAACGACGTGCCGCGACTCGTTTTGCTAATCTTTTCGCCAATTTGTGAATTTCGCTGGAAATTTGCGAATTTTTCGGCGAAGCGAAACTGGCTAGCATCAGGTGATCGGATACATCATGGTTTAGTCTTAGTCACAAGATTGATATCTGTTTCTGTTTTGAATTGTTACTAGGTAATTTTTTTTCTTTTAACTTTACCTGTGGTCTTTAAGCTCCTGTCCAACTATCTCTACAATCTCTACTTACAATCTACAGGCCATGACATGGGTAAAAAAACAGAACAGAAATACTGGAGAAGACTTTGTTATGCATCTCCCCACAAAGAACAAAGATAGATCAGTAGTAGATGCAAGTCAACAGCAGATGAGCTTCTGTTTTCAAGGCAACTGAGTTAAATAGGGCAGAGTTAAATTAGCTCTGTAAGGCTAAACGAGCTAGAAACTATATGTATCTTGTTTTGGCAACTAAAACTCTTTGGCATTGTCTGAGCACCTTATTATCTTAGTTTAAGGAGAAGGATTAGCATGCAAAACAGACAACAGGGCTATAGCTCTAAATGTGGAAATATATAGTGTCAAAACTGGAAACTTTTCATTTCAACATAAGAGGAAAAAAAACAACTCTTGAAGAGACCCTGTGTACACTGTAATTAACTTTGACAAGCAAGGTAGACTAGGCAGGAAAATGGCAAAGGAGGTTCATTGTAAAAGCAAATAAAGCAATGTGCCTAGGCCACAGTAACAAACAAGGCAGTTCTAAACTATACAGAATCAGCAACTGAAAATCAGTTACACTAAATAGTTTAAGAACAGTGTTGTGAGTTTGGTGAGATTACTCCACAACAGACACTAGCTGCGAAGTCTAGTAGATTGTTATCAAGTACATAAAGGAGACTAGATTCCAGGGAACCAGATACATTTTTGCCTTGGTATTATTCTTTAAGTTACTTTGGCGCCTATGTATTTAATGATACAACATTTAGAAGGGAAGGAAGAGGGGTGGACTTCCTATCCAGACAAATAAATTAATGGCAAAGTACAACTTGACAAATAAAATATGCTAAAAGTAGAAAATAAAAGTCAAAGCTAAAAATTATCCCTATGTGCAGATACTGTAAATATTTAAGCCCAATCAGAAAAAAAATCAATTTAGTATTAAGAGGGTGCGGGTAGAGAAAGCATATGCCAGGCAGAATTTACATTGAAAAAAATAAGTTTTGCTTAGATTGAGCCCTGAAATGGTTAAATTGAGCTCAGGAGAGTAGGTTAGGTGAAACAAAGCATACAGCTAGAGCAGAGTCCAAAAGACAAAATACATTTCCAAGGGACAACCCATATGGGTTAGAGGAGTAGAAGGGTTCCTAAGTGATTAAGCATATGTTGCAGCCTTACTATTAACCTTTTAATATCCAGAGTGGCAGGTATTTAAAGATTTCAAATAGGCTGTTCATTGATTACATTTTTTCACAGAGGGATGTAAATGTCCTTTTAAAATGACCATGAAATAGTGATTTTACTGCTAGAAGGATTATGACATATGAAGGGGTGTGTCACCATAACCCTGTACAAGGTTATCTTGCCTTATTTGTCAAAATTAAACTGAAGTTACAAAGAACAGTTTAAGACGTGTTAACATCAAAGGACTTTGATTTAAATGTCCATATTTTACCCTAAGACGCTGCTCTACTTTCAACTAGTTCATGGAATGTGATGAGCAAACTAATTAAATTATCTCTAGCTTGTCTTCTGTCCCAAGGGTGATGCCTGGAGAGAATTAGGGATGCTGTAATATATAGAGAGTAAAAAGGTGACCTCAAATTTTTTAAAAATGATTTCCTTTTTCTCTGTTATAATAAAACAGTACCTTTTAATTGATTTCAACTAAGATATAATTAATCCATACTGGAAGCAAAACCAGCCTATTAGGTTTAATTATTGTTTCCACGATTTTCTATTAGACTAAGAGCATGAAGATACAAATTACAGAAAGATCATTTATCTGGAAAACCCCAGGTCCTGAGCATTTTGGATAGCAGGTCCCATACCTATAACTATAAATCTCCAAATTATGGGAAGGCCATCTCCCATTGATCACATTGTAATAAAATTATTCAAACTAGTAAAAATGATTTCCTTTTTTATGTATTAACAAAATAGTACCCTTTACTTGATCCCAACTGAGATATTCTGTAACTAATCCTTACTGGGGGCATAAAAAGATTATTGGGTTTCTTAAACATTAAATGATTTTTTAGGCAACTTAAAGCACAGAGATCAAAACTATGGAAAACTCACAAGGGGGCCTTATTTGCCTGAATTTTTGTGATTATTTTAAAGGAAAATGTCCGACCAAACTAGATTCCATGAGTGGACCTTTTTTTTATTATTTAAAAATCACAATTTAATTGGTTCGTGAACAAACATGAAAAAATAGAGCGAAAATGGGCTTTTTCCCAAAACACACTTTGCAGATTTTTGCCTGAAAAGTCTGAAATAGAAACAGAAACCTCTTCCATTGACTTATATACAACCTCGGTAGGTCTGAGATGCCGGATTTTCAGATTCAGACTTTTTACATTCTCGGGGTAAAAAAAATCTTGAAAGAAAAAAGATTTCCACAAAAAAATCATATTTTATCATTAAAAAACCTCAAATTTGTTGAGTTTTTGGCATTTGGACTTTAATAAAGATCACCCATATTGTCCATAAAGGTCTGGCCCTGCTGGTCCAGCGCCTGCTAGCCACGGACATGCACAAACTGCCGCTTTCATGCAGTGAGCATATGCAACTTTACGTTCGCGCGGAAGCACAAATACAGTCCAAATATATAAAACTATTGGAGGAAGGGGACCAGACAGGCAGGAAGGCAACAGAGAAGGTACGTGCCTGGCGTCCCCCTAGCTTTTGCGCCCTAGGCACATGGCTACTTTACCTACCCCTTGGCCTGGCCCTGATGCCTATATGCACACTGACAAATTAAACCCCACCCACTCTCCAGATAACCCCTCCTCCTTTAGGGTCTGCAATTTTAATGAAGGATCATTAGCAATTAAGGGGGCTATACTAGTGATTTGCTTCACCAAACTTTTTGCTAAACACAGGAGTCTCGTTTTGGACGCGGGCATCTCGTTTGGACGCGGGCGTCCTTTTCATTTGCCGCTGGGGAATTTTAGCCAAGTGAATTTTTCGCAGGCGTTTCACGAATTTATTCGCCAGTGGCAAATTTCTGGAATTTACCACAAATTCGAGCCAGGCGAATAAATTCGCCCTTCACTAGGCTATACCATGGAAGTTGTCAAAATTCTAGTGTCGTTTTATATGCTTTTTGTAAACTACAGCAAAACAGAGCCAGAAATAATGTCCTGCATTTAAAGGGACGTAAAAGAATAAAATTAGCAGAATGTCTCTATTAGTACTAAAGATTTGTTGTGAATATGCAGTGTGGTTACACCTTGAATATTAATTGGCCTGTGCAAGAAATATGATATTAACACTGAAAGGAAGCAGCTGAACTATCAAAGTGTAAGTAAGTAAAATGCTCCTCTATGCTCTGTCACACTAAGAAACCTTCCCTTTGATGAATTTAACAGCACACACTTTTATGTACTACAGCCTGCAGCAATGTATTGCCTCGCTCATTTAGCAGTGTGACTGTTAGTATGTGAGCTATTTCATGCTCTCTTGCTTGGCAACAGAAGTGGGATTTCTGCAAGATTCAGTTGCCCATGTAAAAAGTCATGTATCTGTTTTTTTTTTTTTAGTTTTCACTCCATCTTGCAGAGGTTAGTCTGTAAAGTAATATATGAATAATTCATACTTTCTGAAACACAAGTTCAGCAAAAATATGTAAAACAAGGCAATGTACAACAACTATTACATAGCCATCTGGGAGCCATTGAAATGTGCACAGTGAAGCAACTCTCCCCGCATATCCAGGAAGAAGAGAATTAAATGTAAATCACAACTGGAAACGAACCTCTGATTACACAGATTAGCATATATGCCAAATGATAAAGACTTGATTGATGGTTTTAATGAAGATTCCTGCAATCCAAATCCTATCATGGGTCTCATTCACATTCTGAGATGAGAGGCTAAAGTAACTTCATCAAGAATGCCTCTATAAGTCTATATATTTGCAGGCAGAGACATTCAGGCTCATTTAAAAATGGGCACAACGGATCATGTGTTTTGTACTCCTGCCCCATGGGTGAGCACCCAAAGGTGCAAATCTTTGCACTTCCTTGAGTAATACAGTGTTACTTATGTTTGCACCAGCACCCTTCTCATGAGGGGACGGAGGCATGTAGCCATTTTCTGTTCATCCCACCAATCCGGCACGAGGTGCACTTGGAAAACGAACACTAAGGGGTGCAATCTGTACTCCTTAAGGCTCTAGCAGTTGCACTGAGCCATTTGAGTAGGGGAGAGCAGGAGAAAACAGACTAGTCTATTCCATCAGATTGTACTCATTGTACTGCAGGAAACTGCTGACCACAGGTTGAGTCCTTATAACAAAGTACCAGAACAATATGTTTTGCCAATTTACACAGCTTACATCTACATCTAGAAGTACTATTTTTGCTTTCATGTTTTTTTGAGATAAAAATATCTAATGCTAAAAAAAGTGATTCTTTGCTGTACTTTACATGAATCCTAGCAAAATACGAATGGCATAATTTCAGACCTTAATGACTTCCTTGCAAAATTTGATAACACAAGGCTTTTGCGAACATGTGCAGTGTATGGAATAAATGTTTGTTTTGCACCCGTGGGTTACCTGCAAAAACCTGTGGTACCTTGTGGGTAGAAGTTCCGGGTGCGGGTTTAGACACGGGTTGGCGGTTCTGCAGGTTTTCGGGTTGCGAGTTGGGCTAATCTCAATAGTGATTTTTACAAAATTTTTTCTGATCACACCTACTTCCGATGATGGCACCTCTGGTTATGACAGAACTTCCTGATTCTTGATGGTCAACATGAAAGCACTTCCTGATTCTTGATGGGCAGCGTGTCAAGGGTCCGGGTTGCAGATAAGGTACTTGCGGGTCCGGTAGTGTGTCTAGGTGGGTAAGAATGCGGGTCCAGGTTCACAGGTTGCGGGTACAGGTCAGGTACGGGTTTTACAGGTTACTTTTTAAAAATTTACAATATGGATCCTTTGGTATTAGGTTTCCTTAGGAGAAACATTGTTGCACACTATTCACATCTACATAAATAATTCTGAGCAGTTAGAAGATATTAATTTAATGTAGCATTAATAGAAAACTTAAACTATGATATATGTCACTGTGTCTTGCATTCTGTTCAGTTATATTGCCCCTCATACATTGACATAAACAAACCTATTCTGATAACTGTATCTAATAATTATAACAATGATAATTAAGGTTACATAGGCTTCCAGTCATACAGTCAATCTAATGTATTGTGAATGGTCTAGAACACACATACATAAGCAACATTTGAAAAGAATATATGGTTTTTTGGTCCATAACTGTAAAATAGAAATGATCTCAAGCAGAAAGTAGTTGCTGAAGCACAAAATAGTCTACAAGCCTTCCTGAATATACAGAATCCTTGGCAAAGTCCCAGATGAATCGCTTTAATTTCAGAATCACATTCCCAGTTGTTACTGGTGCACAGCCAGTTCTTAAAAGGTTAGACTGATGAATGTCTGTATCGGCTAATGGGCTACATTATGTTATGGCTATTCCCTGACATACATACAGTATGCAGAAGACCTTACGCAGAATACACACCGTATCCTTCTGGAATTATATCATGTGTACCAGATGCACCTTTATGCTTTGCTCTCCACTCATCTTTCTTCATAATTGCCATCAGTTCTCCTGCTTTTGATTTTATTGCATTATTTCCTGCTACTGTATTAATATACAATTAGGAATATTAGCTTGCATTTTGCTATGTTTGTAACATCCTCATCATTCTCGAAAATGATGGCTTGTGTTACCCTTTAACAAATGTTTTTATGATCATACAGGTTA
This sequence comes from Xenopus borealis, assembly GCA_024363595.1. NCBI lineage: Eukaryota > Metazoa > Chordata > Amphibia > Anura > Pipidae > Xenopus > Xenopus borealis. The sequence goes on from CM044439.1 coordinate 131,255,508, forward strand.
ATGTCATGAAGCTCTAGGAAGTCTATCTGAGGCATATTTTACTGTCTATATTATTAACATCCAGAAGCTTCAACCACTCATTTCACCTCCCTTGCACTCCAGCTTCTAACATTATACTCACATGGAGTTTGTTTTTTAACTTGATAAAGTTAAAAAATAGCCACAGATGTTGGCACTTTAAAACTGAACATGATCAGTTTCATATTTGCTCAATATATGCACAGATGTAGCCTGATGTTAATCTTCAGATCAAAAATAATCCAAACAGTTATAACTTGGTATTTATCATAAAAGCTTAAAGCCCAAGCCTAGGAAACCAAAGTAAAGCTTGCATCACACATGTGGCATATCCACCCACTAGACTAAAGCTGGAAACACAGATTAATGACCCATATGGTGATATACAAGGTGCATATCCTGTTACTATTCTGTGGAAGCCATAAAAGTGGATGGGGGCTGTTTACAATCAACATTTTAGTTTACCGCTAACAATTCATTTTACATTCTTCATCATTGTGTAAGGGAAGTGTTGAGCAGATTGTTGATGGTGTGAATCTTTCTCTTTCACCAATCATTAAAGGTTAGAAGCACTAACTCCAGGGAAAATGCATGGTAATGTAGCAGGTAAATGCTACATTTTGTTTGCTGACTTTAGAGAGCTGGATAATGGGTCCCTGGAGTGAAAGCAGGGTTATAGAGAGGGTTGTTTCTTTCTGTATTAGATAGCGCCAAGTTGGCTTAGGTTCTGTTATTTTGTGTTTTTCCTTTATTTAAACAAAATAAATAGTTGTGCCCAATTTTATGGGTGTCTGAGCAAGACTGAACCCGATCTGCCCCAGGAGACTAAAATCCATCAACCTGTAATTCCTAGAATAATTTTTAGCAAGATTTATGACTGAGGGTGGAACTAGTATGGTAATAGTTCCCAAACAGTTAGGCTATCCCCACAGGGAACTAGGGTAGACTCTGTTGACCAAGGTTGAAGGGTTAGTGTGAGATTTGGGAAAACTTGCTCTCCTAGATATCACTGAAAGTTCAGATTGAGATTTGAAGTTGAAATTTGTGTTGAACACTAGATAATCTGAAGTCAATGGCAGTTCAATGGATATATGAATGATTTTATTATAAGTAACCTTGTTAAGGTGCTCAATCAAAAGAACAGAGTTTGGGGAGAATTTGCTTCCCAATATATTGTCAAAATCATTGCTGGATACAAGTTAATGGAAGCCTTGATGAAATGCTTGACCAATCAAGGAAAAATCAGCAACATAATACCTATTAAAACATAATTTTATTCTACAGGTAAAAAAATGCAAAATGAGAACAATATGTGTATATATGTAGCCTCTAACTAAACAGAAAAAAGGACATACGTTTATTTCTCATGCCCACCATGTAGTTGTAGCTCATTATGTCCCATAGCTGAGAAGCAGCAATCTTGAAAACCAAACCCCCAAAGAAGGTTATTGAAAAATGTGATTCCCAGCTCAGTCTGTTTTTGAGAT
>CM044439.1:131273801-131293516 GCA_024363595.1 Xenopus borealis
TTTCCAGTTTGCAGTTTCAGCAATCTGGATGCTAGGATTTACCCTGAATAGAATGATGAACAATAAAAAGTAGCAATAGCAATACATTTGTAGCCTTTCAGAGCATTTGTTTTTATATGGGGTCAGTGACTGCCATTTGGAAGCTGGAAAGAGTCAGAAGAAGGCAAACAATTCAAAAACTATAACATAAATAATGAAGACTAATTGAAAAGCTGCTTAGAATTTGAAATGCTATAAGATAAAGCAAACTTAAGTACACCTAAAGGTGGAACACCCCTTTAACAGAAAAACTAAGTAAGCTAAAAAAAATGACACCTCCCCAAATGTCATATTGTTGAGGAATCTGCATCAGGTGCTTTTCTTTGGTATTCTGAAATTTATATATAATGTTTACAAAGTACAATCATTTTTAGTTAGTCCGCGTACAAGTCATTTACCAGTTTTTCATCTATACAAAAATAGTCAAAAATTAACAAATTGGCTTCCTCTTCCAAGGAAGAGAATATGAAACTTCTAGCTATGGGCATATTCAGAAGTGTAATTTTATTTTTTTTGCAGGTTTTTTTTTTTTTTTAAATCTATCACTTAATTCAAATGTGAATTTTTTTTTTGATGATCAGCAGGTATTGCAGCTTAATTCTTTTTAAGTGTTATATGAATACTTAAAAAGAAAATCTTAACTTTGAAGCAAAGTTTAAGGTTCTCATCAAACATGCAGCACAGAGAGAATATGTAACTGCTCCGCATATAAACTTGTAAGAGGTATAAACAGGAAAGAATGGGTACATTAAAATTATAACTACCTCCATCTGGACATCCAAGTTTATTGCACCGATAACTAGATTTAGTAGTCAGGTATAGAGCAAATGAAACCCCAGTTCATGGTGCTTGGAGTAATTTGCACTCAAGGTAAATAACTCCGTTCCATAAAAATGATTTGCCTAGACTTGAATACAGCTGCAGCAGAATTTAACTGAGTGAGAAGTCAAGTCAAGCGTGGATCAGTCAGTGCTAGCACTAATAGTTTGTAATGCCTTTTGCACAGAATACTAACTTAAAACGGAAGTGACTGCCTCTGTATGCACTGTATTCGAAACACTTAAGTCGACAGGGTAATGAACGGGTCCAAATGGGTTTGAATCTCTGGGGACTTGCGGCTATTCACATCATTATCATGATGATACTATCTATATATATTTGTGTCAGCCTGAGTGCACTTCTGGGGACAGAGTAGATGCAGAAGAAACTGCCCCTGGAGGCTTGGCTTAGTGTGGGGGCCTGATGTAGGAAAGGTGCCTTTTATTCAGCAGTGCAGCTAACGCAGGGTGCCCCCAATGTCCAGCATCCACTCACTCCCCATGGTATCTTCTGGAGGGACATTTCTGCGCTCGGCCATTTGTGGTACCCGACTACGGGTCGGATTGAGGTTCTGGTCAAGCCACGGCTCATGCTAGCTCTCACACAAGTCCCTGGCTTCACTCATGCTACTAAGTCGTGCTTCCTTGTTGGGCTAAGAAGGTTCTGGAAAGCGAATTTTCAGGTCAAACGGCAGCGGGTATTCTTTAAGCTGGCTGGGGGAGGATGCATATTGAGGGGCCAATTACAATGCAAGGATGGCAGAGGCCTGGAAATTGCATCCATGTTGGCGATTGGTTGGGTACACCCCATTTTAACTTAAGGGGTGTGTGTTGGATAGTGTAACTTTTAATATTTTAATTTGTAAAAACACACCTCAGTATTACAAGACAAGGTTGAGTGCTATAATATAGGTCATGTAGCTTCCATGTGACTACTAATATATTATGTATATAAATCACTGATATTTTGATCTATTTATTTAAATTAATGTCTTCAGAGAGTGCTCTTCATTTGCTTCAGTTTCTTCACCCCATCCATCCCTTCCATCTGTTCTACTCTTCTCTCTGCAGCCTGTAATTTCCACTTCTGTTCATGTCCCCTTTGCTCATTCATTCCACCTCTTCTCTCTTCGGCCATCAGTTCACTTCTGCTTCCTCCTGTCTTTTCACTGCTGCTGCCACATTCCCATCCTTACTCTGCTCTCCTCAGCCTCTCGGTTCAACTTCAATCCATTCCCCTCTGCTGCTGCCCCATGTCTGTTCCACCTCTGCCTCTTGTTCATACTTACTGACAAATACAAGAGGTCCTCTGCACTCAACCCATTATCAATATATTTAAGACATTGAGACAGACCCAGATTTGTGGAAAGGCCACCTAGGCCCGTGCCTAGGGTGGCAGGATTTCAGGGAGTGGCATGCTGCCCAACCACACCCACATTTGTTCAAAAACACTGGGGATGCGCAGGAGATATGATAGTTTTTTAAATTTGCCATGCACCAATCCCCATTGCTCCAGTCCCGATGATGGAAATTAGCCCAAATATAGAGGACCTCGTTTATTTTTTTGACATCCAGATATATATATATATATATATATGTCCAGATTTATTCAGACACTCCTCATTAATCAACAAAATGCAGATCCATTTATATCTGCCTGGCACAGTAAGGAAGAGTTTACCAAAAGTCATCACAATCCTACCTGTTTGGTTCTTAACCTGGATTCATCAGACAGGTTGTTGTATGTATAATGGGCCTGAGTCACGCCACAAAACAAAACTGCAACAATACCTGCAAACACAAGGTTTAGGATAGTGTGAGAAGCATATAAATATACCAGAGATATATTTGAGAACTATACATTTTTGAACACCGGGTAAGGTTTATTTGATGTATTCACTATGACATCCAATCAATACAGCCAGTTAGTTTTACACTTATAAGTCAGACAAAAGCAGAGCATTAGAGGAGGCATTAAATTCAATGCTGTGGTTTTATGAACTGTATGTTTGCCAGTGAAAACTTTCAATGATTGTGTCTTTTATAAAATATTTAACCAACTGGATTTTATAGAACTGCATTCACAATAATTTACAGCTCAGCTGGAATAACTTTCTGTTGCTACAAATTCTACTATATACATAGGCATAAAATGAAGTATTCTGCTTCACTTAGGAAACCAAAAGTAATGGTATGAAATGAAAGAAATTCAATGGAGTCTGAGTATTAAGAAGGCCTCGTTTCACCAATTGTATGTTACACTGTGTCAATGTCCCAAGCATTTTTGACCCATAATTAATAAAGCATTTTTTTTTCAAAGATTATAACCTACACAACAGCATAGCTAAATAGCTATTGAGAGAATGAGTAATCATAACAGCACAATACTTCACTGCTATGATTTATATTGATATTCCTAAATCAAGGCCAGCCAATAGTTATGGTCAAATCTGACCCATTTTTGCCAATGCAAAAGTCAATAGGTGATTTTTCATTTTTTTAGAATAACTTCGAGTCTATAGGTGTTTTTTTGCTGCAAAATATTTCATTGATCCCTACCAGCCAGTAAGATACATCTGTATATACAATAAAAGCACAGTATTAAATTTCCAGTAGGTGAACACTGCAATTATTATATTCAAGTCTTCAAGTGGAGTCTAAGTGAGCTACAGCAGTCTCTAAGTCTGTACACTTGAATCCCTAACTCTATAGGAAGCACACCCAGCAGGACTCCCTCTCACTCCTGGAGTGACCTATTACAGACCACCTAGTGGGACTACAAGCACCCAACTTCCAGAAGGTGGAATCCCAAGAAAGAGAGCATATGATGGTTTGTCCATATATAGAACAGAACAATTACACTTCCTGGCCAGTTCAAGATGCAAGGCTGATTAGTAATTCTTTCTTAACAGTACATGGCAGAGCAGACACTATAACATTGTGCATCAGATGCCCTGCAGCATCAACAGCTTGAACCTCATTTTCTATTTGATGATTTCCAACAACCCCTAAGTTTAGCTTTTCAACAGCTACATCAATGAAACACTAAGAGGTTGGAATTACAGTCCACATAATAAACAATGGTAATCTGTAGTTTGGATGAATATTTTGCGGTACACATAAGAAATCTAAATAGGCATTAATGGCATACAACAAATCATAGGCTTAAAGCTCAGTTTACAGTTTGATAATGACTCATTCAGAATGTTAGATGAGCAGATGTTAAATTGAGGCTGTTATGATATAAACAAGCGGGGAGATGACATATCTTCTGGGTAAACGTTGTGGCTTATTGTTTGAGTTACCTTTAAATATGATTTTTTAACAAAAAGAAGAGGGCCATCTGAACCATTTAAGTTCATTTAGCAGGTTTTAGATGTCTCAAGAGCTTCCTGGTAATTAGAGAGGCTGATGACATCAGCTGGGATGCTCAGTCTTTATATTCAGTAGGATGCAGCTGTCTATCTTGTAGTGCAATTGAAAAATGAACATTTCTAGTTGGTTAAAGCACATAAGGAGCTATAGCTTACATAATTTGCTAGATGTTCTTCTGACTACATGCAACAGTGCGCACCTCCATTTTGCACGCTATGGGTAATTAAGGGTATAATCGCGAACACATTTTGTAGGATAAATGTCTTGTTCTGATTGCCGAGGTACATTTCTATTTTATCATTTAGCTTATTGGCTGAATATTCAAATCTTCAAGGTGATTATACTGCTAAACTACAGAACATTTTGGTGAGATGTCTGTGACAGTGAGAGGAGTACAAAAGACATAAACAAGGTGAACTTGCAAAAAACACATTGCAGCACAGTTGTCTTTTAACTGGTTCCTGACACTTCTGGGTTAGTTGATCATCTGCCATTGCTCTATCTGCAAGGACTTTATATGCTCCTGGTACTCCAGTTTCTTCCCACATTCCATAAACATATAGGCAAGTGCATTGGTTCCTGATGAAAACTGACTCTTGAATGAATACGATAGAGGCCTTAAAAGGATAGTGACATGTCTCAGGTCTTAGCAGAATTGTGTTCTTTGTTATAATGGGCCCATATATCCTTTAGATAATTTTCCTCAATTTGACCTCTTTTTTATGTAAATAAGATATAGGTCATTTGTCTCTTAAGAAGGTAGAAGGGGATGAAATGTGAATTGTTAAGTAATGGTTAATGAATAATTAATTTGGCCAGTAGGTGGCTAAGTGAGTTGAAAGTTGAACTGTGAAAGTTGTTGGTACTGAAGAGTGAATAAAGCATACAGGAACAGGAAATATAGTGGCCATTCTGGCAGTGATAGAGGAAGGGACAGCAGTCTGTTGGTGAGAGGTGAGGCGAAAAGATTGTGCCAATGTCTACCTGCCATGAAGGAGTCACAGCAATAAACTACAACTGTTTAAGAGAAAGTCTGCCAGCATGCTCTTATTGTCCCTTGTGGCTTGTCACTCAGGGCTGACAAGGTGGAACTTGGAACATAAATGCTTGACTGACAGGAAGAATCGGGCAGCACAGTTAAATTGTATTGTCAGCTTATACCAAGTGTCTACACAGGGTCAGAGGTCACAGCTAGCTTATCAAGTGCTGCTGCTTCATTTCATGTTCAGGTATGTGACAATAGAATAGCAATCCTCTACCTCGCTATAAAACTTCTCTCCTGCACTGCTCTTTGGCGCTCCTTGTTATATATATTTTTTAAATGGTGTTTTTAACTTTACAGGTACCTGATTATTTATGTGTGGCTCTTGTCTACCTGCCTACCCTGCCCATGTAACCATCTGTGCTAGGACTTCTTGCAACGTTAACCTTTTAAACCCCAGAGCTAGTGTAGATTGTTAGTGCAGTAAACACAGGTAGGCAGGCAGGTAGACAATGGTCATGCATAAATAAGTTGGAATGAGTTCAAATAGGGTTGCCTCTTTTGGGCTGCACTCAGACTGGGCAGAGGGGCGGGAGGTGAAATCACTGGGGCATGCATACCTCCCAACATTTTGGAAACGGAACGAGGGACAAAAAGTTGTGGAGCGTGGCAAATTTTGTTTGACATGCCCCTTTTTTGGCCACACCCCATAATAATCATGCCCATTTTACAAAATTTGTCAGGTTCTGAAAGTATGAACACATTTCTGTAGTTTTATGTTTTATTACAGTTTTATTAATGAAGGTGAATTGCCCTTTAAGCTGTGAATCGTCTTCTCCCAAGGGACAAAACTGTTACAGATGTATCAAGTATTTATTCTGGGATCTCTGCCAAGAGCCAATTAAGTTAGAAACATTGTATCTCTTTTGGCTGTGCAGAGAAATAGGAAATCCAGGCAAGTTTTAACCTGGGCATCCTGCCCAAAAAAATCGGCCTGTTCAGCTCAAAAAAGCCAAGATATGAGATAAGAGCAGTCACTCGTCTCAGACCAGAAGTAGTAACCATCTCTATATGATTGATACGTTTTATTGAAGGTAGAGTCTGATGTCACAGGCAGGGTTGTGATGTGGCGATTGGCTGATTGCCATGCCATTCTAGTGGAGTAACGCCCAATTTCCTGATTTGGAAAACAGGCCAAGCAGTTTTGACCTGGGTATCCCGCCCCAAAAAAACAGGCTGCCCAGCTCAAAAAAGATAAGAAGTGAGATAAGAGGAGGCACTCGTCTCTGACCAGAAATTGTACCCTTCTTTATAGGAGGATATTTTAATAATTTGGTGGGTTTACATCAATAATTTTATCATTAATAGTTATTATTCCTATCCAAGAAAAGATCTAATCACAAAACTAAAGGTGTCACTATGTAAGGGACTGATGTAAATGATATATAGTCTCTGCAAAAAAAAGCATAAACATGTAGGCACTATATAAATAACAGATTAGAGTTGTCATTTTTTTACCCGGTAGTAAAAAAAATTACCCGAGTGCCCCATTAAAGCTATATCCAATGTGAGCTACAAATGTACTGTATAATGCACATTACAAGAATTATATGTCAATTACAGTGAAAATTGGGAACGAAAATGTTTTTGGGTGAAATCCAGCACTTCTTGCAGGATTTAGATTTGTCTGAATCCATATTGCATAGCCGATTCAAACCCAAACCTTAAATGCCAGTTGACTTTAAAGCACTTAAAATTTTAAGCCCATTATACAATATTGTAGGCATTTTCCTCTGTTTAAATATGCAAATTATGGTTTGCATTTAGTTCACCATTTGACTAAATCTTTAATGGGGTATTAGTTATTCAGGCAAATCTGAATATTAGAGATGCGGTGCATTCATAGAAAAAACAGAAAAGGAATATATAAGGTATAAACCTTAAACAGCATCACATGCTATGTGAAGAGAAACATAAATGGCCGCATGCAGTATTGCTTTTTCGTTCGGCAAATGAAGGCTACTGCATGACTGATTATTGTTAAATGACTACAATTCTGGCAAATTAAAGAAAGTCGATAAAAGGATTTGAAAGGTCAACTGCTTAACTCACCATCAATCGTTATTTTTCTTGCTGGCACCTCAAAGTAAGTCTGTGTTTGGTTCATAATTACTGACTAAGGATTAACCTTGCCGAAGTTTAGAGTAATAAGAACTATGTCCCTGAATAGATTTGCTTTTATCTGTTATCAGTTTTAGAAAGAAAAAAGGGCAACAGTATATTAAAATAAATGAGGAAGGAGTTCAACGAATATTTGTAAAAATGAGGGAGTTATCTATATAAATTATCTAATATAAAGTTCCTTTCTTTAACACGATTTTAATTAATTTTCACTGCAATCCCATGCTGCCATAAGAAAAGTAATATACCTATTAAGGCACCCCCACGTTCCACATTTTCCCGTAAACGTTTTAAAAAGCCAGTAAAACCATGTATATTTATGCCCATACATCAGCCCTATAGACATCAGCAATAATACTTGCAATGTTGAGAAATAGAATTTGTTCTGCCTTTAACTAGATTATTTGAACTTTTGAAACCCTTGATGCTGGCTTGTCAAAGACCTGATAGGCTTACCCCATTGGAAATTTGATTTACATACCCCAGTTCTTAATACCGTGTATTCAACATTAATGACCGCTTGAAGTCTTTTGTTGAAGTTGTGGATGAGGCTCTTTGTCTTCTCAGATGTTAAAGCTGCCCATTCTTCCTGGCAAAAAGCCTCCAGTTCCAGAAATTCTTGGGCTGTCTTGCATGAACTGCATGTTTGAGGTATCCCCAGAGTGGCTCAATGATATTGAGGTCAGGAGACTGAGATGGCCACTCCAGAACCTTAACTTTATTTTGCTTTAGCCAATGACAGGCCGACTTGGCCTTGTGTTTTGGACCATTATCATGCTGAAATGTCCAAGTACGTCCCATGCGCAGCTTCCCGGAATGGAGTGCAAATTTTCCTCCAGTATGTTTTGATAACTTACTGCATTCATTTTGCCACCAATTCTGACCAAATTTCCTGTGCCTTTGTAGCTCACACATCCCCAAAACATCTGTGATCCACCACCATGTTTCACAGGAATGGTGTACTTTTCATCATAGGCCTTGTTGACTCCTCTGTGTTTAACTTATATATCCAACGCATAACACTAATGGCGGGAGTTATATCTTCCCAATTTCTATCTTAATAAATCTTAATATTAGTAAGAAGCAACACGTTGATAACTTCAAAAAGACACTCCTCATCTATTCTCACTCCTGGCCCGGGTCCACCCACCCCGAGCCAAACACTTAAGGAAAGGGATAGAAACAGAGTCCATAAATGGCAAGCTCACGCAAATGCATAAACCTCTTACTAGATTGTTGCTTTAACCCGGGTGCAGCTGCCTGAGTCCCTGGCCAGGGGATAAAGGAATGGCCAATAGTCAACTTCTCCGGCAGCGCACTCCAAACTCCAAAGTAAAAGGTCACCGAAGCAAAAGTTACAAGTTAAAAAGGTATAAATTTATTTGAACATTGAATATACAAACAAGCGTCAGAGTAATCAACTTGTATGGAAGCGCACTCCGAACTCCAAAATAAAAGGTCACCGAAGCAAAAGTTATAATATAGCTTTTCCTTTGGTGATCTTTTACTTTGGAGTTCGGAGTGCACTGCCGTACAAGTTGACTACTTGTTGACTCCTCTCCAAACGTAGCGTTTATGGTTGTGGCCAAAAAGTTAAATTTCAGTCTCATCACTCCAAATGACTTTGTGCTAGAAGGTTTGAGGCTTGTCTCTGTGCTGTTTGGCATATTGTAAGCGGGATACTTTGTTTGCGTAGTAATGGTCCTCTTCTGGCAACTCAACCCAAATTTCTTCAAGTGCCTCCTTATTGAGCATCTTGAAACAGCCACACCACATTTTTTCAGAAACGTTATTTGTGGGGTTTTCCTTGCATCCTGGACAATTTTTCTGGCAGTTGTGGCTGAAAGTTTAGCTTTATTTGGTCTGGTTTCAACAGAACCCCTAATTTTTCACTTCTTAATTAGAGTTTGAACATTGCTGGCATTCTCAAGTGCTTTGATATTTTCTTATATCCCTTTCCTGGTGTATAGAGTTCAACTATCTTTTCCCACAGATCATTTGACAATTCTTTTGCTTTCCCCATGACTTAGAATCCAAAAAACATCAGTGGAGCACTGGATGAAAGATGCAAGGGTCTGTCAGGAGTCCAGAAAGTCATTGAACTTTTATACACACCCACTAATTACAAGAAAACAGATCACAGGTGAAGACAGTTACCTTTAATAGCCATTCTAACCCTTTTGTGTCAATGTGTGTGCATGCTATCGGGCCAAATCACCAGGGTATGTAAACTTTTGATCAGGGTCATTTGGGTAGTTTGTAGTTTGTGAAGTGATTTTGATTTAAAACGAGTAAACACAGTTGTTTGACAATGAATGGCTGGGTAAAACTGGGTATATAGATAGGCTTTGCAAAATAATTTTTTTTTCTAATATAGTTAGTTAGCCAAAAATGTAATGTATAAAGGCTGGAATGACTGGATGTCTAACATAATAGCCAGAACATTACTTCCTGTTTTCCACTGATGTGTTACCTGGAAGTAACCAATCAGAGACTTGAGGAGGGGTACATGGTTCATAACTGTTGCTTTTGAATCTGAGCTTCATGCTAAGAATCATTTGCAAACTCACTGAACAGTTATGTCCCATGTGGCCCCCCTTCAAGTCACTGACTACAGTAACTCAGAGTTAAAGAGCTGAAAAGCAGGCGTTCTTGCTATTATGTTACATCCAGACATCCAGCCTTTATACATTACATTTTTGGCTAACAACTATATTAGAGTTGTTTTTATTTTGCACAGCCTATCTATTTAATTTTTGATTTCACACTGAACTGTTCTTTTCCTGTTTTTTACATTTTTTACATGGGGTTGGTTAAATTATACATATACAGGTATGGGATCTATTATCCAGAATGCTTGGGACCTGGGGTATTCCAGATCTTTCTTTCTTTCCAACAGGCTGGAGTCTATTGGAGACAGCCTTTCCGTAATTCGGAAATTTCTGGATAATGGGTTTCAAAATAAGGGATCCCATGCCTGTATATACTGTATATATTGTGTATTATATATATATAATACACAAAAGCCCAGAATATCTTGTAAATTATATCCTTATAAATAGTGAGTTCTGATGTCATCAGTTATAAACGGTGAGTTCTGATGTGATTTCTGCCACATGACTCACTGAAACTTGTGTATTATAATAAATAAAGTACCCCCAGCTGCAAAATATGAGGATATTAGAAGTTACCTCGGAGTTCCATGACCTGTATATGGTCATGAATCTCCTCAGTAACTTATAATATCCTTATAATTTACAAGACGGGGCACTTTATTCACTATATAATGGGCAGCTGAAGCGCATCTTCCTCCCCGATAGAAGATGCTAGGGTCCTTAGCCCAACAGCTTAAATATACAGCCTAATGTCTTGATAATGTCTTGATAATGATAATGAAAGATATGGATGCCTTACAATTAATTAATGTACATTTACAGCCATTTACATCAGCCCTAAAACAATTCATGCACTTTTTAAAGAGATTTGATACATAGTACATAAAGTGGCACCTCTTGTAAATTATAAGGATACTATAAAATACCGAGGACTTTCATGACCATATAAAAACACAATACCGAAGGACAGGTCATGGAACTCCAAGGTAACTTCTAATATCCTCATATTTTGCAACATGGGATACTTTATTCATTATAATACACAAGTTTTAGTGAGTCATGTGACAGCCTATTGGGTTTCAATTATTTTCTAGTAGACATTAAATTCAACAGAACACAATTACACGTCCAGTTTGTTTTGCTTTTAGCTGTATTTCAGTGCCCCAGTCAGGGTAAACTTGATATTATTAAATGCTATGGCTTATGCAGTGTACTGGCTTTTACTAGTGAGACGCACTGCATTTATTCTAATAGGAGGAGGTAGCTGGTGAGCAGTCAAAACAGATATGATTTATGTGCAAACACACTGTGATTAATTACATGAAGTATATCAGTAATTTTCTCTTTTGTAATATTACTGCCAAACTCAAGATTTTCTTATGACTTTGAGGTTAATAACAGCTCGTGTTTAGCAGTTTAACTGATGCATAGGTGTAGTGAAAAAATGATGGATTGGTTGCTGAAACTGATGGCTCCCATTAACATCAATGCAGTAAAAATGCTCTCCATCAATTCAAATGGCCATTACCCAAAGCTCTTTCTATGGTTTCTGACATACTGGTGTTACGAGATGCATTTCCCAAATCACTCTTTAAATATTAACTTATATAATTGGAGTTGAATCTGCAGTCAGAGCTGTCATTTACAGGAACTTCAGTCTTATTTAAACACTACTATTGCATGATTTGGGCTTGTCAGAGCTGCTAGGTTTACCCCTCTGGCAATGATACAGATTAATGGGAAGCTCAAGGGCATGGCCTCCCTCCTTGGTTGAGTAGAGCTCTAATTATCAGGTTTTGGGGTCTATAAAAAGGCACAAAATGATAAAATACATAGAATACTGTCCATCATTTGCTGTAAAAATAAGCTTGCTGCACAGGCTGTTTTGGGAACGCTGGAACCCCTTCTTGTTTCACCCATATAGTTAAATGCCAGAATCAGGAGAGGTTCATGAAAAACACACAATTTTAATGTATGCAGTAATATGTAGGCGATACATATTAATGCTTATAAATAATTCTTAAGGATCTATGCTTTAATCAGCCATTTATTGCACAATTAGTTATGCTCTATTTTTACCCTACAATGATGTAACTTCTGGTTCCAGTTTAAAGGACCAGTAACATCAAAAAATGAAATTGTTTTAAAGCAATAAAAATATAATGCAGTGTTGCCCTGCACTGGTAAAACTTCAGTGTTTGCTTCAGAAGCTCTACTATTGTTTATATAAATAAGCTGTTGTGTAGCCATGGGGGCAACTAGTCAAAGGAGAAAAGGCTCAAGTTACACAGCAGATAGCAGATAAGCTCTGTAGAACATAATGGGGGTCATTTATAAACTTCGCGCAGGGCAGATTGGTTCGCAGAGTGAATATATTTGCCCTGCACCTGGTTATATTCATACAGCTGAATAAGAGTGTGCAAAAACAGATTTGCGAATTTGTTTTTCACATTGCGAATGTCTATAGGAGCTTTTTAAATATGGCAAATATCACAAATTGCGAACACTCTGCGCCACAACTTTGGTGGCGGAGAAAATATTCGCAAGACTGTTTCGCAAATTGCGAATTTAAGTTACTTTTAACGCTATTTTCGCGCAAAACAACCTTGCAAAGTGCCTGTACTCACGCAAAGACCCATCTTGTTTGCGAAAATTCATTCACAATGCGAATTCGCAAAAAGACGGGCACAGTAGTGCAATATTGTAGCGTTCAGGAAAAAGCATGGGCAAAACTACCATTTGCGAAAATAATATGCTGCGCGAACTTTATAAAAGACCCCCACTGTTATCTGTTATCATTACTTATCCTGTGCCATATAGCCATTTTTCAATTTCCACCATTGCTACTTATCAGCTTGTCTATATGAACTATAGTAGTGTTTCTGAAGCAAACAGATATGTTTTAACAGCACAGGACAACACTACATGACATTTTCTTTTCTTTAAAACACTTAAATTTTTTGGTGTTACTGTTCCTTTAAAAAGGTTTGATGGGTAAAAAGGTTATCTAATTGGGTAATTGCACCCCAGGGTATCTTTTGAGTAAGGGGTTGCTGAGCGTATCAACAAAAAATAATTTTTTTTGATGGGATAATGTTATGAGTAGGATGCCAACACAAAGTAACAATGCCTTACAAGGATGTTCATTAGTGTGTGTTATACAAGCTCATTGTTAAATTATTACTATTAAACTATTACTGGCATATAAGCATATATCTGGCAACATGGATACATGTTTTCATATAGATGTAAATCTGACACCCAGTTGTAGTGATACGGACATAAATATCAATTTCAGAGATTTCCAATGATGGACACTCACAAGCTGGACTTTGTTTGTAATACATGTATGGGATCAGTTATCCGGAAACCCGTTGTCCAGACATTTTATCCAATTTTTTTTTTAAATGATTTCTTTTTTTATAAGTAATAATAAAAGAGTACCTTGTGATTGATCCAAGCTAAGATATAATTAATCCTTATTGGAAGAAAAACCAGCCTATTGGGTTTATTTAATGTTTACATGATTTTGTAATAGGTCTGATGATCCATTTTCCAGAAAACCCCAGGATTATGGATAACAGGCCCCATATCTGTACTTTAAAACAGGGGTCCCCAACTCCTGGGCTGCGGACAGTCCTGAACTGTGCCTCAGAGCCTAGCCACCAAATGGACGTGCAGTTGCCACCAGCCCCAGAACCTGCCCCCCCCCCTGCAAAACATTTTGCCCTTACATTGGTCCCTGGGCCAAAAAAGGTTGTGGAACATGGCTTTAAAACATATTAGAAACCAAGGAGTTCAAACACAGTGCATCTCCCTGAATGATCATTTGGATGCAGAAAAGGTCATTTAGCCAGTAGGAAGAACTCTGAGTTTTGAAGAGTTAAATGAGCTGTGTATGAAGTAATGGACACTAGCAGTACAATAAAGCAAATATTTATTGCCTAGTTTACATCTTGTGTCTTGTCAATACCAGTCAAGCTGCTGAGATTGTGGGACACAAGCATCACCGGTTTTTCCTCATATAGAAATGAGTGGTGCATTCAGAAAGAAATTGCCTGATAAATTCATGGCTGGAATTTGGGGATTGGCAGATTTATGAAATAAGTCCATTTTACAGCGAGAGGCAATCTGACATCCCAAAAGGAACATATTAAGCCGATGCCCAGAAAATAAATTGTTTCTCTTTATGAGTTCTGTGCAATTTGCACACTTACCTGTGAGTCCTGCTGCTTCTGCGGATAAGAAAGCACTCCACGAGAGGAGGAAAAACAGCCCAGTCTCCAGCATGGGAAACTCACACAGCTTTGTAAACTTTGTCAAGTGACCAGCAGTCATTAAGGAAAAACCTTTGCCTATTTTCTTTAATAAGTTCATAAGGGAATCATATCAAAAGAGAACTGAAAAGAGCAAGAGAGGCTTCTAATTTATATATAATAGCACATCCAACGAAAAATAGAATTGGGCCATTTATCTCACAAAATTGAAATATGCTTTTCATTTTTAGCTTAAAGTTTAAAATGCATTGTAGTCAATTTCTTGCTGTTTTACAGAACCTAATTAAATCACATGACTAATTATATTACAGCGTCAGGTAAACCCCATTAAACGTTTGAGCTTTCAGAATTATCAGCCACTTTAGAGAGACTTTTGATCTGTCTGTAGAAAGATACAGCTCATAAAGGGTCATAAAGGGGCAAGAAAGCCAGCATGGGTGTCTTAAATCATGCAGGTATAACCTATTTAAAATATAAATTTACACAGCTTATCAGACAAAATGTTAACTACAGAAAAATATTTCATACAATGCTTTAGAGCAATGATGTGATTTATGCACTTGAATGCTTGAATATGGTCTAATAACCCAAATGAAAACACTGGCAAGCAATTTGACCTAATGACAGAAACGGACTATAAATCTGCCCTGTAGTGTTGCAAACAGAAGGATCGTTATTTCACTTTGCCTAAACTGAGGCCTCTTTGGCTTATATGGGAAATATATCTGTGTTCAACTGAATAATTGTGGCCAATTACTTACATTTACTGCCTCAATGCATCTTGCACTGCGAGTCTTTCTTGCAATTCTATGAAAGTCAGGGGACTCCTTGATATCTTTATATATGGCTCCTAAATGAAGACTTTACACTAGAATGGCAAGGCACAAAAACGTTCTGCTTTGTATTTAGGCTAAGATTTATTCTAACAGTGACATGGACAGGATGCAGAATCTAACTGTAGTGTTTGCAGACGCTTGTATCCCTAAATTGTATACATTTCAGTAGAAATATTTAGAGATCTTTAGGGCTTTCATGTGTACTACCGCAAGAAAACAGAGAGGTGTAAGGTATGAACTAATGTCCTTTCTTTCCTACGAGTTTGTAGTCATTCCACAGCGAGGAATGGGCTGCATTAACTCAAGCATTTTTGATGTATGAGCCTTTAAAGGAGAAGGAAAGGTTAAAACTAAGTAAGCTTTATCAGAAAGGTCTATATAAATATACCAGTAAAACCTCAAGGTAATGCTGCTCTGAGTCCATCTCAAATGAACCACTGCATTTCTTTCCTTTTTTTGTGCACTCATGGGCTTCTGTATCAGACTTTGTGTTTTCAACTTAAACCTCCGGGGCTAGGGTTTGAGCATGCTCAGTTTACTCTTCTATCCCTCTCCCCCTTAACTTCCCCCCTCCCTGCTGTAATCTGAGCCCAGAGCTATAAGTAAGCAGGGGGAGACTTGGGTAAGAAGTGATGTCATCCCAAGCTAATACGACAGCTGCTATCCTAAACAAATAGAGAGAGCTTCTACTCGGGTATGGTAACACATTCAGCAGAATAAACATAGTGTTATAGCTTGTACTGTTGTGGCTAATCTAGTGGCATAAAACTGCTTCAGTAGCTTTCCTTCTCCTTTAAAGAAGTATTAGCCTCTCTTAGGCTTTTACCTATCTTCTTAGCGCCAGTGCCTTGTCCCCATCCCAACTGCATCAACCCCACTGCTTAACAGTTAACTGTTCCCAGTTCTTGATTCTAAACTACAGAGTTGTTGGCTATCTTGTGTGGTTAGTCTGCATGGTGGTGATTGCTGAACAGGAAAATAAACACTGGGCAAGGCCCACAGGTTGGGATCTACCACACTAGCTAAAAATCAATTGTTCTTGTACCTACTTCAACTTACCTCCACAATTCTGCAGTTAGGCACCAATTACATGGAACAATTACCTTTAGCCAGTGTGGTTGATAAGGTTTGTGGAGAAGACAAGTAGGACTAAGTGGTAGCTTAAGAAAAAAACACAACAAAAATTTTCCCAGAAGCGTTTTTTCAAGGGAAAAAAGGTTGCATGCCAAGAATCTCCTTGTCCCATTCATTCAATGAGGCTGAAAATCTTGAATGTTTTAATAAACTGGGAAAATAAAGTTGTCAGAGAACATTCACTTCTATACACCTCGACAGCTTTTACTTGCCAATTTTTTTCTTGTGACTTTTCGTGGTTTTATTCTTTAATAAATGGTGACTATTAAAGGCTACAAAGAATATTCGAGGATGTTGTTTTTTCACGAATCATGAAAAAAAAAACCCTACTCGATTTCTGATATAAATATCAAATATATAGGATGCATTTTAATGTTTTTCATTTAACATTAGTACTTGACCAATAAAGGACAAAAATGTTTTAAAAGGATATTAAGGCCGTGACAACAGAAAAGGCTGAACCCATTGCAAAAGAACCAGCGAAGATTCCAAGGAAATTGCCAACACATTGAAAAAAAGCAGCTGCATCAAATACATTGGGATTCTCCTTTGGGCTGTATATGGATATGGAACTGGAAGAAAAAGAGACAATAGAAAGAGTAAAGTTAAATGTGAAAACATTTTAAAAAAAAGTCAATCAAGTTATTGGACTTGAATACTTATGTTGAAGCATTGGCATTAATAAGGTGGCCAGGACACTACAACTACCTGGAGCTGAGGGGCAGTCATCCTACATCTTATGGAAAAGGAAGGCTGCACAGTGAAATGAAAGGAAACAGAATTTACAGAGTCCTTAGGCATCTTGAAATTAATTTTTCACTATACATATCTGGACGCTGAAGATAGATGTTAAAATATACTATGTATATGCAGTCCAATAAAACCATTCAGTACGTGAATTCCATTCAATATTTGGTTGCCAGCTTTAGTTTGAATTTTAAAATACCGAAGGGGTAAAAAACGTTGATTTAAAGGGATAGTAACAGAGCTTGCCTTGGCAGAAGTATTCCATGTAAACCTTGTAAACAAAGTGCCTATTCTGTATTCAAAATGGATGATATCATTTGTGTGGTGAATCCTTTAGCTAGACAGTTTAACTGCCTTTATTTATTAAAATATACAGGTAATTAATGTTCTCTCTTTCTTTCCTCATATATTAAAGTGATACTGACGCTAAAAATGTTCGTTTTAAAATATGAATCTACATTAAAAGTTACCTATAGGTCATCTTGATCGTTTTTCACCAATAGGTCTTCATTTGTAAGTAATTGTTACTTGAAGTTCCTAAACCTGACTGTTTTGCCAACCTGACTGTCCCATCTCAGCCTGTCAGAGTTTCTAATGCTAACAGACTCCCGCTGAACAAATATGGCAGCCCCCTAATAGAGGAACATGGGGTAAGTAAGGTAATGCAAAAGCATCAGGGAAATGCGTTTATGACTAAATGATCAATGGTTTCAAATTATATTAGGATAGATATAAAAAAGGGTTATTTTCTGGTGTCAGTATCTCATAAATTACAACTCTAAAATGCATTTTTTGTAAATGTTACTGAAAACTATGTGCACAAGTATAAGTAGCATACTGATTGTAATAATTCCAAGTCTATTATATTTGTGATTTTGCCAATAAGAGCAATAGCAGTGTCCCCAGTTACTCAGTTAGTTTTAGGTGTGTACTACACTCTTTCAGATATGTAGGTTTTCTACTTTTATTGACAGAGTTCACAAAGATGTGCCTTAGTCTTGCATGACAGGTACCATCTGTACAGTAGCTTATTATTCTGTTCTTTACATGTTTTTTATTTTCCCTTAGGCCAATGCCATACTGACATCGGATCAAATCAAATGATTAAGTACAGTATGAAGGGTTCATAGCAGGGCATGCTGTGCCAGGTTGTTGTCTTTGCTCTCCCATTTTTCCTATATAAATATAGAATTTGTAATTTGAAAATTAAGTATTCAGAAGTAAATATGAGAACTATTTGGGGTATTATTTACATTTATTTGGACCATGAATTTAAAACTGCTTTTCATTAATTTTTTTGTATGAGTTCCACTATCAGAATGGGAAAATATTCTTCAAATAATTAAAATGGAGAGGCAATTCACGCTACACTCAAGCATTTAAGGATTACTGTAGCCATTTTAGTTTCCATAAGATTTTGTCTTCCTTTCATAGTAGACTTAATAGAGATATACATAGTAGAGATAGACATAGTAGAGATGTTAGTGTTAGTGATCTAAAATTGCAAATAAAAATAAGGCTATTTTCTGGTCACACAGTAGTTTAAACCTGCCAGGTCTCTTACAACTGGTATTCAGCACATCTTTTGGGGTAGGTGTTGAACATGCATGACAAAAATGTATGGGGAGAGGGGGCATCCTTGGCTGGTGTCATTAGCTATAATAAATGTGGTAAAATAAAAACCTTTTGTATTGATAGACTGGAGTGGAAGGTCATAGAGAGTTGATGGAAGTTAAAATTCTGTAAAACCATTTAGGGATTATGTAATAAAATGAGCAAAGTTTTAATAATCTACAGCAATCAGAAGATGACATTTACTAGTCAGCCATTTAAAATCAAGCTTTTTTTGGCTGCCATAAGTTATTGCACTTGGAATAACTGTGCATTTTATTACATATAGGTGTCTGAGTGTAAATTGAGTATATTCTGTCAGATATCAGATTATTTGCATCCTAGATAGCAGCAAAGAAGGCATGAAACAAGCCTTGGCAACTAGGATGCATACTGCTAACATTTTAGAATAAATGTTAATATCAATGACAGCTGATTGCTTTGACTTTCTGTGGTTTGGCAACAGTATTACTGTGGCATATGAGTATTTCGCCCATGCTTTTGATTGATGAGGAGGCGTTAAAAAATAAGTAGGCCAAAAATCAGTCATCACGCTGTTTAAGGTGTGGCTAATTCATTTTATTATAGGATATAATATGGATTTTATTCTAAATTATTGATTTTAAATCATATGTAAAAAAAATATAAACCAAATGTTGGCTTGGCAAGTTACCAGTCTCAAGAATAGCATTTGAAAAATGGCATGAACCCTTCAAGATAATTCTAAAACAAGCGAAACAGTGAAATACAATAGCAGGTTGCTAAGACCCATGTGTGGTTTACCACAATCAGCCAAATAAATGATGTGCAACTAAACTGGTTCAGGGAATGGAAGACTTTCAATGTTGGGGTTGTTTTCTTTGGAGAAAAGATTCTTGTTTTAGGACATGATTACACTTTACAGGTACATTAGTGGGCATTACTTACATTTGAAGTAATGTAGGGGATTATTTAGGGTGAGGGCAGAGAAGTTGGTAAATGCCCTGCTGGGTGATGTTGTGTTGGCAGATTCCATTTATCTATTTAAGGATGGCTTGGGTGATTTCTTGAACAAGTATAATATCCAAGGCTATTGTAATACTAAACTCTATCTACACTAA
>CM044439.1:131321505-131336548 GCA_024363595.1 Xenopus borealis
TTTCTCAGATGGGTTTTTTCTGTTTTTGCAGCTTAAGGATGGCTTGTTTCACCTGCAAGGAGAGCTCCTTTGACTGCATGTTGTCTGTTGACTATTGGTAGTTTTTCCAAGGAATACTGATGTCTAGATCATACTAAAAACTAGATTGAACTACCCTACTACTACTTGCAGTTACTGCAAGAACACTGTTTCAGCTCAAAGGAAAGACTAAGTAGGTTTTCTAGTGAGAGGGATAATGGAGGGGAAGAATAATGAAGGGGGGGGGGATTTAAAAACTTCAATAAGCAACCCCCAAAGTACTCTGTAATGCTGGTGAAGTAGCGGGTCTAAAGAGCTGACGTTAACTACACATTTTAATACATTTCAACAATTCATAGCAGCTGGTGAACAAAGGTTCATAATCTCAGTTTCATTCTCTATTTCCCTGTTTGCAAAATCCTGCATTGCTCTGGGAACATTAATGAATTCTGTGGTATTCTATTTGGTCTGTGATATTTTCTTTGCCAAATATCAGTTACATTCCCACAGGTTTCTGATAATGGGTTGCAGTTGTTGCTATGGAGATTTTATTCTGCAATGTCTATAAAGACATGAAACGTAGCCGTTCGACAAAGACAGTGGAAAAGGGAGAAGGGAGATTTCTCCAGATGATATCTAAGCGTTCATAGCAGGGAGGCTTAATATAATTACAATCACATTTACACAACGGGCCACATGAGACTGAGCATATCTATCTAGTTTTGCTGACCAGATGAGAAGTTTCAATTTCTTTGACCCTAAAGCTTTGAAAGGACAAGGGAAAGATTTTGGTATGATCAAGATGTCAATCTCTTCCCACGGTATCTTCCCTGATAACCCACCATTTATTTTGAAGGCCATTAGGAACACCTAAGTACTGTATTAAAAGGAAACAGTTTTGTACAAAATCATGTACAAATCATTATAGAAGCATTAGAGCGCAGGGAACAATGCAACACATGGTGGACCAAAACCAGTGTTTTAACTATAGAAGAAGCAAAACCATGGGGGAGAAGGGGGGCCTGGACTGTGGGGTTGGCTTCATTTACAGCATAGCTTTGAAATTCCCCATCCCCAGCTGCACATTTGGTTGCGATCACCTGACGAGGAAGGGGGCAGGATTTAGTGCGGCTGAGAAAGTAGCTTGTGTGCACTTGGCTCCTCCAAATATTTATTTGTAGGGAGCCCAACAACCATTTGGTATGCCGCTGACCAAAACTAATAGTATCCCCTACGTTCCCCAACCAATTCCCAAGTTCAAGGCTCACAATAGGCCTGCTGTAAAGGCTCAGTGCACCTGGAGGACTAAAGCTAATCATAAAATAAAGTAAAAGGTGAGTGCCTCCACGTTCTGGTGTATATAAAGCAATGAATCATGAAATGTCTCATAGTTTTGGTTATTATATTTCAGGATATAAAATGAATGCCATCTTTAAATTTAAATATATGGTTAACTGAAGAATGCAATAAAGAAAAAAAATGTTTATTGCCAGTTTAAAATGGTACACCAAATTATTTTGTTTCCATGTCAACAATCCAATTGTGCAATCATTGGTGAGGTGAACGGCCTGGTCAGAGTCTTATGAGTGATAAGTAGATCTGTGATGTTATATGATGTGACACACCAGTATCAATGTTATTTTCCTTCTGTCCCATTATCATACTTAATTTGTGTAAAGGCAGTGTCAGTATTTGCCTGATGCAGTGGTTGCCCAAGTGTGGGGCTGTCTCTCCTAGGAGGGTCCAGACCAAAGCAAGTTAGGATATATTTGGAAAGAATGTTTCCTTAGATCAGTGATCCCCAACCAGTGGCTCGTGAGCAACATGTTGTTTTCAACCCCTTGGATGCAGCTCCCAGTGGCCTCAAAGCAGGAGCTTATTTTTGAATTCCAGGCATGGAGGCACGTTTGGTTATATAAAACCCAGATGCACTGCCAAACAGAGCCTTAATGCAGGTTGGTAATTTACATAGGGGGTACCATATGGCCAATCAAAGCACTTATTTGGTACTCCAAGACTATTTTTCATGCTAGTGTTGCTCCCCATCTCCTTTTACTTCTGAATGTTGCTCATGGGTTTAAAAGGTTGGGGATCCCTGCCTTAGATACACCTAGAAGCCATGTTTGAAGGGAAACAAGTATTTGCCACCCTAGATTTTCTTGAAAACCGCTGCTTTAAAGGGGACCTGTCACCCTAAGAAATAATTCCAAATTCTTGTCTATTGTTTTTGTTAAAGCAAATTAAACTCTACTTACACTATATAAATTATTTAAATCTTTGTTGCCTTCAGCCTTGTAATTCACAACCACAGCAAGCAGGCAGCATCCATTCTGTGAACCTCAAAATGGTGTTTATGCTCCTGAATGGGGGAATCTGATACCCATGCCTTTAAACTGGCTACACAGTTACAGACTGGGATCAGGGAGGGGCAATGTGAGGAGGGCGATGACATGCATAAAATGCAAAATGAAAATAATTGCCTTCTCCCCCACTAAGCCGAAGACATAGAAGAGGGACTGGCAATATATGATTGACAGCTGAAACCTTTAGATGTATTTAGAACAGGTATGGATGTTTTACTGAAAAAAATTATTTGGATTTTATGTTTTATTTGAAAAGGAATTTTATTATACATCTTTTTATGTCAAGGTGAATGGTCCACCTTAAGTACAATATATTTTCTTTTAATAGTATCCTATACACAGAAATTTATTTTGTTTTGCTTCTAGGACCAATGAATTAAATCATTCTGTTTTTAATAAACAAGCATAGATGTATTAAAGTCTTTTAGTGGAGCTCACCCGGCTATGCATGCGTCTTCTCGGCTCCTGCGGCCGCTCTCGCAAGATATCGGCACCTCCAAGCCGATCAATCCATTCGTCCTGCATGTATCCGCTCACAAGCACTCATCGGAGTTACGGAAGAAACATAATTATTGTGCGATTATTGCGGCTTTATTATACACACCAACAGCATGTCAGACAGTGGGACGGTGAGAGTGCTACGCGTTTCGTGCCCTTCGCTCTCCTGGCACTTCGTCAGGGTCACATGACATGCTGTTGGTGTGTATAATAAAGCCGCAATAATCGCACAATAATTATGTTTCTTCCGTAACTCCGATGAGCGCTTGTGAGCGGATACATGCAGGAAGAATGTTTTTAATAAACAGCCTGAATTATACTGCTATAATGGTTTATCTACATCTGTTGAAAAGAAAGCCAAAGGAGACATCATCAGTATCACTTTACTATAAGCAACCTAAAATAAATGATTCAGACACAAACTAATACAGTATTAATGACAATAATGTACATTTATGCAAAAAACATCATTATACCTAATAAATTCCACATTGCCCATTTTTGAAATCTAGTCATCAATGCTACAGTGGAATATCAACATTTAACAAACAATATAAACAAATGTAATCCAAGGGGTATTTTGTGTCTGTTGCTCCATTTTAATCATTAGTTGTTCAATCCAGCTCAAAGCAATCTAGTTTATTGTTTTGTTTACTTAAGGACTGGATCTTATATAAATATATATATAAACTCACTGAAAGGAAGAGCTTGCTAGGGAATAAATTGCTAACAGATGTTTTTACCACTTTTGTATTTGAATCTTCCTTTCCAGTACTCGCGGTTCTTCATACTGCACAGGATTCCACACATGCATCACTACTATTCCCACGACTGATTCAATGTACAGGTATGGGATCCTTTATCTGGAAACCCATTATCTAGAAAGCCCATCTCCCATAGACTCTATTTTAATTAAATAATTCACATTTTTAAAAATGATTTCCTTTTTCTCTGTAATGAAAATAAAATAATACATTGTACTTGATCTCAAATACGATATACATCCTTATTATAGGCAAAACAATCCTGTTGGGTTTATTTCATGTTTAAATAATTTTGTTGTAGAATTTAAGTATGGAGATCCAATTTACAGAAAGACCCTTTTTCAGAAACCCCCAGGTCCTGAGCATTCTAGATAAAAGGTCCCATACCGGACACCTTTTCGGATTCCTATACAACATGCAAATCTCCTCTGCAATCAGCTAGCCGACTGTAATATAGACCCTGCAAATTCTCTCCATCCCTGCTCTATGATTCATGTACTAAAGTAATGGGATGACAAAAAAAAAAAAAGGATTCCTTACAAAACTGGTCTGAATATCTTGCACCAGTATGCAAAGATTTTAGACTGTTAGGAAACTGGCAGACATTTGGTGGAAGTTTTAGGATGCAATATTATGGGAAGCACAATAGCTGGACATAAACATTTGCACACCACTTAACTGCATGCACCAATGCCATATGCAAAGGGAATGCCCAGTACTGGAATCAGGGAGGGATGCCATCCCTTCACTTTTTTATTTTTTGTAAAATAGCATCCCCTCAGAGGGGATGTAAGAGTTTTGCATCCTGGAACTGTCTTTTGCATGCAAATAAATGCAAATGTAAAATAAAATGTAGTTAAACAATAGATAAAAGATTGCTGGAAGAGAAACCGAGAAGAGATAGAGAAGTGTTCAACAGATGAAGAAGGTGGAGGCATCAGAGAAAAAGAGAGACAAAGAAAACAGTGAAAGCTAAAAGAGAAAATGAAGGTATTAAACAGCAGCAGGTAATGGAATAGTGAGAGAATGATATATATGCAATAATCTTAGGTAATATAGAATATGATGGGGCAGAAGCTGGATTGACAGCCAAGATAAGTCATAGGCACAATTTTCATTTTTTGGACATTAAACTGTGCATTAGAAGGAAATACCAAAATGGAAATAGCAAAATGGTTTTGCTTTAAAGTGGGTGAAGTATTGGCGTGTGAGGTTTAATATAATAATGGGTGCGGCTTATGAGTGTGGGAGGGGCTTGTTTTAGCATGTTGTGCTACCCTCATCACACAGAGCATCCCTTCACTTTTTTCACTCAAATTCAAGCAATGGGAATGCCTGTAGTTAAAACTTGCTCAAAGTAGATGTTCAGTATAGGGCTCCCCTGATTCAGTGTATACTGTGTCCTACACCTTAAGGCACATTTATCAAAGGTTGCATTTCGAATTCATGCAAGTTTTTTTAAACTCCCATAAACACCCATGAACTCGAAATTCGACCAATCAAAACTTACTGAAAATCTAATTTTTTTTCTGGTGAATAGGGTCAACCTGAAAAGTCAAATTCGAGTTTTTAAAACTCCCGTGGCCAGAATCTGCAGGAGGGGAAGTAAGGGTTTTTTCTATGACAGGTTTGGTTCTCCTTTAAAGGGCAAGGAAAGGCAAAGTAATAAAATCAAATTTTTACCTTCTTTAATGAAAAAGAAATCTGTCGCCAATATACTTTAATTAAAAAATGTGTACTGTTTTTATAAGAAACCTGACTGTATGCAGTGAAATTCTCCCTTCATTTAGTGCTGTGGATAGGAATTTTCAGACGGCCCCAACCTTGTGGCAGGGAAACAATCATACTTATGAACAGCAGTGGGAGCCACTGACTTACTTACCAGCCATGCACAGCTCAAGCAACTTTGTTTTTTGATCATTTATGATGATCCCTAAGAAGCCCAGACCACACTGAGCATGTGAATGTAGTCTAGTCTTGTAAAGATGTATAACAATGTTACAAGATGTATAACAAAGTTACAAGATGACAGCCCCCTGTGGCCAACTTTGAAAGCATAAATCATTTGTTTAATTAGTCTTGTGGTGCAGTAAATTCATGTTTATGTTTACACATAAAAAATACAGCATTTCTAGCCTTATTCTATTTTACACTTTCCTTGCCCTTTAAGGCAATCATTTATAAACATTGGGAAATCTTACAAAAAGATGAGGAGTTTGGTTCTACATTTAAAGACAAACCACTGCTCTCCTACAAAAGGCCACGCAATTTGGGTGACTTACTAATGAAGGCAGATTTAGTACAGCCTAGGACTAAACAGCCCGCATTCTTTGGTAATCTGAGAGCAGGTACATTCCCATGTCTATCCTGTGGATGCTGTAACAGCATTATTCATTTTAATCACCCTTCCAAGGGTCATAACATCAAGTTACATAACTTTGCCACTTGCACTACTACAGGGGTCATTTACATGTTAAAATGTCCCTGTTGGCAAAACGAGAGATTAAAGTAAGATTTGGTGAACAATTAATAATTGTGATTTGGAGAAATATAAATATGTTACACCAGTGAGTAGACATTTTAAACTACAGGGCCATAACAGCAAGCAATTGAGTTGGTTTGTTCTACAGGTTGTGAGTAGGCCCCCTAGAGGTGTTGACTTTGATCAAATTTTTTTACAAAAAGAAACCATGTGGAAAGACTAAGGAATAGTCCAAATTCGATTCTGCAAAACTTATGAAAATTTGAATTTCCAAATTTATCATGTACTGACTCTTTAAAATTCAAATTTGACCATTCGCCATCTGAAACCTGTCAAATTGCTGTTTTAGCCTATGGGGGACCTCCTAGAACCTATTTGAAGTCAATTGGTGGACTCTGAAAATTCGAAGGTTTTTTTGGGAAAAACTTTTAATCGAATGCGCTAAAAATTTGAATTGATCGATTCACATTTTATCGAAAACGGACATATTCGATTGAAAAAATGCAAATTAATTACAATTGGTCCTTTTGAATTCGAAGTTTTTGCATTCAAAATTCTAACTGATAAACCTGCCCCTTAATTACGTCTGCTTTTTCTAATAATGTGATACCTTTTCTTATGTAATTTGGATAAGTTGTGACTTATAGGTAACCCCAGGGGGGATATGCATATTTTTATTTATGTTTGTATTCACAGTTTCAGCAAAGGATCGATCAATTGATAGACGTTTAGGGGCACATTTACTAAGGGTCGAAGTGAAAATTATAATAAAATCATTTTGGGCTACTTTGACTAGCGAATACTCCCAAAATTCTATTCTACTGTCACTTTAAAATCCTTCAAAAGCTTAAAACCTTAAAGCTGCCAAATTGCCCATGTAGCTTATGGTGGTCCTCCTGGAAGTTTTACTGAAAAATTTTCTAAGTCCTGGAAAATCATTGGGTTTTTTTTTGATGGAAAACAGACCTATTCGATCAAAATAGTTAAATTTTAAATAGTTAATCGAATATAGCTTTCAATAAAAATTTGTTGGTCAAATTTCAAAGTTTCTTCACTTTGAAATTCGACAATTAGTAGATGTGCCCCAGAGTGTTTGTTATTGCATGTATTTTAGTTGGTGCACAAACACAATATGAAAAACTAGCACTTCACATAACAGGTATTTTCATCTGACTGGTCCCACCCTCCCCTGAGTTTGTGGTAAAATTTCTTACCCTAACGAGTGGAATAGGCTCTAGTGTCATCACTAGTTAATAGCGACATCACTTTCGGTTTTGCGGGTACCAGGTTGGGCAGTAAGTGAGCTATTTGGAGGCTGGGTCAGGTAGCAGGTCTGGTTAGCGAAGCATAGTGGGTAGTGGGTGCAGGTCGGCAGGTCTGGATTGGGCACTGGTCTGCCCCATTGGACCCAAGCAGAGTGCATTGTTTTCCTTCTTGCCTATGTCCTACTGGACTTCCAGTTCTCTCTCTTTGCCACATTAGTACAGGGACTGAGGATTTCCACAAGACTCCTCACAAACCATACAATTATACCATAGTGCTTCCATCTGTCTCAACCAGTCATCCAGGCCATGAGCTAAAACATCCAGGAGAATTTAGCCCTTAGTTTCATCCTGAAGTCGAGTTCTCCAGCTGGGGTAGGTTTCCATTGTTTTGTTGAGACAAAGCATGGCTGCCTGAGAACTTATACCTACTATTGGGGACTAAAACAATCCTTACATATGGGTATCCTTTGCCACTCATCCCAGAACTCTTCAACTATTACAAGGGGCATTGTTTTCAAACACCAGCATCAAAGTGGACCTTGGAATCATGATGCTCAAGAACTGACGCTATTGGAATTTGGAACCACTCTGGCTAAGAATACACCACTCTGTTTTACATTAGACTTAACTAAATGTTTCAAACTTTGCTGCAACCCATGGCTGTTGACTTCACTTTGAACCGGTTCTGCGTGCATTTAAACTATGCATTGATAACAACTACCTATTTTAACCCTTTGTGAGGTGTAGAAAAAAAAAAGAAAGCAGTACGTACAAGGCTATAAATTTGTGCAGCACGCCATTATCTGCTTTAGGTATGATGACCTACAATAAGGGCCAGCATTCTAATTTGGCTGTTATATATATGCTTTATTTTGGTAATATTTAATGTATATGTGGTGTTTATACAAATGGCCTGCGGGTGTCACTGTGCAAATTACTTGTACTATGCATATACACAGTACTTTCTGTACAGCTTGAGAGTGATAGAGTTGGACGTTACTGCTGTGTAATGGCTGCATGAACCTGCTAATAAAGCACTGTTATACTCTGCTCATCCTCTGCTATCAAAACACAACAGTATATGGTTGTTGAATCATTCCTTAAATTCTCTACTGAACCACCTATATTTTAACCCCTATGGAAATCACTTCATTGTGATTTTTTTCTTGTACCTGAAATATGTGGTTTACAAACATCTGTGCATTAATTGCTGTAACTAATTTATATTCCCATTCCTTAATCAAGTGTAGCTATTTTACTTTCTTAATTTACTATTTTGTTTACCATTAATCACTATTTAAGATGAAAACACTGAAAACATTATCATTTCTCATTTGTAAGCTAAATATACAATGTTTCCTATTTAATTTGTGCCATGTGTCTACAGCACAATTTCTAACAACAATAACAAATCTTTGGCTTAATTAATGTCAAATATTACACCTTATATGATACAAACACGCACACAAAAATCCATTAATTTCACATGCTGCAAATTTATAGTGTTACTGGGGAAGCCATTTCCCGTTCATCATTAATGACAACTATCAATAAAACCTTAATTCCATAACTGAAAAAAAAATATTGATGTAATGAAGGAAGGGCTTGAGAAGTATGTTTAATTAAATCTTTGCAATTGGTTGTAAGAAGCTTTTCACACTACACCTCCCTTTGTTTTGGCCTTTTTTTCTCTTTAAAGCAAAATCTTAATGCTGAACAAACCATAAAGAAACACACATTTGCTCAATGGTGAAACCTCCAAAGGTGCAGCAGGTGCTCCAGGCCAAGACACATTTATGGGCTAATAAGTTAAGCATCAATATTTGGTGCTGCTCTCTTAAAAAGACCAAGCACAGGCAACAATTTACATTCAATGACCTCAGGAGCAATGCATGTTGCCCTTCTCCAAGGATTATACCTAGAAATATTCCTGCCATTCTTTAAGAAAGGTACCCAAAAATATTCCTGCACTTTTGTGGATCTCCACTGTGTAGCCATTGAGAGATTTAGGAAGAGGCAATGAACAATAATTGCTATAGTCAAGGCAGCATCTACAGAACGTCTAGGGAAGCAAAGTAAAACCCTGATAAAACAAAATAGTTATTTGAGTTAGGTTTTCATTTGTAGGTTTAGAGTAACTGAGAAACAAAACAGTCCAGGCTTGTCAGCAATGGTTTATTATTCTGTGGCCACCCGTCTAACAATCAAAAGACGAAAACTAGTTTCTATCAAATTAATGGCCCTTGCAAATTTAATGTCCCTGTGCACAAACTGAAATTAAGAATGCAAACAGTGCAGGCTACAATTGACTAATTAAAGTCAACAACAAGCAAAGCAGTTAACCTTTGTCAGTACAAAAGCAAAAACAAAACAAGTCAATATGTCATTCTTGAATTCTTAGATCTTATTACAAAATTGTGTTTTACAGTGTAACGCCATCCTGTACTTAGTGTTTGGCACACATTATATCATACAGCAGGGCAAAACCTATTTTGGAAAGAAAAAGGAAACTGGAGTACTGTCTTTGATAGATAGGCTGGCACAATCAACAGACCTCAACCCTATCAAGCGCTTGAAGGAAAAGTTTCACGGACTGTAAGGCAAAAATACAAAAATATCCTACAAGTCGGTTGCACCGCTTGGATAAGCTACAGAAGACATGGATTGGAATTTTTTGTTCAAATATCTAAGAACTGACAGAATATTAGCTGGAATTTGTATACAAATAGGGGATTCTGGAATCAATTTTAAGTTTTATGAATAAAGCAATGGATTGTTGTATCAATTCACATACAATTAGAAAAACCATTAGAAATGAAATTACAAAGCAAACATAAAAATTTGGATAATTTTTGCTAAACCACCATCCTCTCAAATCTCATCCAAATTCACCATCTCAATTTCATGTTCGTTTACATTCCCTTTTAAATATACCCCATTGTTCAGCATTAGTTCATTGGTTTATGCAAAACATACTTTTTGCTTATTTTTTATTAGAAATATGTATGTATTTGGCTTTTTGCCATCACATGACAAAATCTGGAAACAGAAGTCACATTCTACTTCTGGTTTTACACACATAAAAAATTCAGTACTCGACTGAGAAGCTCTCTGTATAATATGCTGTTCCTTTTCATAAAGTCATCAGCTGTGGAAAGGGAAAAGTTTAATTATACAGAGGGCATCAAAATGCGTTGCTGACTTGTTTGGTGTAAGGGGCCCGAAGGCTCACTTAGGATTTTGCGTACCAAGGAGGAAACACCAATCCATCACAGTTCAAGTTATCCAACAAGGGTGAAGAAGAAGAGTGGTCAAGTCCAGGCAAATGGATCGTGGAAGGCAGAAAGGTTCAAAGTCAAATAAACAGGTCGATGTCAAAAACTTGAATCAGTAGTAGCAATGAATAAGCGCACCCGGGAACACAAGAAGTAGAAGGTATAATGTTCTGTCAAAAATACTGTAGGCCTCTTTTGGCAGAAATGGACACTATGACATCATGATCATCACTGGCGTCAGAACGTGCCTCATGGGATCCCTGCGCGCCACCAACATGGGGAGAGCGGCAGTCACTCTGGTAGGTCTTCCTTACAATTTATTCTTGTAAGCCTGATTAATTGAATTGGCTTCATCATCAGATTCAGGCACAGGCAGTGAACGGGATAACCAGGAGATTAAACTAGTAAATTAAGAATTGTTGTAAATATAGCCCACCTACAAACTTGGACAACTAAGACCTACAATTGGACATTAAACACGGGTTTCTGGAGTTTTTATATTCATAATTTAGCACCAAAACAAGGCAGGATGACATCACATGGATCACGTAATTACGCCAGCAAGTTAGTCAGCAAGAATGTCTAATATGCTTTCATGTTTTTCTACAAAACAAACCAACAGAACTGTTCTGTTCTTTTTTCAAAAAACTTTCTTCTACATTTTACATCAAAGGAATGATTATTTCATGCTTCATTAGAATATTTCAGTTGTAGTGCTTTCATTTTCATATTTAATGTGGATATCACAGGCATCTTTTCGTGTCTATTGAAACTAGCTATGCCTTTTACTATTTAGTCTCTAGAAATGCAGGTCTCTAAATAAGAAGGAACATCTATTTAAAGGAAATAAACCATCTGGTAAGACTTAATGCAAGTTGGCATATGGGACAGTGCTCTTTGAAAATGCACCAAGCATAAATTAAAGATGTAAGGAGGCTTTGATGCATACTCTGCAACTGTATTAAAAACATAGCGGTATAATGACTTAGAAAGGTGATACTAAAGTTATCAAACCCTCGCAAATGACAATTCCCTATAGGCTGTTGGTCTTTAAACCTTGTTTGTAGATATACCAGTAAAGCTCTTCACACTTGCTTTGATGTGATTTTAAATGGCAGTTACATATATTCCCATTCAAACTTAACTAACTACCATTTCTTTACTCTCCCAAGGCTGATTATGGTATACTGTTTTTACAGCTATCTCAGTTAGTACCTAATAGCAGGTAAGCATTGAAATACAGTGATCAGACATCAGTCATACAAGACAGCTGCTGCCTTGTACCCTGTGGCTCCACACACATAACCTTATGCATACATACTGTACAACACGACAAGCTGGTTATTTCTTATTTGCTAAAAGAAAAGGAAGCCTATTTGGCCTTTGCAGCAAATTCTGACGCGTTATGTGCTAGTAACATCTACACAAAAGAAAAAAAAGGAACTGACAAACACACTAAATCATCAAACTGCTGATCTGTGTTGGAAGCTTATTATATATACATGAAATAATCTATGAATATTGATTAGCTGTGCTTCAACACAACTGCAGTCCCTCTTGATGTACTTTTATTGATATTTTGAACAATATCTAGTGGGATGCTATACTAGCCATCAAGGAAAGCCTACATTTCTTTGACAGGGTAAAGAGTACCGTAAGTAATATACGGCACCCATCTATAATTGAGAACTTTTGAAGGTTAGATCTATATAATGTAGAATCTATGAAAAGTGTTTTACTTTTGTGGCAGTCTTGTTTCTGACAGCTGTTACTTTTATTACTGAATGTTCTAAAGGCAGAGACAACGGTGTTAGTCCAATATTTGGAATTCTGGTGATATGTAGTTACCATGTAATGTTCTTGTCATGCAGCGTGGAAATGTGGGAAGAAGTTATGTATGTCTTAATAGTCAACTGCTTTAATCCCATGCACAGCATTATGGTCTTCCAATATCAAGAAATTACATGCCACACCATTTGGGTCAACCTGCTGTTGACTCGACTCAACTCAACCCATAACTGATACAAGAGGTAAGAAGGTCCTCCAAAGAGCTTACTGGCCTGGAAGAAGCCCAACAAATTGGCAACCCCCAGTGCTTGTGGCATCCCTGTCCTTTAAAATGACTAGTAAGATAAGAAGTAAAGCAGTGGCTATTGTTCAGAAGAGAGAACTACAGGCAAATGTAATAGGATCAAATTGTTCTTCCACAGATTAGACCCTTTTGTAGACAAGGCTGTGGAATAGACTATATAAACATATGCGCACTTTGCCATGAATGTTTTTGCTACTGTAGCAAATACCTCAGAAGAATAAAAGGGTTACCAAATGTGTAGATAATATCCATTAGGAAAATTTTCTAGGTTTTGTTGCTATGGTTACATAACCACCTGGCTCATCATGAATAAAAGATCTAAGCTCACTTTGGTTTATTCTACGGAAATACTGTATACTAATGCATCTTGCCCACGATCCACCGTCCACTTCAACAGTGAAAAATGTGCTGTGTATATGAAAACTACCCTAACAGATTAATCTGTTTTTGTGATATTGTGCTGCTTTTAACACAGTATCGGTCATTTACAGGGCAAATTTGCCCAGTGTAGTAAGCCATGGACAACAATCAGCCATTATTTTGGTCTATGGTACCCTTATCACACAAATAAATAATTGTACCATGACAGTTGGCAATGCAGCTAAATGCTGTGTAATTTCCCATGACACCAGAAAAGCAACAGCACTTCCTTGTTAGTCTCATCCCTCAGGTTCCCAACTGAGATGTGGCAATTTTAAACAAGAGGGCTGCTCACCAATGGTTATCAGTAACCAATGTCTTACTTAACACCTTCTGCCAGTTTTTGTAAACTAAATAATATACAAGAGGCTGATACATTATTTGGCTTTAAGAAGGGGTTGGATTGTTTTTTAGTAAGTGAGGGAATACAAGGCTATGGAAGATAGCTCATACTACAAGTTGATCCGGGGACTAGTCAGGAAGGTATTTTTCTCCTCTGAAGCAAATTGGAGAGGCTTCAAATTGGTTTTTTTTGCCTTCCTCGGGATAAACTAGCAGTTAGGCAGGTCAAAAAAGAGCTAAAAGTTTGATTTTGAGGTATGCGCGTCTTTTTTAAACCTAACTTACTATGTTACAAGAGTATGATAGGTGACATCACATATTACAGGTAACAGTATCAACAGAAGTTTAGGCTTAAGCCTGAGTAAATTATTTTGGTAGTTTTAGGGCGGCCAACTACACATTTTAGTACTACTATTTTTAATACACTTTATATTCTACACCATGGGTGGCCAAAAGGTGGATCTGGATATACCAGTAGAATTTTATCTGGTGATCAGCTTGTCTAAATCACCATCCTGTTTCATGCTTTTCATTCAGATATTTATTCTGTTAAGGTTACATAAGGTTGTTTGTTAAATATAGCAATACACATTTTCTTATAAATCAATATGTAAGTAATATTTTCCATGGAACAGAATGCTAACATTATTTTGTAGATGTAGACCATAATAGGACATCACCACTAAAAGTAGACCTTGCATTAGTAAAGTGAGGGCACTATTGTTCTACACAGACCTATTTTTCACCCAGCATCCAGAATCCCTGCAAACCTAGTTTGTGCACTAGAAATTCTGTGCAAGTCACTGCAAATCAATGGCAGAGTTGCATGTGCATGATGGTTGCTTGTTTGCTAGTGCCGAACAGGCACTAACCACAAGCACAGAGGTTTGCAAAGACCTTGAACTTACCTCCAGCATGTGGATTGCTAAATACAGAGCAGTGCGGAACACTCACAGCAGGCCTTGTCATTATCATAATGAGTCATTCTGTATCTGAGTACAAGCCACTGTTCAAATTGCTTTTCGAATGTTTAACATGCAGAGGGACCAGTAACTTGTATTCTCCTGACTGGTTTTGAGCCTCATTTGTATTCTCCAGAACTGCAAATAAAGGTTTATGTCAATTTGCAGAGGAAAAACAGAGTTACAACACTGCAAAACAAAACATCAAGAAGGACCTGTAATGTAATAGCCATGGAAGCAACAGATACCCGTAAAGTGAACGTGTGAGTGTGCACATGAGCAGTGAACCGAGCAAAAAAAAATCCTTCCTTTAGGATGAGATGAAAACAATGTTTGCAATGCAAGAAAAGGTGGGTCAAGAAAGTGCCAACATGTGTATGTGCAGCACGTGGATGCAACAGAGAGTTGAGTGCAAAGGGGCAAATTCACTTAAGTGCGAAGCGTCTAACACTAGCGCTAATTCGCCAGCTAGACGTCAATTTGCAATTTTGCAAATTCACTCACACGGACTCTGGCGAATTGTCGCTAGCGAAGTAGATAGACTTGCGCAACTTCGCACCCT
>CM044439.1:131366048-131377684 GCA_024363595.1 Xenopus borealis
AATAAATGGCTTCAGCTAACCACTAACCATGTAAACTTATGAGCACAACTGTATATCATTTAAAAAGTAAGTAAACTGAAAAAGCACTTGAGAGAACCGTCTGCGCACCAACTTTTTTTTATTTATTATTGTCCTTTATTTTATATAAATGCATATATATTTACGTAGCTCTGTACAGAAAAGCTTTGTTATTCACATGATGTATAATTTCAGGATTATAAATTTAAGTGCCACAAAATGTATGGGTACTGTATAAAAATGGATAATAACAGAAGCGGTTTTCTTCCTTTTTTGCTAGTTGAATGGCAGCTCCAAATGTTGCCACATATTAAAAACGCATCACTAAAAAATAAAGTCCCGAATACGCACCCACCCACACAACACTATTTAGTGTAGTGAAATGAATTGTTGTGGTGTACAAAAAATAATTAATCTCCACATAAATCTTTCAGGGATTAGTGTTAAAACTCAGCAAGTGTTCACCTGCTAAAAGCACTCAAACACATTCTTACGAATTATTACATGAATCTGCATGGGTGAAGGGGTCAGTTATTAAAGGGGATGTTAGGTGGGAGGTGGGAGGCCCCCAAAACTATTTTGATACATTTAATGGATACATTTCTTATACATTTCTGTGTTTACAGGCAGCTGTTGATTCAATAGTTGATAATGCTCCAGAGATGCTACTACTAAATGTTGCAAAACTGTAACAGTTTAAAGTCTGCACCTGAATTACTGAGCTGCCAGACTCAAACACCAGAGACATCAACATTCAGCTTTAAACTTAGATTTTGCAAAAACAGTAAAAAACAAATAATGGAAAGTAATTAAAAAAAAGTCTATTTCTGGGGAACAATCTGAAAACAACTGAATTGAAAAAGTGTTTGGAAGGTAAACAACCCCTTTAACTGTTCTCCAGATTGATTTTTTTTCTAAATCTATCCTTTAGTGTGCAGACACCATTATCCAGCACTGGATGTGTTAATGTAATGATTCAGTTATTTTGCTTTGTAGCAGTTTTCTACCTGAAATGCATATTGCCTTACTGCTGAGCTGCGGGAGGCTTCTAATCATCTAGAAAGTTATTGCTCAAATTGAACAGCATAGAATCACGGCAGTCCATGTACTTACTCCCCCTGAGCAAATCTCTTTCAAAAGCAAAATGTTCCATATCTCACGGCCTGATAATTGACTTCCCAGTTTTGTTGCAATTTGTCCCTCTGCTGGTGTCCCGAGTAACAAAGCTAAGACCTTGAAGAATCCCTTACCTCTGTAGACCATCTCTGTACCATCTGCTTTCTCAATTTTTCTTGTGTTGCTGTTATGATCCCTTGGTCTTTTATGTCACTTTATGCTACTTTGCTTTTACTTTTAAGGGTAAACATACTTTATCGATATTTTTTTTTAGTTTCTTAAATAGTGTATGGTTTATTGTGTGCCCAGAATGTTTCAATTCTCTATATATTTGTGTTTATAAATATGAAAGGTGTAAGTGAAGCACATTTGCCTTGAGGTTTTAAGTTTATAAGAAACACCTTCGACACCTTACTTTTTTCCTTATGGCGCCAATAGGGGTTATTGAACACTGCATGTTATGATAGCTAATGCATGTACTCACACTCAAAAACCTGTTGATTGCCTACTGTTGCCAATAAAAAGTGCAGAAATTAGTTTGGGTCCTGCTGCAATAAGTGAGGGGGAGGTAACTGCAGGGACTAGTCGGTTAGTTACAGCATAATCCTCACCAGTCCGTTCACAATAGTGAGGGCCTTATTAGAGAGCCTGTACAATAGCAGAGGTATGAGTAGTTGTCTTCTTGTTAGTTTTTAGGTTAAATGTGTTGTTCACCTTTAAATCAACTTGTGATGTAGAGAGTGATATTCAAATTGATTTTCGTTATATGTGTGTTTTTTTCTTAATTGTTTAGTTTTTTGTAAAGCAGCTCTTCAGTTTGGGAATTTCCGCAGCTGGCTGCTAGGGTCTAAATTTTCCTAGCAACCAAGCAGCAGTGTAAATGACAAACTGGAATATGAATCGGAGAGGGTCTGAAGGGAAAGAGAAGTAATACAATTAAAGGAACAGTTCAGTGTGAAAATAAAGAATGGACAAATAGACAGGCTGTGCAAAATAAAAAAAAATGTTTCTAATATAAGCCAAACATGTAATGTATACTGGAGTGACTGGATGTCACACAATTGCCACAACACTACTTCCTGCTTTTCAGTTCTCTAACTCTGAGTCAGTCTTGAAGGGGGGCCACATGGGACATAACTGTTCAGTGATCTTGCAATTGATCCTCAGCATTCAGCTCAGATTCAAAACATACAGTTATGACCCATGTGCCCCCCCCTCAAGTCACTGATTGGCTACTGCCTGGTAACCAACCAGTGGAAACCAAGAGAGCTGAAAAGCAGGAAGTAGTGTTCTGGCTATTATGTTAGACATCCAGTCACTCCAGCCTTTATACATTACATTTTTGGCTAACTATATTGAAAAAAATATATATATACTTTGCACAGCCTATGTATTTACCTAGTTTTTATTTTTACACTGAACAATTCCTTTAAACAATTAAATTGCAATCTCATGGAGCAATATTTTTTTTGCTTCCAGGGCCAGTGACCCCAATTTAAAAGCTACAAAGAGTCAGAAGAAGAAGATGAAAAATGAATTAAAATTTATTAAAGAATTCAAAATTAAGAATAATTGAAAAGTTGTGAAGAATTGCCAATTCTGTAACATACATGTGCCCCAGGCCCATGTCAAATTGCTCACAGGACCAGATAATTTGCTACTGGGTACTTGTAATGCTGAACATAGCCAATGGGTTATTGCCAACGTCCTCCTGGAGATAGCTATGTAGAGAAGCGTCTGTTGGACACGTCACTTACATAAGAGCTTAATGAAATCTTCTGAGCCAAAAGCTTGGCATAGGCAGCCAAATGTGGCTACTACCTTTCAAAGTGCACACACAAAAAAACAGAAAATTAAAGTGCCCATAAGACCACAGTAAGCTGTTTTACATGCATGTTTTAGTTGGGTTATTTCACGTTCAACATTTTTTAATGAGGGGTTTGTTCAAAGCATGCTAAGGATGTATTATTATAATAATAAGATTATCTTTTATGCTATACTTTAAGTGAAGATTATTTTTGAAATGTAAAGCCTGGAAATAAAAATGTATGTGTTTTTTTTGTGGGCTTATTGAAGTCAGGTTGTAATATGAGCACCTACTCTGGTTATTTAACCAGCTGTTCCCACCCCACACATTATTCCACTGTGTGAGACACAAGATGCTTCATTCTGTTAGTTTGTAAAGCATAATAAAACCCCTACTGTTTGATGGCGGCTGTTGTTTGAAACAGATTAGTATGTGGTTACTATGATAAAAAAGTAAAAGCAGGAGGCATGAAAGCATATAATGACTTTTAAGCAAATGCAACACCTACATTTGTGAGACAAGCCTAAAGCACTGTTTATCTATGGTGTGATAAGGGAAAACAGGGGCCTAACTTCTAAGGCAACGGCATATGGTACAATTCTGTCTGAGTGTTTAGCAGAGCACAGGCAAGCAACGAAACACTTGCAGCCCTATTGATTTCAAAGGTAGTTCATTGGATCTTTATGTGCCACTGGCCTTAAGGGCTGGGACAGACAGGGAGATTCTTAACTTCGGGTGATTCCGGAAATCGCTGCGCTGCGTGTGGTGTGCTGGTGCTTTTTCATTTTAACAGGCGGCAGACAGGGAGAAGGCAGTTCGGGGAGATTGTCGCCTGCGATTAATCGCCAGGCGACAGAATCTCCCCGAATCTCCCTGTCTGTCCCAGCCCTAATGCAGGTGTCCCAACCTTTGTTTTACCCATGAGTCACAATCAAATGTAAAATGAGTTGGGGAGCAACACAAGCATGAAAAAAATCCCTGGGGATGCCAAATAAGGGCAGTCACTGGCATTTTGGTAGCCCCTATATGGACTGGCAACCTACAGGATGCTCTGTTTGGCAGTACACCTGGTTTTTATGAAACCAAAACTGGTCTCCGAACCTGGATTTTAAAAAGATGCAACATGTTGCTCACAAGCCACTGGTTGAGGATCACTGCCCATCATGCCTTTAGGGCATCTAAATTCATTTGGAGAATCAATTTTGAACTGGAAAATTTAGCATAGAACAAATCATGCACGTTATTTAATCACCAATTCTTGTAAAGCCCCCCATACACGGGCCGATATCTGGCCGAAAGTCCGCCAGATTTCGATCAGGCAGGTTAAAAACCCTGTTGGATCGCAGCCGCATCTGCAAGTGTATGCGGTGCTGCGATCAGACTGCCCGTTTCGGATGCATTATGATCCGATCGATGGGCCCACGATTGGATCAGCCCGATATCGCTCACTTCAATGTGGGCATATCAGGGAGTCTATGGCCACCTGAAGACACACCATATTATTACATGGGACCAAGGAGACATCAACTCAAAGGATGATATCATAATGTTGCCTCTTTAGAGATCACTAATAAGACCTCACCTTGAGTATGCAATGCAGTTTTGGACCCTGTTCTTAAGAAGGGTACAAATGAGCTGGAGAGCGTATAGAGAAGTGCAAACAGACTGGGATAGAAGAATTAAACTATGAGGAAAGATTGTCAAGGTTGAGGTTGTTTTCTCTGGAGAAAAAGGTGTTTGTGAGAGAACATAATTACTCTTCACAAGTACATTATAGATATTTTATTCCCATAGAAAGAAATATCAAAGAAAAACTAGAAGCCACCCCTTTAGACTACAGGAAATTAACATTCATTTGAAGCAGTGTAGGCGATTCTACACGGTGAGGGCAGTGAGGGTGTAGAATGCCTTGCTGGGAGATGTTGTAATGGCAGAATATATTAATACAGAATACACTAATACATTAATACAGCACACAATAAGATTTGAGTTGAAAATACATGTTTTAATTATAAAAAGATGTTTGCCTAATTGTTTTACCATTATAAAGCATTAATTTGAAAACTGTGTTCTTTTTAACTGAACTTACCACCACTCTCCCCTTGTAATAACTAATCCCCTACCTTGCCTAAATTCCAGCTTTTTTTGAGTAGCTTACGATCAGGGACTTGTCAGTGGACTGGTATTTAGCTTTATCGACTCTTCATTTGCTCTATAGAACCAGGAACATCTAAAGTGAAACTGGTTTGTTTGTCTTTTTTTAGTGCCAGATTTAACACAAAACATAGATTAAATATACATTAAATATTAGCTATAGGTAGGGTTGCCACCTGGCCAGTATTTTACTGGCATGGAAAATACAGAAAAAAAACTTATTTCCAGAAAAGGTGGCAACCCTACCTATAGGTCATGTTATGTTTTGTTTATAGGTCTGCTTTTGTAAGTAATCATTACTTGAAGTTCCTACACCTGACTGTTTGACCAACCTGACTTTCTCTTCTCAACCCGTCTAATGGATAACTGCAGCACAAATATGACAGCCTCCTCGTAGAGGAACATAGGGGATTAGGTAGGTAGTCTAAAAGCAGGCAAATACATCTATGGCAAAATTATAAATAGTATGCAAAGACAATATTATTTTAGAAAAAAAAGTTTTATCTATTAAAAAGTTTTATCTATATAATGTTTGGTAGAGGTAGATAATTGGATTACAGTAAATAAGCCCCTCCATTCCACTATTTTGTGACTAATTGGGCTTATAGTAGTAATATGCGGGTCAGGATTTTCCTGAAAAATCAAAGGAAAGCTAACACCTGGTATACGCATGCAGCTATGACCTAGGGATGCACCGAACCCCCGAATCCTTCCTGAAAGATTCGGCTGAATACTGAACCGAATCCGACTCCTAATTTGCATATGCAAATTATGGGTGGGAAGGGGAAAACATTTTTTACTTCCTTGTTTTGTGCCGAAAAGTCACATGATTTCCCTCCCTGCCCCTTATTTGCATATGCTGAATCTGAATCCTACTGAAAAAGGCAGAATCCTGGTTGAATCCCGAACCGAATCCTGGATTCGGTGCATCCCTACTATGACCACAATAATATTTGTAGAGGCACATAAGATAATGAAATAATAAAATTGAGTGAAAGTGTGGAAAGACAGAAGCTGAACAAGACATAAGACTAAAAACAACACACACATAGGAGAGTGAGTGGAAGAGAGGACAGCAAGAGAATATAGAATATAATTGGATGGGGACATTGGTCATATAGATTGGCTGCCCTGCCACATGTAAAAGAAATTTTCATTAAAAACAACACACTTTGGATGGTCTCCATTTCTGCGTGTGTATGCTTGTATAGGGAATACAGAACCCTTAAAGTGAGGTCACGCGTGGTGCAGCCAAGCGTAAATACGCAAAAAATTAAGCCCTATTGAAAATAATGGAATATGCACTGTAGCAATTCTGAGGTGTTTCAACATAATCCACGCAAAACTCAGTATTCATGTTTTTCAGCCAAAACGCCAAGAAATGTCATATTATTGAACTCTATGGGATCTGCAGGCTTGGAAATGCACATATTTTCAATATGGTGGCCAAACTCTCACGAGATGACTTGCTCATATATACATATTTTCCCCATTATATGTTGCTGACATAATTACGTTGCCTATTGACAATTAGTCTGGCTACATTTTGCATGTAAATTGCTTTTCCACTTGGCTTTTTTTCACAAAAGTTTACTAAAATTCTTCCAAGTGGAATTGTGGGGAATGAGAAAAAAAAGAAATGCATGTTGGGAAAAGAAAATAGCAGGCTGTAAAATGCATATTATTATGTATGTGGTTTCAATGGTGTGACGACACACAGAGCTATTAGTAGCAGCTATTTGTCACGGGCATGGTATTTTTTTGGCATTTTGTAGACACAACTAGTAGCGGCTACTAGTAGCACTGTGTGCCTTCTCCCTTAAGGATCAACCGTGCGTTTTTAAAAGCGCAGGGTAAAAAAATCACGTGTGAACTCGCCCTTACTGTGGTTCAAAGTATATTAAAAGTGACAATTATAGCAGGAAGTACTGAAAGAAAAAACATTTATATAAAGCTGAAAGCATTAAGAAAAAATAAAGTCAGACTCACAGCAGTATTAAAACAGAATTTTAAGTACAGACATTGCTGTTGCACGATAACGTCATATAGCTAGTGCAATTCAAAAAATGTTTTGTCTCTTGTTTTCTCTGTTATTTGTTTCTCATGGTGATTATTTCTTAAACTGGAATAAAGATAAAACTTCCCCAGACCAACAATGGAGGAATGGAGATTGCTGTTTTGCAAAGAATTAGAAATAAAGTTCTTCATTATCTATTTTATCTACAGCATGCTCATCAGAATGTCTATCCCTCGGTGATTGCTAATGAGAATACAGAATAGCAAAGCAAAATGCAAGGAAGCTTTTCATGTCTGAAGATCTTTCACTAGTTTGAAAAGCTCTTAGATTTCCACTCTTTGATTTGACTGCTGAATGAAATCGGAAAGCTCTGGGGGATTTTTCTGGGTAAATTTAAACTTTCAGACCATTTAGGCATATTCTTTAGGGAGAAAAACACATTTTGCTGAAGTGAGTTGTATTGTTGTCTTATTCCTAGATTGTTGAAAATAAATCATTACCTTGAATGGGAAAATTTTACCTTTGATAACGTTATACCTAATGTATCTAAAGCCCAAAAAGGTTGATGACCTCAGACTAATTTTGAAATGCAATGAATTATTAGGGATGTTTTAAGTGTCTTCCTTGTAATTTAGTGAGTGAAATGAGCTACAGCATGTATAAAGATTCAATATTTATGAATGCGTTTTTAACCTATGTAGAAAGTGAGAGAATCGGATTCTTTGCTGTAAAAGAATTTCCAAGTCTGGTGAGCATCTGTCATG
The DNA here is from genome assembly GCA_024363595.1 of Xenopus borealis. Lineage (NCBI taxonomy): Eukaryota > Metazoa > Chordata > Amphibia > Anura > Pipidae > Xenopus > Xenopus borealis. The sequence goes on from CM044439.1 coordinate 131,373,925, forward strand.
GTGGAATTTTGTCAATTAAAACATAAGCAAATTGAAATCGTTATCAGTTTTCAGGACAGTCATTGGGAAACTGGGCAGCAAACTGGAAAATGAGGTTCAATGTTGCTAAATGCAAGGTTATGCACTTTGGCAAAAAGAACATAAATGCAAGTTATACACTAAATGCCGGTGTGTTGGGAGTTTAATTCTGGGCAGTGTCATTCTGTGACTACTAAGGCAAATACAATTCTGTCTTGCATAAAAAAGGGCATAAACTCAAGGGATGAAAACATAATTATACCTCTTTATAGATCCCTAGTAAGGCCTCATCTGGAATATGCAGTGCAGTTTTGGACTCCAGTCTTTAAGAGGGATGTAAATGAGCTGGAGAGAGTGCAGAGACTAAGTGCAACTAAACTGGTTAGAGGGATGGAACACTTAAGTGATGAGGGTAGACTGTCAAGGTTGGGGTTGTTTTCTCTGGAAAAAAAAGGCGCTTGAGAGGGGACATGATTACACTTTACAAATATATTAGAGGACATTATAGACAAATATCAGGGGACCTTTTTACCCATAAAGAGGATCACCGCACCAGAGGCCACCCCTTCAGACTAGGAGAAAAGGACTTTCATTTGAAGCAGCGTAGGTGGTTCTTCACAGTCAGGACAGTGAGGTTGTGGAATGCACTGCTGGGTGATGTTGTGATGGCTCATTCTGTTAATGCCTTTAAGAGGGGCTTGGATGATTTCTTGGACAGACATAATATCAAAAACTATTGTGATACTAAACTCTACAGTTAGTATAGATTTGGGCATATATCATTTATATGAAAGTATGGTGGGCTGTGTGTCTGGATGCTGGGTTTTTCATTTGGAGGGGTTGAACTTGATGGACTTCGTCTTTTTTAATCCGATTTAACTACGTAACTAATGATGGGCGAATTTGTCTCATTTCGCCGAAAAATTCTCTAATTTTCCTTGAAATTCACGAAACAGCAAACAATTCTTGAAACTGCAAATTTGTGGCTGGCAAATGAATGATGGATGTGGCTGGATATGAAATAACTGGAAAAAAACAACACTAAATCCAATACAGGTACAAAGGTCAATAGTTATTGTTTGGAAATCAAATCGTTTCCTTTGAATGTACAAAACCACAGCAGGAATTGTCCTTTCAATCCCAGCTAATGTTTGGCCTGTTATGTCTATAAATGAAGGTCATGAAACATTACCACTATTTCTTCAGTAATTCAAGTTTCAATTAAGGTATCAAATGCAGTAATATAGGATACGGGGGGGGGCATCACAGAGCATATTTTCATTCTAGAGAATACTGCACCATGGGGTGCACTTGGTTCTGAAAACAAAAAATAAAGAAAACAGAAATAAAGAATAAGCAGTGCTTGAGGGTCAGAAATAGAAAAATAATAAAGAAGTTGAATAATGGCAAACCAAATTATATTCAATAATTCACGTGTAAATTGAGGTCAAAAAGGGAAATCTCACTGTCCATATCAGTTTATGGGTGCATATCAACAACTGAAAAAACACAGTTGGATTTCTCAAATAATCTAAATAATTAAAAATCTAAAATCATTTATTAGGACATAAAGAAAACAGCCTCATATTACTTGGCCCTTATACAACCAAGAGAAACAATCATCTAACTGTTATGCTTTTTTTTTTACACTTGGCAAAAGTTTATATATATATATATATATATATATATATATTCACATTATATACTAGATTGCATAGATTTATATTTTGTCATTTCTTAGGGTCAAGGTTTTATGCTCTTTAAACCAGGTTATTTATGTTAGTGTATTGCCGTGGATAAAAGTACTTTCTGAACACCAACCACTGCAATAAATTCTTTGTAAGCCATTTTTCAAGAGATTGTGTGAAAGCTGTGCTAATTCATTTCTATGGTTTGTCGATCCCAGTCAGTGATCTTTGACTTGCAACCACTGTTCCTCTTTGCCGATGCAGTTTGTACATGTTTGACATATGTTATCACGACTTTCAAGACTGTTCCCCCTGACGTAGTAAGCAATTTTGCTGTTTCTGTTACTGATGCACCTGCAATTTGCCACCGACTGGTTTGTTTCTTTGCTAGTTGTCTGACAAATAAATATATTTATATACACATCAAGAATGATTTGTTTTGATATGTGTGTAGTACTACCACATATTCTAAGCTACATTTCTATGTGCTTCTGTCCTGCATTTCCCGATTGCTGTGCCTATAAATGCCATGTGATATGGGTTACTTAGAGCAGCAAAATTACTGTATATCCAAATTATCAGGAACCAGATGTGCCCAAGAGGAGTCTGAATCCAAACGGATCTCCCCAGTGAAAAGGTCTGAACTCACAGGCATTATAGAAAGCATAGACATATTCACTCTTTCTAAAGTTTACTATAAATATCTCAGTTCTCAAAATTAGTATCCAACCAAGAGCAGCAGGGTGGTAACAACTGGAAAAATCTCCAAGGTCTGTCAAGGTATGTGGGCCAAATGGTTATGCTCACCACATAATTAAATGCTTCAGCCACTAATTTTGTTTATATGGAATCACACAATGATGTTAAAAATGGTTTTCACAAAAAGCACACACACACGCAAGGCAGAGGTTGGTAGTTAAAAGACCTGGAAAAGAATAGTAAAACATAAAACAAATTGTAGTCTGATGAAACTGTAAATCTGATAATCTGCTAAGCACAGTTAGGGCTGCATATATAGTATAACCATAAGCCATTAGGCTTACATGGAAACTGTCAATCAAATGGAGGGATGAAGGAAATGTATGCTGAGAAAAATTCTCATAAAAGTAAAGTGTAAACAATCAGTAAATCTAGCAGTCTTCATCTAGCACTGTGGTTTTGTACACTTCATATGATGAATTCTACTGTTTAGCTTGTGTTGTCAATGTGAAATGAGAAACACAGTCAGTAACTTCAATCAATCATAGGAATGGTGGAAATGGCATTAAACTATTTGGTCATTAGCCAATTTATATTGATCATTTGTCCCAAAACATATTGAACGGCATCAACACTGATAAGCCAAAATAGTAGTAAAATATCATTCCTCATTATTGAAGGAAAATTATACCCCCAACAAATTGCATAATACAGCTCATATGTAAAATCCTGCTTCATGATAACCATTTTCATAATATACTTTAGTAGCATGTACCATTGAGTAGTCCTAAATAGAAAACTGTAATTTAAAAAATATAAGGGCCGCCCCTGGGATCCTAGGATTCACAGTGCACAGAAAAAAAACAAACATGTTAGGTCACATGAGCCAATTAACACACAGAGTTCTGTCTTTTGCTTCCACACTGCTTCCTGTTACAGTTAGAGTTAAAATATTTCTGGTCAGGTGATCTTTGAGGCAGCACACAGACCATCACAAGATGGTGGTTCGAGGCAAGAGATGTAAAAGGGCAATATTTACTTATATATATATATATTTATATATTCCAGTTTGGTAAGATTCTTAAATATGTCACTTAGTTTGATATAAACTATCGGTTGCTTAAAACGATAATGTCATGGGAAAACATTTTTTTTCAAAACACATCAGTTATTAGTGCTGCTCCACTGCACTGAAATCCATTTCTCAAAAGAGCAAACAGATTTTTTCATATTCAATTTTGGTTGGACACTGTGAAGATCAGCCAGAGCTGGGCCATTAACAGTAAAGAGAAAGAAGAGAGAGTGAGATATTTTCTTAAATAGGTACATATATTAGTTTATTGAGAACCTTTAAA
>CM044439.1:131445844-131465372 GCA_024363595.1 Xenopus borealis
AGAGCTGCTTTAGAAGGTGAAAAATTACCTTTTACACTTCAATATTAGAAAACCAGTCACAAATATAAAATAGAAAGTAACAATAAAAAGTCATTATTTCTGGTGATCTATCTGAAAACAACTAGAAGTTTGAAGATGAACAACTCCTTTAAGCTGGCCATACACTATAAGAACTACTCGTTTTGAATAGGACCAATATCAGCAGCATTATCTGCCTGTGTATGGCCACCTTTACAGTCTATCAATTGCCCATGTATCTGGTGCAGCAGGACACATAGTGGCCCAATCAAGTGCCCAACTTGCCCAGCAATAGCCACACTGAATTCTACCCACACCAAGCAGTGCCCACTGGACCCTGTTAAAGTGGCTCTACACACTATGCCCACGTACTGCAGAGCCCTGGAGGAATTGGCTGTGCCCCTAACATTGGCCAGCATCAATACTAAACACGCAAGCTGCAGGTCACCAGGCCCACTCAGTCTCTCTCCCCAAGTCACTTCAGTGCTTCAATTTGTGTTAACAAAATGGTCTGGTTTTGAATGTCCAATTACATTGGCAGGTTTGGATTTTTAAAACCTGCCACTACATTTTAAATACATCTCAGTTTGGCTATAAACCTGCCAATCTGGCAACCCTGAAAGAGTGACAAAGGTGGAAATTTTTGGCCACATCCCTAAATACCATATCCCTTTTACAAAAGGTTGTGGAAGAGGTAAAATAAAATATAGTTAAATAATAGAAGATAAAAGGGGAGAAAAGATTACTGGCAGAGAAATAGAGAAGAGATAGAGAAGTGTTAAACAGATAAAGAAGGTTGGGGCATCAGATAGGATTATAGAGAAAAGGAGAGAAGAAAAAAACAGGGGAAACAAAAAGGGCTAAAAGCCCTCAAATTCGGGCGAAATGCTTATCGAATAGTTTTAGGCTATTTTTACCTCGATATTCGATCCCTCGATAAAATCATACGTTCGAATACGGATCATTCGATTTCACGAAAAAAAGTGATATAAAAAAACCTATGGGGGGCTTCCCATAGGCTTCTATTGCAATTCAGTAGGTTCGGTTATGAATGAATGCTTTCTTCAATTACAGGCTAAAGTACTTCACTCATCGAATGGTCGAATTATCGAATATCCAATCATTCGATCTATCGAATTTTCGGTATTCGATGATCAAAGTGGCCAAATTTGCATATTCGAATATCCGATTAAATTGTACGATCGGAATTCGATCGAACTTGTAGATAAGTATAATATTATCCACCCATATATGATAAAAGGCACTACCTGCTGATTGGTTGCTATGGGTCTTTAATATATGTTATGACTTTTATATATATTTAGTAATTATAAGAATTATTCAGTGTGGTGGTCTGTCTATGAATGAATGCTTTCTTCAATTACAGGCGTTCTTCGCGCCCTCTGCTGTATAAACATGAAAGTGCAAGATCAGTTCCATCAGTGCAGCTCAGAATGTGTCTAATTTATACACAGAGTGGATGGCACCAAAGGGGTTAACGAATGGTGGCAGAGACTGTGAGGAGGCCCTATGGAGCAGAGGGAACTCTGGGTATAATTACATGCAGATCAGGGATTGATAATGGGCACAGGGTTGGACTGGGGGTCTTGGGGCCAACCAGGGCTCTCCTCCGCCCCAGGGCCCTCCTCCGCACCACCTGCTGTGCAGGCGATGTGGGTTGCACCTGTGCACATGCGCCTCAGTTCTGTGCAAGCCACACAAATTTTTTTGCCTCGACGTCCGAAAAAGGGGGTCGAGGAATTAAGAAGAAGACGTGGGTGCGTACCTGGGCCAGCGGAGCCCACAGAAGTCTGGGCCCACCGGGTTTTTCTCAGTGTCCCGCCGGCCCGGTCCAACCCTGAATGGACACTAATAGGAGGGCTGATATAAAAAGGGAGAGTACTTACCTTCCTCCTCTTTCAGTATCATGGGCACCTGGAGCACTGAGCAGTCTTGGCAGCATGTCTGGTGTCCGATCATCCCCCCACACACACACCCATTGCATTGTTATATTTTGCAATATGTGTTAATTTAAAGGTTTTTATTTTTAATTAAAGGAGAAGGAAAGTTATGGAACCATTTTACTGGCAATAGATTAGCTGCAATAATGCAAGATAGAATGCTATATTTATTCTGTAGAATCTTTTACCATACCTGAGTAAAAAGCTGTAGAAGCTCTCTGTTTGTAAAGGATAACAGTTGCCATATTAGCTTGGTGTGATATCACTTCCTGCCTGAGTCTCTCCCTGCTCACTTATAGCTGTGGGCTCAGATTACAGCAAAGTAGGGGGTGGGGGAAGAGGAGCAAACTGAGCATGCTCACGACCTGGGGCATGGAAGTTTAAGCTGAAGTCTGATACAGAAGCCCATGTGTACACAATAGAAGGAAATAAATGCATTTTTTTCTTTTGACAGAGGACTACTTTGAGGGTTTACTGGTAAATTTAGTTGGCCCTTATAAGGCATACTTAGTTTTAACCTTTCCTCCTCTTTTAAAAGGAAAAAATGGCTTACATTTGTTCAAATACGGTTGTGAAGACTGTCTTTCATCCAGGTCATGGTATATTGCTTTGAGAAAGCCAATTGGATGTGTGAAAAAACACAGCAAGTCCAGTTTATTTGGCTTATTTCTACAGGTTCAAATATGGTGATAATTGTCCCACTGTTTTGAGGTGTTATGTCACAGCTGCTGGCGGGTAATTGCTTTTGGTCCTTGCCGTTTGGGTCTGGTTAATAAAGGTGTTTCTCTTTACATACCCACTGCAGCTGAGGTGACTGACATCTGGGCTAATCTATGTTTTGGCATCATATGGCAAGGACAGGTTATCTGTTTGATTTAACATGGTTTGATAAAGTTGTGGCTGACCTCCACCCATTAAGAAAGGAAACCTGAGTCTGGTGTTTTTAATTTCCTTGGTTGCAAGGAGAAGGTTGTATGTTTCACGACTGCCTCCCCACAGTCCTACATAATAATTTCAAATCAATACACAGCTTGATAAATATGGGTATGACAATGAAACAGATGTAAAGTGTATTTGAATCTTCTTTGTTTTGACTATTTTCATACACACCTCTATATATAGTTCACCCTTTCTGCATGACAGGATTTCCTTTTTCAAATAATTTATGTACTCACACCCCCTGTTGTGTACTGAGCCTCTTTCTCGCAAACCTTCCTCTGCTTGGCAGCTCTTAGACCAGGGCTCCCCACCAGGTCCGGACTGAGAATTAAAATAGGCCCTGGCATTTCAGGCCCAAACAGCCCCCACCAGCCCACTAAATATTGATTTTCTATGGCAACTTATAGCAGCCCCTATGGCATTTGCCAGAAGCCACAGATTGCCAGTCCAGGCCTGCTTCCCACCCTTTTATACCTGTGAAGCACATTAAAGTTTAACAAGAGTTGGGGGAGCAACACAAGCTGGGGCTGCCAATTGGTGTGATTGGCTATTGGTGGCCCCATCAGGCCTGGATTTGTGGCGAAGCCACAAAGGCCTGGGCCTAGGGCGGCAAAAAATTAGGGGCAGCATGTCGCCCAGCCACTGTCTGTGAAGCACTTCCGAGCACTCCGGTCCATGTGCGTATGCACGCTCGTAGGGAAGGGATTATGTCCTAGGACCACACGGCTGGGGGACAGAACCTGTTTTTATGCAACCAAAACTTGCCTACAAAGGGTTGGTGAGTAACATGTTGCTCATGAGCCACTGGTTGGGGATCACTGTCTTAGAGCAGATCATCTGCTTCCCTCCTGCATGCAGAGGAAAGCTGATCCAATAAGATCCACTGATAATACTGATCCACTCACTGTGCATTTAAAGGACCAGTGACAAATTTTTTTTAAAAAAAAATCGTTTGTACATAACAAAAAAAACACCAAAATTCGCAAAGTCTTTATTAAGAAATAACTTACTGATACTCTGCTTGCATTACCCTTCAGAAAAGGCAACATGGCAACAATCCATCGTGCGGTGCTTATTTTCTCCTCCCTGGCTATCTCCTATAGAAGGCAAGGAGAAGAAATAGAGCACTGCACGTTGGATTGTCGCCCTGTCGTCTTTTCTGAAGGGGAGCGCAAGCAGAGTATCGGTAAGTTATTTCTTAATAAAGACTTTGTGAATTTAAATGTGTCTTGGTGTCTTCATTATGTACAAAATTTTTTTTTTTAATGTTACTGGTCCTTTAATGGGGCATGATTCAGTATGGGGGCACTAGCACATTAGCATTTTAGGACAGTATGACACCCAGAAGTAGGCCTGTAGGCCTGTAGCCTTCACTATATTACATCCCTACATTTTATTATGCAGGTGTTGCTGGGTGAAGGTCCATGTATTTATTTTGTCATTTGCATATTTCTGTTATTGGGGTGGATCTTCCTCTTTGGCCTTCTGCATCTGATCCAGGAGGAGCAGCCACTGAGGATCAACAGGGCCCGGTAAAGCCTCAGAGGAGACCTGCACCTCTGGAAAAGTCGGGGAGCAGGGACCCCGTGAATGAGATAAGCCTGTGATAAGGTTAGTAACTGTAATAGCACTTTCTATGAAAGTGAGATAGATCAGGATCAGGATAAATCTCCCCACTAGGAGAGAGAGCATGGAGTAGACTCCTGACAGGCTTAGTTGTTGCCTTAGTGAAGGGAGCACAGTAGCAAGTAGGGTATCAGCCTTAGATTTTATCTCCCTGAACCAAGGACTACTGTATGGGATTCAGATCTTTGAAGGTAGACATCCTAATGAAGTATCTTCTGCCTAATTACCCTCCACAGTGCTGCATCATTGTCGTGCTCCTCCAAGTATATGTGCTGCACTAATACTGTGAATCAATTGTCTAGGACAATAAGTCATGTTCTGTTATTGTTTCAAAGAACTCCTGGCCCCCATTTCTTTATTTGTTGCTGAATGAACTGACAGTGGATGTGGGATGTTGTAGTTGCACTACATCGCTTCATGATTTATTTCATATAGTGAAGGCCCATCCTAGCAGTAGAGGTGGGATGTTGTAGTTGCACTACACTGCTTCATGATTTACTTACATAAAATTAAGGCCCATCCTGTGTGTTAAAGTCCAATGTACCTCATTTTACATCATTCCTTGCCACCTGCTAAGACCTCTAGCCTGCTTCTAACTACAATATTGTCTCTCCCTTGCCTGTGCACTTGGATACTTAGAGAGCTTAGTTCAGTTTTAACCAGACCTCTATTTCTGATTTTTCTCACTCACTTTCATCTGGTATGGCACTTATGAATTATGGAGGAAAGCTGATTTTTAAAATCAGCCTGGAAATTATAGGCCAGTAAGTTTGACATCTGTGGTGGGCAAATTATTTGAAGGCTTGTTAAGGACGATGACACATGAGGATTAGGTTAGTTGCTCCACAATTAATCTCCTCTAGTGCAGGCAACTAATCTCCTCCAAATGCTTCACCAGCTGCTAACATGGGTATTGTCATTGGGGAAACAGGCATGGAGTGAAGTTGGCTGAACTTTGGTCTATTTTGGAAAGTAGCCTATGCCACATATGTTTCCCCAGCTGTGATTCACATGTTAGTTACACGACTTATCAGGGCATCCGCTCAGATTAGAAAAATGGAGGCTCCATCTTAATATTTGGTAAGCGTTTTTATAGTGAGAACTGAGAAGTTGTGGCATTCTCTCCCTGAATCTGTTGTATTAGCAGATACCTTCAAGAATATATACCTTGTATGATTGGTCTATTCTCTGGAGTGCTCACACTCCCTGTTGGTTTCTATCACGGAAGACCCCCATGTCCTTAGCATTCTGGATAACAGGTCCCATACCTGTACTTATTTACATTTATTATTGTAATGACCCCCTGTTTGTTCTATTAATTTATCCAGAGAACACCACAGCTTTGTTACATTCAGCTTGAAGAAGTATCTATAACGTTCAGAAAGCTTGCTCTGATTATCTTAGTTAATCAATAAAGTCATCACCTTTATATCAACTTTTTGTTATTTTGTTGCCCTGGAACATTTTGAAAGGCTAATACTGTACTACAACGTTACCTGAAAATATACTCAATTGCCACTAGAGGTCAGTATTTAGCTGTAAAAGTCATGCACATCTGATAAATCCTAAACATTTAAAAACTTCTGTAACCTCAGAAAAATTAAGACTTGCAGATTAGCTGAGAATTTTGAGCAGAAACACAGAGAAATGATTCATGTTATTAGTGTTCTGGCATGTCGTTTAGTACACTGTCGGCAAAAGCAAAGGAAACATCTGTATTTCTTCACCATCAAGCTCTGCCCAGGCATTGTTTTCTTTATAATTCCCTAGTGTTACTTTTGCTTGTTACTCTGCAGCGTTTAAGGATTTTTAAAATACATCATTCTAAAATACAAGATTTTATTACACAGCATAAGTGATGGGCTATTGTGCAGTTTGAGGTTCTATCTGAAGTATAAAATATAAATGAAATTAAAATATAGAAATGTTACATTTCATCTTCTCAATCAGCTTTATTTATATAGCTGGTTATGTAGCACTTAAAAGTAATATTGTGACAAGCAGCGTACTTATAATGAATACACGGGTTATAGGAACAATGTATTTTATCCCCAGTCCCTAATGGCTGCAGGGAGGCCAGATTTCAGGATCTGAACACAGATGGGTGACTGAGTTAACCGTGTCAGTTTTTTCAGCTACGAGTGCCTTCCTCTGCCAGCTCAGTCCCCCTCCGCTGACCCCTCCCCTTCTGGTTCTGCTTCCTGCCACACACTGTCCCCTTCCCCCTGCTATAAGCCCTCCTGTCCCCTCCCCTTCCTCTTCCTGCATGTGTGTGTTCTCAGGCATGCATGCACAACTTTATTAGTTGTGCACAGCACTGGAGACTGATGTGCATCTCCAGTGCTAGTAGCTAATTGTGTTGCGGCTGGGCGGCATGCCAGACCTTTTTCTAATTTTCTCAGACTCACTTTCAACTGGCATGGTACCTATGGATTGGAGGACTGATGTCATTCCAGTTTTTAAAAAGGGAGTATGAGAAATTATAGACCAGTATGTTTGACATCTGTGAAAATTATTTGAAGCTTTGTTAAGGATGATGACACATGAGGATTAGGTAAATTGCCCCACAATTTATCTGCTCTAGTGCCAGTGGCGTAACTACTCCCTGGTGGGCCCCGGTACAGGATGGGGCACCTGGGCCCCCCTGTCGGGCCATTAAGTCTAAAAATCCTATGCTGGAGTGTTGATAACTGTCTGCCATAACCATTATCATGGCCCTGGTGCAATTGCACCCTCTGCACCCCTGGTAGTTATGCCACTGTCTAGTGCAGATAACGACTCCAGCATTACTACAGCATACTTTTGCTTATTACTCTGCAGCATTTTAAGATTTATAAATGCATCATTCATAAAATACAAGATTTTATTACACATGTGATGGGCCATTGTGCAGTCTGAGATTCTATCTGAAATATAAAATACAAATGAAATTAAAATATAGAAATGTTAAAGGAGAACCAAACACCTTATTCATAAAAACCCTACCCTCCTACCCTACATAGTCCCCCCTGCACCGCCCCCCAGCCTAGGTGTAAACTCCGGTAATTGGCCCTAAGCCATCTTCGGGCTCTTAGGTCTTCTTTGTGTCTTCTTCCTTCCATTCAGCAATTTCCATCACTTTCGGCACAGTTACAGTTGTCGACAAAAGGCAGCTCCAACTACGCATGCGCCAATATGGCGCTTACTACCAAAGAAGATGGAAGAACTGTAGATGGTGCCTGTGAGCTCTGATGCACTGAAGAGAGCTAAGTACAGACCTAGGAGCAGCTACCGAAGTGTACACCTAGGCTGGGGGGTGGGGGACATGGGGGAACTATGTAGGGTAGGGGTTTTTATGAATAAGGGGTTTGGCACTCCTTTCTCCATCAGCTTTATTTATATAGATTATTATGTATATATGGCTGCATGCACTGCCTCTTCTTTACAGAATGCTCTTCACATTCACTCTCAAGTTCTACAGTCACAGTCATTCCTATGTCTGTCATAAGAATAAGTCAATCACTCACTATGAAATACATGAAATGTGACAAAAATAGACATTCACTGCTCCCCATACTGGTCCCAATTGCATTGCATCAAGAAGAATAAAAGGTATGTGCAATGCTGGGGGCTGGCAGAGGAGGGGGGTTGAAACTGGGGCAGGGGGTCATGGGGAATAGGGGGCACCTGATGCGGCAGTCTGACCCCCAGTCTGAAACTGTGTCTAATGAATAGGGAAATCCATCTATGGAATAGTTACTGATAGGAAATATTTTATTCTCCGTTTAACCAGTTACCAGACACATGTCATACCAGCCAGTATGAAATCATAGGTGCAATATCATACTGGTCAGTGTATGACCTGGAATCCTTGATAAGATAAGATAATAAACGGTGCAAATTTGCCCAGGTATCTGTTTCAAACAGCTGATCAGTAATTGCTCCCTGCTGATTGGTTGCTGTGGGTTTAGTAGAACACTATTAAACCTTTCACATTTTAAAGGAGAAGGATAGGGTTGATCAGTGAGATAGCTTATGTCAGACACTGGACCATGAGCCTTTTCACTTAAAATCCTCAGAGTTTTGTTCTAGTGAGATCCTGTTTTAGAGATCTCTTGGGGACAATTTGTGCACTACAGTGAAACCATAAAATAGATACGAAATGTGAAACCTTTGCTCCACTTTACATGTACGCAAAGAAACAGGAAGAAAACAGTGGCATGGCACTCACTAAAATACTACCCCTGGCTTTGTAGCAAAGAGAAGCACTGACATGAGATCTGCAATAAGTTATTAAACTTATTGGGGGTGTCGCCACAGTTATGAACCCTTCACTTGTCCTTTAATACATTACCCCCAGCTGTTAATACACTACCCCAGTTAGTACAGTTCTTTTATTAAGTTTCAATGTTTACTGTCAGTGAAAATATAAATAAAAACTGTCAGTGAACATAAAATAATATGCAATTATGAATACATGCCAAGACTTAACAATAACTATTTGCTGCCTCTTATCTCTGGGTCTGCTCTATTACCAGGGTGTTAAACTGCCTGTAATTTGATTTAAAGGATAAGTAAATCTTAAAACAAGTGAAAGTAAAATTGATGAGTGCCATTTTAAGCAGTTTTTTTTTTATTCCAATACATTAAGGGATATATGTACTGTTTATATGAATCATTTTGTTACAACATTGACTCCCGCTGGTTGGTTTGCGACCAATCTGACCACCAAGTAGTCAAGAAAGTTGTCTGGAGAATGAAAGAGGGCTGGCCTGATTTTCTTCTGGTTAGGAACGATGTGAGACAAGTTACCTGACCATTATTTAATATTATTATTTAATATCTTAACTTCTCTCATTTATTTAAAAAAATGTATGGTTGGTTCAGCTCACAGAGGGAACATTATTTCAGGTATTCAAAGAGTTAAGTTATTGGACTGGTCAAGACAGTTTTCATTCAATAGATGTAGATGTAGTCTTATTGGGTTTTATATGGTGCTATTTACTCACGTAGTTTTCTTTCCGAGAGAAGAGAATCTTTGCTTTCTTTGTGTATTTTGTTTCTATAGTGATTTCATTTGGCTCTAAAGTCATCGTCTTTGATTGTTATGCTTTCATTGCCATGGAAATCCTGGTTGGAAATATGCACATTAAACCTTTCTCATAAGACCCAGTCTAGACCTGTCTCTGTAGAAGTTCACCTGGAAAGAGATTTTCTTGCCTACCGAGCAGGAAGGATGAAAGTCTGTATTCAGACAACACATAAAAGATTTCAGGGAAGTTTATTGCTTTCAAGAAAGCATGCAGCTGGGCTAAAAATGTGAAAAAGCAAAACAGTTCCCTGTAGGTTATTAAGCTATTGCTTACCAATCTCAGGTCACTTGATAATCTGCAGATGGAAAGATAAAGCAGTTATGGTATACCTGTGTAGCCATGTGTGTTGTATTGATATAATGCTATTATTAGTGTTTTATATGCAGTGGTGTACTGTACCTGCTTTGCACACATAGATGTACAAAGTTCAGATATGATGCATTTTTTTATATGGTAAACACATTGTGAATGTGCAGTCAGAGGCTGTGCAAAATATTAGGAAAATATCATCAGAGGACTGAGGTCATAGAAGAAATAAATCCATAAGTACAAATCTTACACTTCTGTTAATGAAGAGGCTGAAGTATATTAAGGGGATAAGTCTGGTAGACAGAAAAATAAAGGGATGCAAGTCTACATGAGTCCTAGGCCTATCATGTCAAATGGTTGTAGAAAAGATATCTATTCTCACAATCTTCCGTCATGAACCCTGGATGTAGTTGGTGTATATTTATTGTAGCTCCACTGCGCTACTCTGCATAAATAAGTGAGCATGCTGTCCAGGGGCAGTTTCTAGAATAATGCATTATGAGGGTAGGAAGCAGGGAGGGGCTGGCTCATTTCAGAAGGGTCAACAGTTTTAAATGGAGATATTACAGAGGTTTGATTAAACAGCCTTTACCATGGAACCTACCACAAGTAAAACTGAATTCAGCTGCCATACGTTGCTTGGACTATTGCATACAATGCACGCAAATCAGTGAAATCTTCAGCAGCATTTTATGGACATGAAGGTCTCCTAGGATAATTATAAACTCTCTCATCCCATGCAACCTTGGTGGCAAAACTTTACCAGACCTTCAACTATATTATATAGCCCTAAAATTTATTCACTAATCCCTGATTCAATCCAGATCCTGAAAACCTCATTAATAACTTCCTGGATACATTTTAATGTTATATGTAATGATATGAAATGTCTAATAACAAAGTCTATACGTTGTATAGACACAGTAGATATGGCAAATTATATGGGTACAGTAAAATTTCTCTATCCAAAAGCTGTAGTTAGCAAAAGTGTGATACTATACTAATCTTTCTGAGTACAAACTGAGGGAACCCAGTAGAAGATGCAACCCTTCTCCATTCCCTTTACAGTTTTAATATGTTTATAAAACTGGTGAAAACTAAAGAAATTAAAGTGAAAAAAGAGCTATGATGAGAGTGACTTGGGCCACGTGGAATAAAACAGGAGGCAGTAAGACAACACTAAGCTGATGTCTCATAATAACTAGGTGCAGGTGAGATGGTCTTGTAGAACATATTTCAGAATAGTATGGGCACACCAATCTACCTGCTTCAAGGTCAACCAAAACCCAGGGGAGCCCGTGGCAGCAAACGAGAATGTACTCTTTCGCAGAGCCCAGAAACACACTCTTAGGTTAACTGATTTTGATGAAATGGACCTAGTGTGTATGTGTGCATTGAATAAGTAAACTGAATTGCAAACTCCACTAGGGAATTATGTGAGTGATTAAATATATGCTGTAAAATCACTGTATAATATGCCAACACTATATAAATAAAGAGTAATAACTGTGTAAAACCATGGTTTAGAAATTGGTTCAGGAAAATAGCTTTAATAAAAATGGTAATACAGCCCACATTTCTTAATATATGTAAAGCCTCCAAACAAGATAGCAGCCTAGTATAACACAGATCACCTTAGTGAAAGTGAAAAATTTGTGGCGGTATGGCTCTCCCTTATATACAGAGTTAGTAATGCTACTATGCCATACACTTACCTTGTATATGGTCATAGATACACAACGGAACATGCTGTATTTGCATTCCACACTTAAAAAGCTGTACAAGGAACCATTTCAATGAACATCCCATGGAGTAAAATCATTTATACAGTATAATAATAATACATTCTACCATAAACATAGTATCCATAACCTGTTTTCCAGAAAGCTCAGAATTATGGGAAGGCTGTCTTCCATAGATTCCATATTATCCAAATAATGCACATTTTGAAAAATGATTTCCTTGTACTTGATCCAAATTAAGAACTAATTAATCCTTATTGGAGGCAAAATCAGCCCTTTAGTTTTTCTGTTATATACATTGTTTTTTAACTTTTCCAAATTTAGAATTTTGTTATCCGGAAAACCCCAGGTCTTGAGCAGGTATATGATTTGTTATCCAGAAACCTCAATATTACAGAGCAGCCTTCTCTCACAGACTCCATATAATGAAATAATTAAATGTTTTTAAAAATGATTTCTTTTTTCTCTGTAATAATAAAACAGTACCTTGTACTTGATCCAAAAGAAGATATAATTAATCCTTATTCTATCTTTATAGCCTTTTAACTCAGTGCAATTGCACCCCCTGCTCCCCTGCTAGTTACGCCCCTGTTTGTGTCTCCAAAGATGCCCCAGTAACTACCCATCTTCTTTTCAGCTTAGGGGCTGACACAGAATATACTGACTTTATATCATATAAATATCACAATATAAAGCTGATTAGTAAATAATTCTGATAATTGGTACATAACTGCATAGAAAACAGCATTATTAGCATCAAAATGTAATAATCAGCACAGTAGCATCAGCTATACAGTATATCAAACAAACCTTATTTTCTGATTTCAACAACCACTAAGCTTAGCTTTTCAACAACTGCTCAAATCAGTGTCACTGCTACTACAGAGATGCTGAACCTTTAGGTTGGTTCAATCAGTTCAGTATTTATAAAATATGGCATTCTAGCCATATTTATTTTTAATCATCTCCTGACTGGTCACAACTGCTATAAAAAGTATTTACAGGGGTATACCCATTAGCTTATGATTAAGTGCTCCAAAAGGCATGAAACGCATTAGGCCATTTATTTTTTCCTAATAAATGATTTTGTTCTTTTAATATACTTTGTTTTTTGAAAAATTTCCCCAGTGTTTATAACTCAGCACCACTCATTTACATGGAATAGTCTGAGCTGTTTCATCAAATTTACCAAAAGCCTTACTGAGGATGATGGGAGTTATGATAAGACCAGAGCTGGAAGGCTGCTTACACAACATTGTGTAATATGAGAAATATGGGCCAATACAGTGCTAAAGAATTTCAGTGGATAGCCATAAACATGAAGAAATAAAACCATGGCAAAAAGGGAATGCTTGCAGGAATACAGGCTAAATGTCAGAATAATATCTGTGTCGGTTATTTCAACCTTTAGTTTTAGAAGAGGTACCAGTATTTTCCATATGAGAAATAATTTTTTGGCTTCCTTGAGCTTTATAGCCTTTTAACTCAGTGTAACAAACCACTGTCAGCAGAAAATATCAAGTACCCTACTTGACTTCATGTGCACGCTACTTCTTGCAGAATTAAACCTATGCATCCTGGACTGTCTGGGGACATGACTAAGAAAAATTTCTATGTCCCATTGAGTCTTAAAATTAAATTTCACAGCTTTCTGTGCAGTATTGATTACATTTTTAGCAGCAGGCCTCAATGAAACATTTGCTTTGTCCATACATAACACAATTACTACAGTTTTAAATATAAACTTGTTTCTTTTTAATCAAATACAATGCAGGGTTGCTCATTCATCTTATTGAAGTTTACCTGTCTGTTCAGTAGTTCTAGAGGTGAAGAGACTGGGCAAAATGCCAACCTTTCATTAATGAGCTCAGTCTTGAACCTCTTGGAATTCATGAGCAGTTGCAAACAATCTAGAATCTCAATCTAGAATACTCCCTACAGCTATAAAGGTGCACCTTGTAGGTTTTCTGGCTTTCTACAGGTGGATAGATGGTGCAAAATTCAATTTTCTTCAGAAGGCACTTCATCTTGAATGTCTTGGATTTATTGAGTAGCTGCAAACCATCTAGATGGTTTTGGAATTCATGAGCAGTTGCAAATAATCTAGAATCTACTCCCTAGAGCTATAAAGGTGCACCTTGGAGGTTTTCTAGCTTTCTAAAGGTGGTGCAAAATGCAATTTTCTTCAGAAGGCACATCATCTTGAATGTCTTGGATTTATTGAGTAGCTGCAAACCATCTAGTTTGTTTTTGCTTAAGCTAGAAAGGCATGGACCAGCCCAAGATGCATTTCTCTCTTCAGAAGGAGCTTCATGTTGAATCTCTTGGAATTCATTAATAGCTGCAAACCATCTAGTATGCTTTTCCTGAAGCTAGAAAGGCATTGACCAGCTCAAGATGCATGTGTCTCTTTAGAAGGAGCTTCATATTGAATCTCTTGTAATTCATGAGTCTCTGCAAACCATCTAGTATGCTTTTCCTGAAGCTAGAAAAGCATTGACCAGCTCAAGATGCATGTGTCTCTTTAGAAGGAGCTTCATATTGAATCTCTTGTAATTCATGAGTCGCTGCAAACCATCTAGTATGCTTTTTCAGAAGTTAGAAGGGCATGGACCAGCCCAAGAAGCATATGCCTCTTCAGAAGGAACTTCATGTTGAATGTCATGGAATTCATAAGCAGCTGCAAAACATCTAGTATGCTTTTCCTGAAGCTAGAAAGGCATGAACCAGCATTCATTTGTCTTTGTGTACCATGTATTTTCATCCACTACAGAGCAAAATAGGCAGTATAGAGGCTCATGGAATGTTACACAGTACTGTTATACAGGTATGCTTATTTTGGCAGGCTGCATGTTAATAAATTGATGCTCATCCCCTTCTTTTGTAGGCCCACAGCCAACATGGCAGACTGAGTCTGTATTTACCATGCCTCTGACAAGCAAAGCCTTTGCAATTAACTATAAGGTCCCAAGGGAGCATCTCAGCTCTCAACACATGTACCTTACGGCACCAGAGACTGCTGGTCACATTTAGGGTGTGTTAGTTAGTGATTAGTCACCAAGGGGAAGACAGTGACACTAGGCAAACACCGTTGTTCTGAAACTTTCATTTGCATTAAGCTGTTTTTCTTTCAGCAGCATGAATAAAATAACATTATCAGCACTTGAAGATCTTGTATCTGAGCACTGACAATGTTTTGCAGAATGATTAATCCCTGCAGTGCTGTAGGGACTAGCAACTCAATGCAGAGTTTGTATTTATTTGCTCTGTCTTTGGACTGGTTTATGCATAACAATTCCCAATGATGCCTATGTGTATTTTATCTACTTCATGGATAAGATTAATAACGAAGGGAATGCTGTAAGTGTCCTTTCATCAACTTTTTAACTATTTGAAATATTTATGTTGCTCTCAGGGAGAAAAAAACATTGCAGATTTTGAATGCAGACATTTGTGACAGCAAAACTTTCCTTAACAAATGCAGTTCTTCACTTTGTGCATAATTGATTATAAAGATCCGTATTTCTGTGTAAATCTTTAGTCTAAAGTTTATACATAACTCTAAGAGAATGAGTTTCTTGCCTCTTCTAAATTAGAAAACCACAGGCACTTGCAGAAGAATTTAAATTGATTAGGGAACTGTCAGGACCTTTCAAGAACCTTGTCTGCTGTATCTTTTCTGTTTGCTATCTTCTAGTTCCGATGGAATTCCAGCCATGTCATTCTTCCATAAATGGGACACAAACGCATAACCAAAACACATCCACACAAGGACACCATATCTCAATGACTGTGTTGGAAATTTTCTTCTGCACTGTGCCTTGCCACCATGCAGTAAAAGGCCACTTAACCCTATGGAGGACAAGCAATTATCTTGGTAATGCGACATTCTAATAAAACAGGTAATAGTGGACCACTGATCTCTGTTAGAGAGATGTTAATTGTCTTCTGGAATGTGCCCTGCTACCCAAAATCTTATTATAGAGACACTACATTCCTGTTGCATTCTGCTATGTACAAAGGCACACCTATGCTGATGTCATTTAAAGGCACCTCTGTGTACTGATTTTAAGTACAATTTGGGGTTATTCCTTCTACTGTGCCAGGAGGATTCTGTTAGCAACTGCTATTACATAAGGGAGTTATATGCTCTCTGCGTGACCCACAACTTATTAAGTAATACCTTTACAAAAGCTAATGAAAATAAAGGAATAGAAAAATAATTATGCATTCATATCTATTAGACAGATACAAAGAGACAGTGCAAAAATATGTGGTCCTTGAAAAATTATCCTACTGCTCATAGAAGAGAATATTGTAATTTCCTGTTTTCCAGCAATAGAAAACGTTAAGTAGATGTAGAACTGAATAAATCTATATTTATTATTATTATAAATTAAGGTTTTTCTTGTAAAAACATTTAACATCGGTATCATCAGTATAGTTCTTCACAGGCAGAGGCTAAATGAACTAAATACACTTATTTTGCTTTTGCTATGTAATTTTCTTTTTATGTATTTATATGCATGGGAATCAGTGGACCCAAAGGCACCAACAGTTCTGGGAACTGAAACCAGACTACTTACTCATGTCCTATAACCTGATCCAAAACCTTTATTCACCCCCTTTTCCAATCCCTGTAGCATCACATCAGATTTATCTTGAGGTAAGTGCATTAAAAGTACATAGTTACCAGTACATATATACCTGCATCAAAAAGTGAAATATACACACAGAGCACATACAGAGGGAAGATTTAATAAAACTCAAATTATTCCATACCTGCCAACATTTTGGAAGTAAAAAGGGGGGCAAGAAAATATGGCGTGCATAGCGAAAATTTTTACCACGTCCATTTGTGTGGCCACCCCCCCTAATTACCATGTAGAAAATTTTGCAGGTAATGAAAGTTTGAAAATATTTCTCCTTATCTAAACTGTTACAATTACTTATTTTCTTATCTCAAAATTGTTACAAAGTACTGTATCTTATTTGCACCTGTTAGCTGTTCTGCCAAAAGCCAATTAAGTTAAAATCTTTGTTTTAAAGGGGACCTGTCACCCAAAAGAAATATTGAAAATCCTATTTTATCACATTATTTAAGCAAAATAAACTTTATTTACACTATAAAAATTATATAGTCTGGGAATTCAAAATTATGGCAAGCAGGCAGGAGCCATTTTGTGGACACTGTTATTAAGGCAAGCATTATATCTTAGAATCTTGTTTGTGCACCAGAATGGGAGACCCAGTGTCCATCCTCATGCCCTGGCTACACAATTAAACAGTGAAGTGCTGAATTGAAAGTGAAAGTAATTATCTGCCCCACCTCTATGCCATTGGGGTTTTAGGCAAGTCATTACAATCACTTGGGGGTGCCTAACATTTAGCACCTCCAAGTAAGCCTCGACTTTCCGTCTCCTTTAAGAAACCGCAAATAAACTAATTTCCAAGAATTTCAGACATTTAGCAAAAGATCTGAACTGAAAAAGCACGGGAAAAAATTGCAGAAAAGTCACCAGCTTTTTCATATTGTTGCGCAAAAGGCAGCATCAAAAATACCCAAAAAACTCAAAAACCACAAACCTCAAAGCAAAAAAAGATCTTCCAGTTATAAAGATACATCTGCCATTGATTTTTACATGATTTTGCCAGGTTTTAACTGAACTACAGTTTTTTTAGATTCTAAATTGTTGCAGTTTTGTCACAAAATAAATCCTGGAAAAGTCATGCTTTTTTTTGTGACTTCTACAGATTTTGGTGACAAAAAGCACGGCACAAAAAAGTTGCATAATAAATTATCCCCCAAAGTGTATGATAAAGCTCACAATACAAATTTTCTGTATTCGTACTTTTTAAAACAACCACAGGTAAGATGGCAGAGTTGCATTTCCGACATGCATTATGTTTGTTTATTTAAAAGGGAAATAGCACATGACCCCATTTCTGGCATTTTGCCTTCACTTCTCCATCCTCTCTAAAAACAAGGAAAAAAAGTTGCAAGCAATGCACCTTCAACTAGAGTCCTGCGCGAGTCCATTTTTTGGGACCCGTACCCGACCCATACCTGCAACCCACGATCTGCAACCCGCTGACCCGCTGTCATTGTAAACCGGAAGTGACATGATCGGAAGTAACCGTGATCAGAAAAAAAGGAGTAAAACAGGAAGTGCTGTCAATGTAAACCGGAAGTGACATCATCGGTAGTAGACATGCTAAGAAAAAGGAGTAAAAATCGCTTTGGCGAGGATCCGCGACCCAACCTTCAACCTGTAAACCTGCAGAACCACCGGCCCGCTTCAATATCCGCACCCAGAACTTCTACATGCAACCCGCAGGGTACCGCAGGATTTTGCGGGTAACACGCAGGTACCAGACCCACTGCAGGACTCTACCTGCAACTGTCACATGTTGTTGCCTTTACAGAGAATTCACACCAACAAATGATTTAGATTAATGTTATATCTAATATAAGTAATTAAAAAAAAAACAAATATTTTAGCTAATCCAATTTTTTTTTTAATTACTTATATAAAAATATAAAATCTTCATAGATTAATGTTGCTGTTTATATTAATTATCTCCCAAACATGGAGTTTTCTGGCATTAATTAATTAAGTAATATAGATGGCTACCCATGCTGTTTCCCTTTCATGTCCTAATGACATTTTTATCCCTGCTGCATCAATATGAATCAATATGCCCAATGTGCCATTATAAGCACAAAATGAAGCTTTATGGGTCAGTGACTTGCAGTCATGATCACTGGGCTCCTTTGATGTTGCCCTGTAAAATATGAGTAGTCAGAGGTCAGAATCATTTGCCAGAGATATCCTCATGCATTATATGCATTATGACAAAGTAGCTTTATATAGGAGATCATCTAGATAAAAGCGTAGGCTGCTCTGCCCTCATTAAAGCCACAATATTACATGTATTTATGGTTATGAAGAACCCATTCTCCTAATGAATGAAAACATATTGCGAACAAAGTGCCTTTTATTGAATCTTGTTTCACCAGTAGGTAGGATACAGTTTATGAAGAAACAGGAGACATACAATACGTTAATCTTAATGTGAAAGAGATAATCAGCCCTATCCACATTAACAAATGGCATGTCAAGTCATAATAAGTACAGATATAATGCAATTACAGCATTTATGTGCCATAGAGGTGCTAGCGTACATTCAACAATGGCTTCAGTCAGTGCCGGGTAAATGTTCCAGCGAGGCATGAAAGTACTCCTTGCACAGCGTATAATGTTTGCCATAGCACTGCACTGGGAGTCATACTGCATTAGATGCAAAGTCACACATATTGCCTGTGAAAGGAATTCATTAATTGCTGCGAGGGCATCCTGTATTCTCAACTCATTTTCTAAAAAGATACATTTGGCTGATTTCATAAAAAATATGTCACTTTGCAGATAGGCCTGTCTCTCAACCTGGCAACAATGTGCCAAAAAAAGCATTGCTCTTAAGAAGATAGAATTTTAATAATTGTTCTGAATGAGATCAAAATGCCATCGGAATAGTCTTCTTGATGTACAGCTGAGCTGTTAATTAGTAAAGACACCAGAGAGAATAACTGAGGAGGTCAGATGAATACCACAAACGGAGAACCTGATTAAAAATGTTCTAATGAAAAAAAAAAAACTCTTTGAATTCTATAAACCTTGGCCCAAGAGAAAAGCTAGAGAACATTATACTAATTAATGCTGTGTTTAAAGGCACACTGTCAACAAGAAAAATATTTTTATCACAGTAGTTGCAAAACTTGACATGCCTTTAAAACAAGAAGATAGAAAGATGGCTTATGTAGATATGAGCAAGATCTGACCCAGTTAGGGTTGCCACCTTT
>CM044439.1:131488172-131499400 GCA_024363595.1 Xenopus borealis
AAATATTAAATAAATCCAATCAGCTAATTTGCCTCCAATTAGGATTAATCTACTGTTTTATTATTACAGAGTAAAAGGAAATACATTTTAAATGTTTTAATTATTTCATTAAAATGGAGTCTATGGGAGATGGATTTCTCATAATTCGGAGCTGTCTGGATAATGGGTTTCCTGGAGAATGGATCACATAATGTATTCTTTTTTAATATAGACAGGGCTGCAAATAAAACATAAGCCATTATTTGGCAGGTCAACTTTTATTTAATGCAGGAATTGTTAGTTGCCATTCTTGAATCTTACAAGATGTCCAAAAAGTCATGAAGTAGTAGATCCTATCTTAGACTAGAGGGAAATAACTTTAATTTCCAACTCCAGCTGCAGTGACAAAGATCATGGAGATTTACACAGATTTAAACAGATAAACTGGGATTCTATTTGGAGGATTATTTTGCTGCAGCCACTGGTTTTGCAGACTTGGAGAAAGTTTATATTAAACAATATAAAAACTATAAATCTAGATTTGATTAGATTACATGACAACGCAGAACCCAGTGCAGTCTGTATATTCTGATTATTAATTAGTCTTACTGTATCAGCTTCTGACAGATATTATTTGACTTGTGCTGTTTTAATAATTTACAACGATCCCTAAGCAGCCCAGACCACACTGAGCATGTGCACAGTCTTGGTCTTGCAAAGATGTATAACAAAGTTACAAGATGACAGCCCCCTGTGCCCAACTTTGAAAGCATAAATCATTTCTTTCATTAGGCTTGTGGTGCAGTAAGTTCATGTTTATGTTTAGTACACAAAATAAAGCATTTCTAGCCTGATTCTATTTTAGATTTTACTTTTCCTTTAAGAGTGGCTTGGATAATTTCTTGGACAATCATAATATCCAAGGCTATTGTGATACTAAATTCTATAGTTTGTATAGATATGGGTTTATATAGTTTAAGTGGGTGTGTAGGTATGTGCGCTGGGTTTCATTAGGAGGGGTTGAACTTGATAGACTTTGGTCTTTTTTTAGCCCAATGTAACTATGTAACTATCTAGCACACATATGCAACTAGGGTTGCCACCCAGCCAGTAAAATACCTGCAAGGGCCGGGGCCGGTATTACAAATTTACCGGTATATTGTAATACCCTTCACTTTAAACTTATTTGTTCCCCGACGCTACAATGGCTCCGCCCCTTAAGTGTCACAGCCACGCCCCTTTTGTATATAATTACCATGGCTCCGCCCCTTTTCCCCGCCCCCCAGCACTAGCCAGTATTTTTTTTTGTTTAAAAGGTGGCAACCCTATATGCAACCCAGCAAGAAACCTAGTCATTACTGCACTGCTCTTTGTCAAGCATCACAGAATAAGTCTGATTTATTACTAGTGATTAATCTGAACAGTGCTTATTTGTTCTGTCTCAAGAGCCTCTATGTAATCATGCTTTTCTTGATGTTCCTCCTCCTTCTCACTTTCGATTTGAAAATTATGGCTAGAGAATATGTTACCCTCAATAAAATTTATTAAGGGGTGGTGCTTCCTTGTAGTGTACTCATCACTCATGAGGTGGCAGCGGAATTTTAAAGGGAACCTTACCAGCTATTTTACAAAATCATGGACATGTCTAATAAATGCATATTGCAGTGCTGGCCTGATATCATTTCAATTAAATACAATCAGTACAACATTTATAGTTGGATATTCTAGAAATATCCTGTAAGGACTGTATTTAGATGATCTCCTGGCCTCCAGCTGTGACTTTCTCTTTCGTATTCCAACAGCATAATACTGAAAATACAGTGGCTCTTAACATCATCACCAGATGTTTTAGGTGAAAGGAGAAGAAAAGCTACTGATTCAATCTATTGGCCTGAATATGACAAACTAGATATCAGAGAATTCCCAAAGCTCAAAAGCAGATTATCCCTGCAAAAGTAGCATGTGCATTTTTGTACCATAAACCATGATTGTTCACATCTTCCATTCCTTCTGAGGGCCCTAGTTGGTTGGAAAGGCACACCTCAATAAACAAAAAAAACGTGGAGACCATCTGCTGGTTAATGTCTCTATTGTGATGGAAAAGCTTACTTAGTCAACAACTGTCCATTGAAACAGGGAAACGCCAACACTAGGGAGTGTCAAGCGAGCCAGAATGTTGTAGTCATGCAGCTCAAGCTGCACCTGATTGCTCCAAATCATTGTCACTTTGTAGGACAATGTTATAAGAAACAAGATAGTGACACAGTCTTGTACTGTATTTTATACCATAATAAAAGGATTTTCCACCAACAGACCTCTCCTTGGATCTTTTATGCAGTGGCTTAATTACTACTGAGTCGACCCTGTTGCAAGATGTGCACCAGGCCCCTCCAGTCCAGAAACACAGGCAATCTTATGTTGACGTGCAACAGAGACACCATCGCATCTCTTGCAGCCCCAAGGGGGTGCAGTCACACCCACCATGCCCCTGGTGGTTACGCCCCTGTTTTTATGCTGATGTTTTGATCAATTGTTCCAAAATTCTTCGACTCACCCCCTTTGCAGATTATCCCTTGTCTGTTCCCTGTTAACTTATAACCAGGTTACAGAAATGATATATAGATATAGGACCTGTTATACAAAATGCTTGGAACCTGGGAATTTCCGGATAGCACATCTTTCCCTAATTTGGATCTTCATACCGTAAGTCTACTAGAAAAGCATTTAAACATTAAATAAACCCAATAGGCTGGTTTTGCTTCCAATAAGGATCAATTATATCTTAACTTGAATGAAGAACAAGGTACTGTGATATTATGGAGAAAAAGGAAATAAGTTCAAAATTAGTAATAAAAAGTAGTTGGAGTATCTGTCTTTGTAGGGAGTTGTATATCTTTACAAATATCTTGCTCTGCTTGCAGGCTGAAGCTGCTGATTTGCCTCTATACATTTGACAGCTGAAACATTTGAGCACATGGGAGTAAATGCTTCATCTTTTAGCTTACAGAAGTGACTACTTTGTGTTCTTGGTTTTGTTGAGGTTTTATTTTTACCAAGTTGTGTTTATATAAATATTAATGAATTCCTCAAACTGTGCATCATTTGTTTCACGTGTCTCTGTATTCCTTGCCTCTCTCCTGAACCCCCTGTAAAGCTACCTTGTTGTTTTATACATTATTTGGGGAGAGACTACAGTTTTCCTTTATATTTTTGCTAGTTGAGGTTGCATTTTAGAACAGCTTCAGTGAAATAGAGTTGTGACCTTATCACACAGACAGTATCTGTCTGTTCTGTATTTACTAGTAAATGGTAGATATGTCGTTTACGGCAGTTGCAAGCCTTCATGATTTGTCATGTGGTGATTAAATTCTGAATCCAGAAATTAATAATACGGCAAAGGAGCCTTAAACCAATATTCTGTCAGAGAGGGCTGTGCTGCATGAAATTACTTTCTTTGTCAAGCAAACCCTCCCTTCTATGCAAAGAGGGTTGAAATTCCGTGTTAGCAAAATTCCTCTGCTTTTTGCAGGTGTGTAACTGCAGCATTTCTCCTGCCATTTAGTATGAATATTATGGTGCGATAGTTTCAGATTAATCCCAGTGGCAGGGAAATGTGCAGCATGTATTAAATTACACTTAAAGTTTTCATGGTTGATGCACTTTGGAATATATTGTTCTCAGCTCTTGGATTTGATAACAGTTATCTTGTGGCGGCAAATCCTCAAAAAATTATATATTATTTTTGTCTATTTCTGTTGCAGACGCTAGTGATAACTACTGATCAGCTATAGTTGGATGACTGTAAAGATAGAAATCTATAAAATATTCTACAAGTTATTTTAGATGAAAGGATAGTATGGACCCTTGTTAGGCATCAAAGATAATAATTCATGGAACTGGAAAAATACATTAAAATCCAAAATAAATGGGTGCCAGGGACCTGGGTTCAATATCTGAATATTGGTAATTCTTGCTAAGAGTTCCTGTGTGTTCTAAATTAATATTTTGACTTTTTCTACCAGATTCTGGACTTCTGCTTTGACTCTGACCTTGCTACTGTCTGCCTGCCCTGATCTTTTGCCTGGAAATCGACTATGTACTTTCTTATCTGTTTGGACACTGTGAATTGGACTTTTCTGCTAGCTGCTTCCTCCTTGGCCCCTACTTCTGCCTTCCTGAGCTGTTAGGCCTGATAGTTACAAGAATATGAAGGGCACAAAACCACAACTTATTAGCCTTAAAGGGAACATAGTATGTAAAAAACTAAAACTGCCATAGCATTATACTCCTCTAAGTATAATAGAAATGTGTTTAGAATGGATTTGTTATGTACAGCTTTATTGAAAATGTCCCCCAAAATTCTACTAGTCTTGCCCATCTGTTCAACTTCCAACTATTTTTGCTGTTGCAGGACTTTGCATAGTAAATTGCCAACCAATCAGCAACTAGGCAGACCTACAGGGAACAACAGTGTATCTTTGTCTGTGTGAATACAGCTCTCACAAGCAGAGCCCTCCCCCTATTTACGCCTAACAATATCTAGTTGTAACTGAATCAATTTTTGGAAAACTGTTTGGTATTGTATTTGAATTCCTTTACTCAGTAAAGTGCCACAGGAAACAATGGTGCTATTTATAAATAATAATAGGTAATAAAATACAAGGATGTGATTGACTACCCACCTCCTACAATGCTACTGGCATGGCCCATTAAGGCACACCCACCACTCATTTGAAACAGACCAAACCAGCACCATATAATAATCATCAATGTCTACAAAATTAGTTGGATTTTGAGTTTTGTGATATGTCCCCTTAAAATCTGGGCTTCAAATAGGAAACGAAATACAGACCCCCACCTCCCTGTATCAGACATTTCTTGTATGTAATTTGTGAATTTAATTGATATACCCATCAGTACAGATGTGAATATATTGCCACTTTATAAATATTATTAAGCAGAAAACTGGAGGAACACTGTAATAGGTTACCTGATTTCGACAAAAAGGTGTACAACAATTGCACAGAATGTACTTTAACAAGCTATGGCTTTGGGCATTGCTGTTTGCAGCATGTATAATTAAAATAAGCTTTCTGCATGACAAAACTTTATAAATAGTGTGACGGTGTGTTTGGAAATTACCTCTGTCTGACCTAAAAATTTACTGGGAATTATACTTTTATGGTGTATTACATGGGCTGCAGGGGGGTGCCTAGTGAAAAAATTAATTAATAAGGTGGCAGCTCAGAGTAGAGCTGCCATTACATGTAATATAGTGTAGACCAATACTTGGAAATTGTATTAGTGCATGTGAGGAAGTCTGAGACAGATAGACAAATACAAGAGGTCCTCTGCACTCAACCCATTATCAATATATTTAAGACATTGAGACATTTTGTGCATATAGCTACTAAAATATGCCTTACCCTTTAAACAAAAGGGATTGTTTGCCCATATATTGCAATATATTTAAGCTGGCCAACTACGTCAAAGTCATCCCATATCTGGCCAGTCCTACGCTCAATTTCCATCTGATTCATTAATAATTCTATTGCTTCATTATACATTTTACAGCAACTTACTTGCTGCTTTCAAAGTAAAACTCCCAAACTTGTTTGTCCTTTCATTAGACACCAGTGGGATCACCTGACTATAGCTGGGAAGGGTGGGGGCTACAACAAGGAGCTGGTCACTGCTCCAGTATAACTAAAACAAACAAGGAAAAGTTGTGCTCACCACTCATTTTTAAAACCATTAGGCGGGGGTGCAATGAGGCTGTGACCACAAAATACATATAGACCAATACAAAAGGTCCTCTGCTGCACTCAACCCATTATCAATATATTTAAGACATTGAGACATTCTGTGCATACATCTACTAAAAATGCCTTACCCTTTAAACAACAGGGATTGTTTGTCCATATATTGCAATATATTTAAGCTGGCCAACTACGTCAAACCCTTCTTTGCCTTACCCTTTGTTTAAAGAGTAAGGCATTTTTAGTAGCTATATGCACAAAATGTCTCAATATATTGGGTTGAGTGCAGATGACCTCTTGTATTTGTCTATATGTATTTTGTGGTCACAGCCTCATTGCACCCCCACCTAATGGTTTTAAAAATTAGTGGTGAGCACAACTTTTCCTTGTTTGTTGAAGTCTGAGACAGAACCAAGAGGAGATTGAGAGACAGAGAACTGTGTAGCCTGAGACAAAGAGATAATGCCAATGAGCCTGAGACAAAGCAGTAGTGGCAAGGAGCCTGAGGCAAAGAAATACTGCCAAGGAGCCTGAGACAAAGAGATAGTGCCAAGGAGCCTGAGACAAAGAGATAGCACCAAGGAACCTGAGGCAAAGAGATGATGCCAAGGAGCCTGAGACAAAGCAGTAGTGCCAAGGAGCCTGAGGCAAAGAAATACTGCCAAGGAGCCTGAAACAAAGAGATAGTGCCAAAGAGCCTGAGACAAAGAGATAGCACCAAGGAACCTGAGGCAAAGAGATAGTGCCTAGGAGCCAGAGACAAAGAGATAGTGCCAAGGAACCTGAGACATAGAGATAGTGCCAAGGTGCCTGAGACAAAGAGATAGTGCCAAGGAGTCTAAGATAAAGAGATAGGCCAAGGAGCCTAAGTCAAAGAGATAGTGCCAAGGAACCTGAGACAAAGAGATAGTGCCAAGGAGCTTGAGACTGAGAGTACCAAAGACCGTTGACTGTACCTGGAGAACAGCTGTGTTTGGTAAAGTGCAGCAGTGAAGCTGAAGAAAGTTTTACGGCCTGGCTGGTACAGAAAAGTTAATCGCCATAATAAACAGTGAGCAAAATGTTAAAGTCTTGATTTTAAATTGATGCGCCCTTAGGCAAGTAAAGGAAGGACTTTTTGGAGAGGCTTCAAAAATGTTTCCTTCCTCTGGTTATATATATAGACTTAAAAGATTTGAACTTGTCTTTTCAACTTGCCCCCTAACCTGGCTCCTTACCATGCCCACCCCCCTTTCCGCTTGGAGACATCATCCCACTCATTTCTCCATAAACCTGTCCCCCGCTGCTCTGCACCTAGCAAAGAAAGAATAGAGCTGCACTACAGACTGGCACGGGTGGTGGTTTCAATTATCTGTGGTTCCTTCCATCCTTCTTTCACAATCACTAGGTGGCTTGGGCCCTAGGCTTGGGCCCTAGTGGCCTTCCTACAAATCTGGGCCTGCAAATGTTGTTGGAGGACTACATTCTGACAGACTGTTATATCTTGAGCCGCCATGTGAAGACACATTATTTTAATATATGTTCTTTTTGAGTGTTTAAAGTACAAGCAAAATGCATTTGTGTGCCCCTGTGTCTGCGCAGAAACATCAACTTGCCTACCATAAAAAAGTAGATTTTCCCACAATAGCAAAATAGGGAAATTATAAATAATTCCATTATTTAGCCAGATAAGGTCAATATCAAAGCAAGTTTTTTTTTGTCTATGAATGAGACTGAACCAAAAGTTTTACATTTGTAATTCGGTTTTTAACTGTGATTTTATTAAGTTCATAGTAATCAATACAGGGATGCAGACCACCGTCCTTATCCACGAAGAAGAAGCCAGCCCCTGTCGGAGAGGTAGAGGGATGAATAAATCCCTGCTGCAGATTTTCTTGGATATAGTCTTTCATGGAGGAAGTTTCTGCAGGAGAGAGGGGATAGGTGCGATCTCTAGGGGACATGGTTCCAGGAAGGAGATTGACAGGGCAATTGTAGTGACGATGAGGAGGGAGGAATTCTGCAGACTTTTTACAGAAGACATCAGAGAATTCCTTGTAGAAGGACGGCAAGGCTGGCATATCTGTTGAAGAGCTAGTCACCCAGTGGAGCGGAGTAGCGGGAAGATAATGTTCTTGACAAAATCGACTCCAACAAGAGATCTGCCAGGAAGACCAATAAATGGAGGGATTATGTAGGTGAAGCCAGGGTAACCCCAAGACAACAGGAGAGGAGGGACAAGAAATAATTAGAAGTGTCAATTTCTCTGTGTGCAAAGTCCCAATCTGCAAGGGTAATTCCCCCGTTGTCAAAGAGAAAATGTCTGGCGATAAGGGTCTGTCATCAATGGCAAAGACCTGCAAGGGAGAGGACATGGGATATAGGGCAATACCCACTAGTTTGGCAAAAGCCAAATCCATGAAATTTCCTATAGCTCCGGAGTAAAGGAATGCAGAGACTTGGATAGTCTTGGTGGCAAGACAAATCTGTAAAGGAAGGTGAAACTGGTGAGAGTTCTCTTGGAGCTTTAATGTGATGCCGCCTACAAATGACACCCCATGCTTAGTTTGGGGAAGAGAACTCCTCGGCTTCACAGGACAGGAATTGGCAAAGTGGGATTGTCCGCCACAGTACAGACACAGGCCTTCAAAGTTTCTCTTGCTCGGAGAGAAAAGCCTTTCCTACTTGAATGGGTTCCTCTGAAGGGATAACTTACGGCTACTGGGCTGGTGAAGGCAACAGGGGTCTTTGGAAGCGAGTTGCCAGCGTTGGTTGAAATTTCTTACTGAGCTTGATGCTCTCTAAGACAAGTCCACTTTAATGGTGAGAGCCAAGTCCGGATTGAGAATCAAAATAGGCCCTGGCATTTCAAGCACACTGAGGCCCAATCAGCCCAAACAGAGGCCCAGATAACCCCCAACAGCCCACTAAATACTGACTTTCTATGGCACCTTATAGCAGCCCCTCTGGCATTTGCCAGAACCCACAAATTGCCAGTCCGGGCCTGGTGAGAGCAATGAAATCCTCCAACAGTTCAGGAAGTTCCCTGGAGACTAGGTCATCTTTAAGTCGAGTCGACAGGACTTGGTAGAACTCCGCCTTGAATGACTTGTCATTCCAAGAGGTCTCTTCCATTAAAGTTCTAAAGTCAATAGCACGCTCACTGGCACTGAGACTTCCGATGGATTTGCAGAAGGCAAGATGAGGCATTAGAGACCCAGCCCAGGTCATCAAAGATAGCTCTGAACAACTAAAGGAACTCTTTAACATTAAGGGGCCGATTTACGAAATCTAGTGAAATGATCGAAGTTCGATCGAATTCGATCAAATACCGATCGTACAAATTTTTCGTGAAATCGGATATGCAAATTTGGCCTCTTCGATCATCGAATATCGAATAGATCGAATAATAGGATATTCGATAATTCGAATCGAAGGAATTAAAATGTTTAAATTATTCGACTGCCTACTTCTCCAGATTGAACCTACCGAATTGTAATAGAAGCCTATGGGAAGCTCCCCATAGGCTTCTGAGGCTAAGTCCTGCTCGAATACCAGTCGTACAATCGGAGAGTTCGATCGTTCGAATCGTACGAATTTTTCGGACTCTCGAAGGAAATTTCACGATTTTTACATGAAATGGAATGACCAGTATCCAATCGTACGAATTCATCAAGAAATCGGATATTGAGCAAAAGTATAGCCTAAAACAATTCAATAAGCATTCGATGGTCGAATGCTTATCTAATTGCGAATTTGGTTGAGTTAATTTCCGACCTAAGCATAAATAATAAATAAATAAATAAATTCTTCTCAGAAAGAGGTGTCGTGCACTCAAGCGGTTTAACATAATCCACTTTCATCCACTCAGAAGTGAATTGTGAGGGTTGAAATTCAAATTGAATAAGACACTGAGTAACAAACCCTCTACAGGCTTGCAGGTCCCCATTGTAGTGAGGAGTTGGAGGGATGCTAGGCTCACAAGCCGGAGAAACCGCTAGCGGAGGAGCGACATCAGCAGGGAGATTCACCGCGGCTGGAGGAGTGGGAGACATACGATAAATAACTGTATCAAATACTTGCTCAATGCGAACTTGCTGAGTCTCATACTCTTCCATGTGGGATGCCAGTTTGAGGGCTCTTCTGACATCATGTGCGGCTTCCTCAGAGGGGTCCATGGCCCAAGTATAATGTCAGGGGGCCTATCGGCTCCCAGTGGGAGTTGTCAGGACCAAGGCGGAGCTTTGGGGTTGAAGTCCAAGTTAAAAGTACAGGCAAGGGTTCAAGAATGAAGCGAGGTCAATGTCCAGGCAGAGATCAAAAGGCAGGCAGAAAATATCAAAGTCAAGTTCAGGAAAGGGTCAAAGTCCAGCAATCAATTCAATAGCAATGATAAGCACCCAAGAACGCTAGAAAACAGAACCTATACTTATGCATTGAACTGGCATCCTGGGCGTCCTTTTATTTGAATCTGGCGTCGGTTTGTGACTTGATCATGTCGGCATTCTGACGCCAGTGTCACAGTGCAGGTGTCACAGCGCCAGTGCCGCTACCCACGTGGAGCTGAAGGGCACCGGTATCTTGGATTCACCGTGACCACTGGGAACGTAAGACGAGCTGCCGGGTGCTCCCAGTGGTCTTGAAAATTTTAAGATAAGTCTATAGGATATATCACATACAGGGTTGAACTAAAGGATGTCTGACCCGCAAACTCAGTGTATAAATGTTCCTGGATCTAATTCCTTTTTTAACTAATGTTTATAACGAATATAACACATTCATGCTATATTAGATTTTGAAGCTCCCCATCCTACACAAAGTTAATAAAGCAGAGCTTGCTGTTTTAATAACATCATATAGAGTGTGTGAATATGTGGGCATTGCAGTGATTTCACTGTAACGTTTCACAGGAAAACAGATGTTTCTCAGAACGATTATTGCCATCTGAGGTGCAGTATGACAAAGTTACAGATGGCATCATACCCATATAACTAGGAAACTCTAGGCAGTAGCCCATACAGAGGGTGGCTGTAAACCTTCAATTCTTGCAGGGAAGCTCAATATGAGAGATTAGTAGCTGGGACAAAGACCATTTCAGACAGGATATTCTCCCTAAAATTATAGGATGCAAAGTTAAGAAACCTTATGAGAATAATAAAATATAATACAGAATACATACGTTTAAGGGACCAAGTCTCCATTTTGTATGCAAACTTTGCTAATTACAGAATATTCACCAGTAAGGATCCTGGTTACAGTGCTACATCATTCATCTTTCTTTCATCCAATATAAAGCATTTACTGTGCAAATATCGACCTCCTGATATTATACTATAATACACAGGGTCAAAATGGGCCAGCTGGAGACCGGGAAAAACCTGATGGCCCCGGCCCTCGTGGGTCTCCGCCAGCACAGAACTGCTCTCCCGATCGGCTGCTGCCCCATAAAAAAAAGATCCTGTGCTGCAGAGTATTGATGTTCGAATATGGCATGGGCAGGTGACTAATCAG
>CM044439.1:131536542-131546859 GCA_024363595.1 Xenopus borealis
GATAGGGTTTTTTTCATTACAGGATGGATTCTTTAAGGTGTGAAGAAGAGTGTTTTGGTATCTTTGTTCGACTTTAGGTTAGTTGCCATTCATTTCAGGTTTTCTGGGGGAAAAAACGGATTTAAATAAATTGGTCCTGTATACCAAGCTTTCTGAATATCTCCAATCTACATAATTTAGCAGCGTTTATTGCCTATAATTGCAAGCACTTGACAATTCTGCAGCATCGGGAAATGATTGATTCTGCTTTTATGGCTAATGTACAAATCTTTGACATCTGCTGTCTGAGATCTTCCCATTTTAAGAAGAGATTATCCTGTGTATATTTGACAGACTGGAATAATTAAAGAATGGTATCCTGCCTTTGCTTTACTAGCTAACTTCTGTAATACACAGTACAGCTGTCTTCCTTAATCCACAGCGTATATTTTGTTAACCCATTTATGATGTGTATTTTTCAGCTAAAAATAATCGTTCTGGAATTTTGCTTTTGTAGTCAGTGTTTCCAGGAAACGGTCCTCTTGCGAGTGAGTTTGCATGTGTTCGCTTACAAGTGAATGCAGGATGATTTGAAGTACATGGCCTTTGCCCATTGAGCTACTAATCGATGGGGATAGAGACTGCATTGAGTACATACAGAATACCCGCAAAGTAGTCTGGTTTCGGGTAGAAAGTCTCCTGATTCCCACACTTTGTGGGCAAACTTTGGGTACCCTACAGTCGCTAACCCAATTACCTGGTTGGTCTTCCTCTGAACTGCTGTCTGACCCATTTTTGTGGTTTTTGGGTCAGGGAGAAAATTGTTGTTCTGTAAAGGAGCATAGCATGTCCAGGTCCGGTTGCAGACCTTTACAGGAAACTAACTGGATGACAATATGCTGTGCTGCTCCCCATGTGCAATTTACCTACTCTTACATTCAATTTTTATACAATTCTGTTTTTTTTAAGGATTTCCCATTGACTTCTGCTAATAGCAGTACCTTTACTTGATCATGAGTTAGCTAGCCTAAATCCATAATAGCAAATCCATTTCTAGTTTTATTTTGATATGATTTTCAGTAGACCTTAATACAGGGATCCCCAACCTTATGAACCCATGAGCAACATTCAGAAGTAAAAGGAGTTGGGCAGCAACACAAGGATGAAAAATGTTCTTGGGGTGTCTGATAAGTGCTGTGAAAGGCCATTTGGTACCCCCTATGTCATCGGTGTCCAAACTTTTGGCTTCGTGGGCCCCATTGGAAGAAGAAAAATTGTCTGGGGGCCACACATGAAATACACAAACACTTTTGATTAGTAAAAGTAAAGAAAATACACAAAAAAAAGCTCTAATACCAGATGGATATTGGCAATGGGCAGAGTCCCCCTCCTCCTATATACTTTGCAACCTGTCGTTTTCTTGGGAACTGAGCATTTCAAGCTGGGCCGCATTCATATCCTTCCTGGCCCGCATTTGGCAACATGTTAGTCGCAAGCTACTGGTTGGGGATCACTGCCTTAAAGAGGACCTGTCACCTTGAGACATGAGTAAAATATTTATTTTCCATCCTTAGTTAAACCCTTTAGTCAGCTGTTTTTGTCTATATCTGAAACAGATTAGAAAATATCCTACATGTAAAAAGGGCTTCATAGGTGCTGCCATGTTTAAACACCCCTTTGTTTTCTGTGTGTGGGCTGTGCCAAACTGCCAAATCTCATTCATGCTTAGTCAGAGTATACTCTATGATAGACAGGCTCTGTATAACTCATGTCACACCAGGACTTGATATTCTATGGGAATTATCTGAAACACCTTATATTGTTCTATTCAGATTGTGTGGGCTACTCCAGCCACTAACAACTGCACAAACTGGTGATATCGTGAGAGGAGTCTGCAGTACTGATTCTACCCATGATGCTTTGCTCTCCTGACTTTCTGGAAAGTCAGGGCTTCAGTTAGTGTCTCATGGACATTTTGAAAAGTAGTTATAAATTGAGAATTAGTGAGATTTGAGCATAATAAATAGGGGTATGTGGTAAAGTTTTATTTTCTTCCTAGTGTTAACTCAATCATGACAGGTTTCCTTTAAGGTATGGTGACCCAAATTACTGAATAACCTTATACAGTTATGAGACCTGTTCTGCTCGGGACCTTGTGTTTTCCGGATAAGGGTTTTTTTTTTTTGTTTTTAAACATTTAAATCCAATAGCATTGTTGTGCCCCCTCTAAGGATTAATCATATCTTAGTTGTGATCAAGCACAAGCTACCATTTTATTATAATCTAAAAAAAGGTAATCATTTTAAATATGTAAATTATTTGATTAAAATTGAGTCTATAGGAGATGGACTTTCTGTAATTCAGAGCTTTCTGGATAACTGGTTTCTGGATAATGGATCCCATAACTGTACAGCAAACACTAGGTTCCAGGTTGGATTAGCAATTCCATACCTATGCAAATCTCTGGAGATGACCCAGGTACAGAATAATTCTAAAATACAGAATTTTAAAATACAGGTACTTTTAAGAAATAGAATGGCATCAACAATATCTTTCAAAAACGTTGTGTCTTGATCAGTGTCACGTGTATCCGCTGGCATAATTGTATGTTGCTCTACAGTTATTCAATATAGATATTGGTATATATATCTATAGATATTGGTGTTTGTGTGTAAAAGTTTAGATAATCTCTGTAAGTATTTGTATGCAAGTGCTCGGAGGTTCTTTTGCAGGGGCTTGATGGTCTTTGATCTTTTTTTTCCACCCAACTTCACAATGTAAACTATGAATTCTAGATTTGTTTAATTTCTTGTTACCAGAACTTTATAATGGACACGTGCCACGACTATACATATTACACCAGTATAGGTAGGGCCTGGGATTTGCTGGATAAGGATTCTTCTATAATTTTGATCTCTATACTTTAGGTCAACTAAAACATATAAACGTTAAACTTTGTCAATCCAATAGAAATGTTTTTACTACAGTAATGATTATTTTAGTTGGGATTAAGTACAAGAGAAAAAAAAGCAAATAATTAAAAATGTTTTGCTTAAAATGTCTGTGAAATTGCCTTCCCATACTTTGGAGCTTTCTGTATAACAGGTTTTCAGATAATTGATAATAGTATTGCCCATAAAAATAGATTACTTAATTTAATATATGGGTGTAAGGCAGGCGGTTGCTTAGAAATCTTTCCCAGAAGTGCTTTACCAAATTGTGTGCATTTGCATAATAAGCTTGAGACCTGTGGTTTCGGGCCAGCATGCTTTGTGGTTGGGTTCGGGCTTATTTGACCATCTCATCTTCAACCTTGTTGTATTCTGCTTCTGCCTTCTACAGTCTGTATTTATAAGTGAGTTTCTGCTCCACTTCCTTATCTAAACCATGGGGGTCTATAAATACAGGCAATATGTTGTCATGACTAATTGGCTTTTAAGTAGGCGTTCATTGAGAATGGTATATTTTCTCAATCTGATTCATTCAGATTCTCTGCTTTTTTTCATGACTCATATTTAGCCTGGATCATACTTTAAAAAAACAAAAAAAAATAAAAAACAAATGCAAGTCTAATTGATTGTATTCACATATATAATAGACACTTTTTCCTAATGTTTCAAATATTGAATGCATTGATTTATGATCCATTTCTTCAGTCCTCAATGTCTAATTTTACCCATCCCTATCCTTCAGCCCATTGGTGGGAGCAGCTCATAAATCAGATTGAAGGGATAGACGCTGCTGCTTAGCTGGGATTTGAGGTGTGAGACTTCTTGGAAGAAAGCTGTCAACATGTCTGAGAACAAACACCTAATAATTTAAGTGAAGTGTCTGTGCTGTGAATAGGGAGGCTTTGAGAGCTGTATAGCTCAGACAGGTTTATTGGGTTACATCTGCCTCTCTGACAGAATGTTTTCTCTGTACACTGTACATCCTATCAGGCCCTGCCTTATTTCTCTAAAGGTTATTTTTATTAGGACCTCTTTTTTTTAAAGGAATTAAAATTTCAACTTTTCCAGTTACTAAATTCTCATATCTAAAATAGCATACTGTTTTGCCAATAATTCAACCACTATCTAGCCATTTAGATACTTTTTACAACTTTATTCACCATTCTAGAGTATGTGAACACTGTCTGTAACCAACAACAGCATGTTCCTCTTTCCTTCAGATTGATTATTCCTAAATTAGAGATGCTTGTATACAAGGAAACCTAGTTGCACCACTAGTTGCACACTAATAGCTCTTAAAGGGGTTGTTCACCTTCCAAACACTTTTCAGTTATTTTCCACAAACAAATACTTTTTTCTAACTGCTTTTCATCTTTTTCTTTTTAGCATTCTCCCAAAATTTTAGTTTAAGCTTTAATATTCATGTTTTAGCCAGGCAGTTCAGTGATTCAGGAGCTTCTGAACTGTTACAATTTGCTACATTTACTGGATACAATTAGTTTCTCCACAGCATCTGTGGGAATATTGTATAAATGATAAAAGCTGCCTCTAATGAAACTCAGGAATTCTCATCAGCAGAGACAAAGATAACAAATATATCAACTAAATGTATCCAATTAGAAAAGCTAGTCGACGACCCCCCCACCCCCCAAGAAGGGGCTGCCTTAGAAGGTGAAAAATTAAACAGAAGTAATTGTGAAAAGTATATCTGGTAAACAATACGAAAGTAGACAAAGTGTTGGAAGGTAAAGAACCCCTTTAAACAAGTAGACCAGTGCATATGGTCTATTGTGTCTATTGCAATAAATAAAAATAAAAGATGAAAAGCAATTGAAAAAAGTCTTTATTTTTGGTGAACAATCTGAAAACAATTGAACTGAAAAAAGTTTGGAGGGTGAACAACCCTTTTAATTTAAAGGCAGCGGAGACATATTAAAAGTGGACCCGTCACCCCAAAAACATATTCAAAATCATATTTTATCACGTTAGTCAAGCAAAATCAACATTATTTACACTATATAAATTATTTTAATCTTGTTTTCTTCAGTCTGGGAATTCATAATTATAGCAAGCAGGCAGGAGCCATTTTGTGGACACTGTTATTGAGACAAGCCTTGCATCATCTCAGAATCTTGTTTGTGCACCAGAATGGGCGACCCCATGTCTATCTCCATGTCCTGGCTACACAATTAAATGGTTAAGAGAACTTGGGGAATGTGTGGGGAGCAGTGGCATCTAGGAAGTGCTGAATGGAAAGTGAAAGTAATTATCTGCCCCACCTCTATGCCTAAGGCATAGAGGAGTGGCAGACAATATTTGACTGACAGCTGAGATTTTTAAATGAGCTTAAAACTGCTATGAATTCTTTAATAAAAATGTGAAATTGGATTTCATGTTTAATTTGTAAAGACTTTTATTATACAAATTTTTATGTCTGCGTGACGGGTTCACTTTAAAGAGATAGTGACACCGGAACTTAAACTTTTTTTACATCGTGGCCATACACGGAGAGATCCGCTCATTTGGCGGTCGCGATGCCGTGATGCCGCCTGATCGACATCTGGCCGGCTTTCGACCAGATATCGATCGGTAAAGCCCATCGGAGGGCACCATACACGGGCCAATGAGCTTTTATCGACAGCTTTTATCAGCCTGTGTATGGCCACCTTTAGGGCATGTGCTTGGGTACTGAATATTTCGAATTGATTGTTGGTGATGGCAAAGGATAGCCTTTACTTGATTAAACTGGCTGGGCCAAAATGTTTTACTTGCTGAAAAGACCATTGGTCCATGTGGGCTGTTCAATGACCATATCAAACTAAGGCTAATGGCACATAGTTCTTTACTCATCTGGTGAATAGGTGTTCGACAGAAAAAAGCTGATCTTCTCCTGTAATTGTTGTACCAAAATGTGGAGAGCTCTTGTGTAACCAATCTTATTAATTTCCAGTATTATATGAGAACTCTAATATTGGTGCAATAATGCTGAAATGTACACTTGAAATGTGGTTTGTAAGGCATACTCATGCAGTAGCTGATTAAGGACACATAAATTATGTAACGTCTTGCTGACGTGAAACTAAATTGAAGTTGGACTTGCTAAGCATCGTAACATTAGATCATTTAAGCTAAGTATGCATTGCAATTTTCCCTAGGACTTTTTCTTCTAACCTGATTATGTTGAGATGTATCTTTTGTAATAAACTCCTGCTGTTCTACAAGGTCTAAATAACTAGGTAATGAAATTTTATTCAAAGTCATTTGAGGTCAAATTAAACCACATCTAATGTTGGAAGATTTAAGACGCGCTATTAAAAAGACCCATGATACCTATGTTCAAAATAAGATAGCGGAGAGCAGCAATTCACTGGGAGAGAATATAGCCTGTGCAATGTAGCTAGTAGAGATGAAAATGAAATTATCAGTGTCTGCTGATAATTATAAATAAAATGTAAACCTTAAATACACATTATAGATTATGTAAACATTAAAGGGGAACTCTGACTTACAGACCAAAATTTGATAGAGGCCCACATAACATAGAAACCCCTAATATACCCATTGTAACTTTCTATGCTGAAATCCAGCTGTTTAACAGTTCT
Source organism: Xenopus borealis (assembly GCA_024363595.1). NCBI lineage: Eukaryota > Metazoa > Chordata > Amphibia > Anura > Pipidae > Xenopus > Xenopus borealis. The sequence continues at coordinate 131,543,075 of CM044439.1, forward strand.
CTTTTTGCATCATTTGAAATCCTGGCAGGGAAAGAGGGACTAAACACTGATGATAAAAATAAATTGTAACAACTTATCCACAGCTTACAGACAGCATGCAGGAACTACATAACCCACAATGCATTGCAATGTGATGTTCCCTTCCATTAATGAAATCACATGTAAAGTGAATTATGTGGTTTGGTGGATGCAGGCTAAAGACAGATGACTGATGATACAAACTAACAGTAGTCAGCCAGCTAAGCAAAGTAGCAGACCTATTAGCAGGAGAGCAGGGGGCTTGGCTTAGAGGACTGTCAGAAACCATTAAACATGAACAGTCTGCATATTTTTTAATTGTATATTGCAAAGTTGCTTGAAATTGTTTACTTTTCAAAAACACTTGTGTTTAATGTTATGCTTTTTAAGTATATCTTGGTTTGGATCAAGGAATGTTTTATCACAGAGAAAAAATGTAATTTTTAAAAATGTGAATTATTTGATTAAAATGTAGCCTATTTTAGTAATATATGCCTATGGGAGACTGCCTTGCCAACATTTGGAGCTTTCTGTATAACTGGCTGCCAGATAACGGACCCTACACCCTTAAACTTGAACAATGTACTGTCCTGCACATGCCCAACCTTTCCAAGTGTCTGTACGCAAGCCTAGAGTTTTCTTAACTAGAGCTTAGGGGGGTGTCTTGCAGCACCTGCTAAGTGAAGTCCGTCAGAACCAGATTTTCCCCAGTTTGGTAGTTCTTTGTATAAAGCATGTCATCAGTAAGTGCAGATTAGAGACTAAGGGAGTTATTTAACAAAGGTCAAGGTATGTGAGGTTTTTTCATACCTCGAATGAACTCGCAACTCAAATATTTTTCTTAAAGGATAAGTAAATATTTAAAATAAATGAATGTAAAATTGTTGAGGTTGCTATTATAAGAAGTGATGCAATGTACATTCATAATTTTTTTTTTTAATTCCAAGATATTAAGGGATAGATGCACTGTTCATATGAATTAATTTTGTTATAACCGCACCACCTGCTGGTTTCCCCCCAATCTGACCACCAAGTAGTAAAGGAAGTTGTCAGGAGAAGCTGCTCTGATGTTCTTCTGCTTAAAGGGAACCTGTCATGATTGAGTTAACACTAGGAAGGAAATTAAACTTTTAAAACAAAACACATACCCCTATTTATTATGCTCAAATCTCACTAATTCTCAATTTATAACTACTTTTCAAAATGTGCATGAGACGCAACTGAAGCCCTGACTTTCCAGAAAGTCAGGAGAGCAAAGCATCATGGGTAGAATCAGTACTGCAGACTCCTCTCACGATATCACCAGTTTGTGCAGTTGTTAGTGGCTGGAGTAGCCCACACAATCTGAATAGAACAATAGAAGGTGTTTCAAATAATTCCCATAGAATATTAAGTCCTGGTGTGACATGAGTTATACAGAGCTTGTCTATCATAGAGTATACTCTGACTAAGCATGAATGAGATTTGGCAGTTTGGCACAGCCCACACATGGAAAACAAAGGGATGTTTAAACATGGCAGCGCCTATGAAGCCCTTTTTACATGTAGGATATTTTGTAATCCGTTTCAGATATAGACAAAAACAGCTGACTAAAGGGTTTAACTAAGGATGGAAAAGAAATATTTTACTCATGTCTCAAGGTGACAGGTCCTCTTTAATGAAGTTTTGAAAGTGGTTTTTATTTTTTATTTTCCTAAGCAAGAGAACATTAGAGCAGCTTCTTTCTTTCTCCGGACAACGTCCTTGACTACTAATAAAAATAACCAAACAAATAATGAATGTACATTGCTAGATTTGTTAGAATAGCGCCCTCATAAATTTTAATTTCACTTTTAAATGGGAAAAAGCTCTAATCCGTGGCTTTGGGGTTAAAAACCTGAAAACTTGAATTAATTCCCACTGGAAATAAATACCCTGAATTGCTTGACTTAATCTAGTTTTTGAGCCCAACCCAGCTAAAAAAACCAAACATAATGAAAGTTAACATCTTCAAATGGTTCAAGGGACCTCTGCCATTGGCTCTTACATGACCTCAACAGGTTTTCACTGGAGTATTTTCAGATTAGTTTTTCTTTTTTTTAGAATTAATTTTTTTTCGTACTTGAAAATTGGAGTTTTTGACTGAAAACTAGAAAACTACCCACGAGTTTTTTGTGAAAACACAACTCGATCTTTCATAAATCACCCCCTTACTCTTACCCCCTTAGTAAAGGGATCACTTCAGGTGCCATTAGAAGGATTAGGGGTTATAAAGGCTAACATAATACACAAAAGCATGACGGCTTGCAGTTCTTTGCTGTGACTGGCTGATGGATCATGTTATTGGCTAAAAATGCAATTTTTTCATTGAAATATTTATCCATACATCTTGCTGATTTCCTATGGAACAGTGGGGTAAATCAGAGGCATGGTTTTTACTTTCAGCATCCTTTTAAGCTAGAGAGCTTGTGTTAAGCAAGTGGTATATTGCCCCTTTTAAGTTAAGTGACCCTTCTGTGCCTCATAGAGTAGCCTTGCTTTTTGCAACCACAGAAATGCACAAGAGAGCAAATGTGTCCATATTCTATGCTTGCATCAACCAGTCATGCTTTGAGGACCTGAGATGTCTGGTTCTCAAATGTATAGAAAAGTGTAAGACTAGCTAATTCATCCTCTACAACTACAACTACGACCTTTGTCTGGGGTCAACTCTTTTTACTGAATGTTTTCATATCTAACCACTCCAGCTGGTGAATTGGGATGGGATAATCAGCTTTGTTTTTTGGAATTAATTTTAAGTAGAGCTCTTATGGGAAATAAATATTAACAGCATGTGAGGCTTATACATATTTTTACGAACATGTGGCCAACATAACTTCTATTATTCTTTCTACTTCTTGTATCCAAATGAAATTCCAGAATTGTTGTGTTATTTATAAATGTATGTAAACCCTGGTGACTTCTGAAATGCAATTGCCATGTAGATAATTTCATTGCTATGTAGAGTTTGCTTATGATTCAGTTGTGCATAGGGGCCAGTATCCTATTTGTTTTTTCCCTTTTGGACTGATCTCTACCAGTGCAGTCACACCAAACATTTGATTATTCAAAATGACATCCCACGCACAGCTGTCCATACAGTTCCGTCTGAATTTAACCCTGGCCATCTTTAGCTGGTTAAATCAAACACGCTGCATCATCCTTAAAAGAATTGTTCAGTATAAAAATAAAAACTGGTTAAATAGGCTGTTGCAAAATAAAAAAATGTTTCTAATATAGTTAGCCAAAAATGTAGAGGCAGATTTACTAAAGTGAAAATTTTAATTAAATTTGAATTTCAGAAATTCGAATCTCAGTAATTTTCTGGCTACTTCGACTATCAAATAGCCCAAAATTCGATTTGAAAAAAATTCGAATTTCAAACTACTGTCTCTTTAAAAGTAGACACTTTTAAAGCTGCTGAATGGCCATTTTAGCCTATGGGGGACCTCCTGGAACCTTTACAGAAATTTTTTCAAAGTTTTGGAGATTCGAAGGATTTTGCCCAAAATCTCTCAAATCGAACAATGCATTGAAACGATTTTTATTTGATCGAAAACTGACCTTTAAAAAATTTGATGGTCGAATTTCGAATTTTTTTAAGTTCGAAATTTGACCCTTAGTAAATCTGCCCCATAATGTATAAAGTGTGGAGTGTCTGGATGTCTAACATAATAGCCAGACCTCTACTTCCTGCTTTGCAGCTCTCTTGGTTTCCACTGATTAGTTACCAGGCAGTAGCCATTCAG
>CM044439.1:131592879-131621644 GCA_024363595.1 Xenopus borealis
TTATATTTCTGGATGTGCAAGTCAGTAGGAATAAAGGAGTTTGGTTCACTGAACTTTATCATAAAGAAACTCTGAACTTTATCATTACTGAAACACATTTCTTGAACTTGACTGTTTACGATTGGGGCTCTATTTAGAATTTCCCATTTTATGAGCGTATTATGAATATGCAAGGATGTATTAGAAAGAATACTTGAAATTCAGGCAATGTAAGATCTTTACCATCGGAGTAGCCAACTAATGTTATTGACTGGGAACTGAGTTTGTCAAGGGAACAAATAAATCCGTGCAAGAGTGTAGATCATAAGAAAAAAGAGAAGAATATACTACCTTTAAATCATCATTTTACAGGTGACTTTGATTTGATACAAAAGAGTTTCAAAATGAATATTATATCTACTGAACATCCTTATATAATGAGGGAAGTAGTTTACCATTCATGTGTATAAAAGATGTAAATAATTTTGTGATTTATCAGTATGTCTGAATATATTGTGCCTAAAAGGGTGATAGAAAACCAGGATATTATTAACAGTTGTTCATGTTGCAGCACCATGATTGTAGCTGAATAATTTATAAACCATATACAGGAGGCATTATAAGATACAATAGCACTATGACTGTCTCTTGGCCTTTTGTGGAATTCAAATTTTTTTTGGGGGGGGCCTACAGACTGACCAATTTGGGGCATTATCAATATCTATAATTAAAGAGTAGTGCCATGCCATAATCCTAGAAGAACGAACGTGAACACAGTAATAATTGCTAGTAATAATCGCTCAAGGAAGCTTGTGTATAAGAGATTATGGTTATCAGTAACAAAGAGAACAAAAGCAGGTCCGGAACGAGAGTCAAAATAGGCCCTGGCATTTCAGGTCCATAGAGGCCCAATCAGCCCAAACAGCACCTACCAGCCCAATAAATACTGACTTTCTATGGAACTTTATAGCAGCCCCTCTGGCATTTGCCAGAACACATAGATTTCCAGTCCGGGCCTCAACAAAAGTGTTCTGAACGCATAGAAAATTATAGGCAAAAGTAATCAAATGGTTATACAAAATAAAACAGTGCATGTAATTAAAATGTCTTAAGCATCAATGCATTATACATAAAATAAATGTGCTTGAAATTCAACTTCTATAGAAATTTGGCAGCTTTTACGTTGCTGTAAGTATAATGGCCTTTTTCTACTCTGCCTAACTTTTGGCACCCAATTAAAAAAACTTCCCTTCTCCTGTAAGAAAAAACTTAAAGAAGAAGTAAAGTTTTTTTTTACTTGGGGGTGCCAAAAGTTAGGCATTGTGTATACTTACCTCACACCCCAGGCCAGTGCTTGTATCAGCACAAAACTGCACCGGTTCGGGGTTCTTTCAACGAGCACCATGGAGAGATTGGCATCTACCTACTTCTTTCTTCGTGCGGTTGCGCATGTGCAGTAGAATGAAAAGCTGAACTTTAACAAAGAAGTTGGCTATTTCATTCTACTGCGCATGCGTCTGCCTTTGAAAATTTGAAGAAAGAAGAAGAAGGAAGCCAATCGCTCTGTGGTGCTCACTGGAAGAACCCCCAGACCAGTGCAGCTTTCTCCTTATAGAAGTACCAGCCTGGGGTGTGAGTATATATAATCACTTGGGGGTGCCTAACTTTCGGCACCCCAAGTAAAAATGTCTTTCCTTCTTTAAATCATGGAAAAAGGCAATCTTGAATATTGTTAAATAAGCCTCAAAGATGCACCTGATATTTAGGCAATGGCATAATGTTTTTATTAAAAAAGTTCGATCAATGAACAAATTTTACAAACTTAGAATTTTATTAACTGGGGTCCAAAATCACTGTGGTGCTGCATGCATGATAAAATTGACTCAATATATCAAAATACACAAATTTGGTCTTCATGCCAACAATTTTTATAAATAAAGATAATATAGTATATCAAAAGTCATTCACCACTTATATTTTGCATGTGTAAGGTAAAGGTAGGGTTATTTTACCACTGTAGCAGAAGACAGAATTTCAGCTAAACTATTGTAAACGATGATAGTAGAAATGTTATGGTTTAATGCATCATGGTCAAATCTAAATGCTGATTAGAGGCCATCTATCAAAACACTGAATCCCAACCAAAAGTGGGTGTTGCAGCAAAACACCATAAACATTCAAGTAATCCCACCAAGGAATGACTTGGAATGGGTTCTGGAATGGCCAACGCAATACCAGGTATTAAAGAAAAGGTAAAGTGCTTGTCAGTTAATTCTCATAAATAATTCTTTGGAATTTCATCTTTTTCCTTGGTTTTTGTTAAATGACATCAAGTTTATCTTAAGTACTGTTTGTATGAAAATTGAATACTAAAATATCCATGTGGTGATATTTTTTTCATGACTGTATATTAGTAATAGATTATGGTACATAAACAGTAGTATTTGAAGCCTAGTTAGTAACACCTGTGATTGAGCTGAGTGAATCATAGGTAGGGTTGTTGCTGCTGCTCATAGTTACTTTCCAATTGATCATTTCTACATAATATATGTATTAAAACCATGTATTGCAATTATTAGTCTCTGAGGGCGATAAACTTATTTTTACAAAGCATTATAAAGGTGAATTACTCCTTTTTCAAATTCCTGCAAAGAAAAAAGGGCACATATACCCAGAAGAACACTGGAAACATATTTACTTTCATTTTATTGTAGGCACGTTTAACATGAAATAGAGATATTAGGGAACATTTTACTGCAGCTTAGAATTAATTGAAGTCAAGTTTTTATGAACTAGAATCATTCAAAGCTATTTCAGCATCTACTTTATTTCCAAAAATTGGAAAATAAGCACAGTCCATATAAAAAAATGTGAGAATAGAAATATTCATACATTTGCTTTACATTTTATTATAATACATTCCCCTTAAGGAAAAGTAAATGTTTTTTTTTTCTATCTGTAAATTTGCTCTAAACAGCCCCCCAGATTAATGTACCTTAGTCCCTGCTGCAAGTCTGCTCTGGTTTCTGTGTTATCAGCAGCTTGTTTCCCCTTCTTCCTGGTGCAGAGTGAAGCCCCGCCCCTTAGCTTACTGAGCAGTCCATTTGCTGCTGTTCCACAATACTGTTACTTTGAACTGTTCAGCATAAAAATCTTGAATCTTGTTTCAGCTACTTTCTTTTTAATTCTTATCATGTTCCACATTTTCAACCCAGTCCTATCCCATCCCAACATTTTAGCCAACACTGTTTTCTTATTCGGGCAGTAATTAACATGTAGAGCAGAAAACAAAGAGGGTAAGAAGTATCTGCATTTTGATTTAATGCTACCCAGAATATGAGCAAAATGCTGTAAATAATGTCTATGTCAACCAGCTAGTGATGTTAAATACATTTCAAAACTTTATTTTTCCTAATAGTGGAGTAGAACCTTAACTTGCCTTCTGTCAGCCTAACATAGCATAAATTAGCTTTACTGTAGATTCTTCAAGAAGGTCTGAAATCTAATTTGTGCAGTACTTGGAGGGTTTATAGTCCTGCAAAACTGCTGGGTTATGACAATAATCTAGCCCAGGTGTTTAAAGCTACAGTACTCACTGAGTTTGAGTGGATTCACCATACTTCTTAAACACTATCTATTGAGGGCCCTATATGAGGAGAAAGACTTCTTAGCAAATGCTGTACCTTTACTTTTTTAAATCTAAATCTGAGTAGGAGCAGCAATACAGAGATGGCTCAAATTGAATTTGCATATGTTTTTAGCAAACAGGCTTCTTCTGTAGAACTCTGAAAAGACTAGTCCAAAAGCTGCTTTAGATTTCTTCTTGACTCTTTTGGAACAGTTCCTTTCCACCAGGACATAATAATCAGTCAAACATTGCCTTCTGCTGATTCATGATAAAAATAAAATATAATGTCACTAGGGATGAGCTAAATATTTTACCCATAAATATGCGGTGTGGTTGGTTTGAAAAAAGTTGTGTGAAAAAAAACTTGCTGTTTTGTGAATTTATTCCAAACAAAAAGAGTCAGATGAACAAATTATATCCAAAGCACCTTATACTGTTATGGGATGGCAGAGATGTTCCACAGTCTTCTGGAAACAGAATTAATTAGTAGAATGTGTAGCACCCTCCTAGATATTTTAATTGTGCTCTCTGTATAGATTAAAGTACCTCTGTTATACATAATATATTTATAAAATATATTATTGCCCTACCAAAAATGCCCTCCCCAAACAAAAACACTGATTGTTTGTGAGTATTGTCCATATTGCTACATTCAGGTGATCCCAGTGGTGGCCAATAAAATAGCAAACATGTTTGGGAGTTTTAATCTTGAAAGCAAGTGGGTTGTAGGTAAAACAGTCCCTGTGTTAAATCTGTAATGAAGCAGTAGAATTTTTAATGAATCAGATGAACATTAATGTAGGACTGGCCAGCCCAGGGATGACTTTGAAGTAGTTGGCCAGCTTGATTGCAGAGGACCTTTTGTATTAGTCTGTATGCTTTATAAATATGTTATTTTCTTCATTCGGGCAAGTTATTTTCCTTTGTGTATAAAAGTGCAGTGTTCCCAAAACACTATGAAGGAGATATTTTTAACAAATTCTGCACCGCGGACAAATCTGCAGCATGTTTGAAGCCTTAGGCAAAGCTGTTAATATATTGTAATATCTAGCTAGAAATGGATTCCTACGGTGTTTAATTTTGCAACCTGCGCTCAGTTCTAATTATTCTTGAAACAAAAGAGAAGGAAAACATTTAAGGAAAAATAAGAATTTTTTTTGCATTTCTTGCTAACTTATGAATTTTTTATATGTACCTGCATCTGTGTGAGTCAATTTGCTTCATAATTAACATCATATTTGGCACGTTGATGTATTATCCATTAATCTGTTTTATGAATAACCCAATTGAATGTAATGAATTGGGTCATTCATAAAACCCAATTCAATGTAAATCACAATTTTCTTTGGATAAACTTTTAAATTGCATTGAAGAGTTTTTATGCTCTCCTCTGAATTCATCACTGCCCCAGTTTCATTGATACATTCAGCTAATATCCAGCATTAGACTTCAAAGCCTTTATTCTGTTTTCCTAAGAAGTATAAGAATATCCTATGAACACTTCTCTGAATTAACTTAGTTTCCTATCCTATTTTTCATTTTGCAATAAAACAAACTATTTTATTCTGTGGAAACTTTATTTCATTTGGTTATTTGGTCATTTGCCAGTTTATAAATCCAGAGAGAAAATATTCTCCCTTTGTAAAACATGTTACGGCTTTGCCTGCAAGCCAAATCCCTCTATCAAAGCTAAGAGCTCTTTAATTTTGCATTGGACTCTTATTTAATATTCTGTTTCAGGATCAGGCATTTTATTAGTACATAACATCTGTGATAAACAGTTTTTGCATTGCTTATGTTTACCAATATGCCTTATTTTAGTAAATATACTGACAAAATAATGCCACCTATGCAAAATAGCTAAAGAATTAATTTGCAATATAGTTTCTGGAAGGATTTGGAATGCAAGTAATTAAAGAAACATGAATTCCATTTTCTAATGTCATAAAACTATATATCCTATTTACCAGAAAATTACTTCTGTACTGTGCAAAACAGCTTAAATTCTAGAATTTGTTATAGTCGTGTTTTCATAAATGACCTTCAAAAGAAAATCTTTTTAAACTTAGATCCGGTAGAAATTATAAAACTAAACATTAAGAATTCCGCACTGTGCTGCTATGTATGTGGGAAGGTGTCAGGAAAATACATAGTTGCCCATGAAAAATATTAACTATTCAGTTAAGAATCATCCAGAAATGATGGTGGCTCTGCATAGTCTTTTGTAAAGGATTGGTCCAAACAAAAAATCAAGTAGAAGTTAGATATTAGAGATTTACTTGGGCAAAAAACTTGATGGATTTTGGATGAATCTATTTTTTAATTTCAATTACTATGTTAATGTTATGGGAATTCACTCAAATGGCAACCTTGACAATAATGTCTCAAAGCAACAACATCCAGGGTAACATTAAACAGAAATCAATCTCTTTTATTTACAATGAATGTTCTCAATCCCATTAACCAGTCATTTGGAAAAAATGCACAGAATTTTTTCATCTCCCCCTCTCTGGCTGGTAGTACAATAAATAGGTTCTTTGTTCATTTATATTATCATGTTGCCTCTCATCCTTCCCTGTGTGTCAATTTTTGTCTTCTTAGTTACCTTATTACCAAGGCATAAATGTTATCAAGTCTTTTCTTCTATTGATCTCTAGACTGTACTGATGTTTCCATGATATAGGACAGTGATCCCCAACCAGTAGCTCATGAGCGTTTCATTCTGCTGAAAGCACTGTGTAACTTTTTTAAGTCTAAAAAACAGTCTCTACTTAAACAACTTCAAGCTTCCAAGCCTTCATATGTGTTGTGATAAAATAGTTCTGAGAATGAAATGCCTACCTGAGAGTTTAGAGTATTTTGAAATGTTGAGAAAAATTCCATTTCATTCCAAAAATGTGTATTATTTAAACCTCATTTAAACATGTCTTAACATTTTGGCTAAGAAGAGTGCAGCGAAATTCAAATTTTCATAAGTGAATAGTATTATTTTGCTATAAAAATCACTCAAAAAACACTAACTCCCTTGCATTTTTTGAAGTTCTGGTTGAGTTTTTCCAAAGTTTTGTAAATTGTTTGGGTAAAGGCCCAATTTATCTCATTACTAATGGGAAATTATCTGGTTAAGAGAGGATGCCTCTTGTAATTCATGGAGGGCATATTATTTTGGTCATGTGGTTCAGTTCACATGGTCCAAAGAGAGACTTGAATACCTTCAATATCCTCTGAACTGAGAGCCATGGGAAGCAATACAATTGGGGTCCAATTTAAGACATGCAATCTTTAAGGAAATACTGCATGAATTTCCTAACTCACACTGTGTTTTGGACCAAAAAACCTTGGCAGTTTCTTCAATTTCTAGGCTTTTGGAATGAAGAAATTGTACCTGAAGTATGTCCATTAGACACCAGACTACTCTCCAGGTGCTTAAGTGTCAGACTTCAGAGGATCTAGTTAAAATTTCTCTTCCTCCCTTATTATAAACATAGTTGCACTAATGAGTGCAATTTTTCTATTACTACTGATTTAAAGTGACACATATTGAGTCATGGTGCTTGCCAATGAACCAGTTATATGACCCTTGTCTGTGTAGTTTACTTCTGTTTTTATCTTCCAGAACATTAAAAGGAAGCATTACAAGAAGGAGGTGATGTGTGTCTTTAATTGTTAAAAACAGTGTTAACACACATTTCTGCCTTCAAAGCTACCTTTTAGGTTATAATGTATTTTCTTTAGTAACATTTAACAAGTTCTGTTTCTCAGAAATGTAACCTACAGCAAGCTTTAAATCTGGGTAATGTGTTCTGTTATAAAGAATAACCTCTGATAAATCCATGAAGTGTTAAAATTCACACAATATTTAGCAAAATATGCAGATAAACCCTAGGAGGCAAATACAGATAATTGTGTATGAATGCATTAATACTTGGAACCTTAGGCTTAGCTATTTCATGTTCACATTCTCTCTCTAACAAAGCTGGACTAGTGTTCTACAGAGAGCTAAGCTTCATACAATACGTTAATAAGGCAGGGGACAAAAGTGAAGCAGAGTCTAGTTAATAAGGGCTCCAGCTGAACAATGATCAACACTGGAACGCTTTATAGAGTTTATTCTTCACATGGTGATATAGTGCTTCATTTCTTCCATAGCCCCAAATAATGTTTTCCAAGCCTTTTAGCAATGAACATTTTTTGATCTTGCAAAGTCTATTTCATGGTCTGCTAGACCCTAATGGAGATTGCTAGTAATGAGAGAAATTTATATAGAAAATACATTTCATACCTGCTGCATAACAAAACACAGGCATTAGGAAGCAACAGGTTTTAGTTTGGTCATGCAGTGCAATCCATTAATGCTCCGATTTTATCTACCGCTGGGGACAAGGAGCAATTGCTTCATTGCTTGTGTGCAATTTATAGTAGTTGCCAGATATATTAATGCTTAAGGGAGGCTATAGATTATCAGCTATTCTTTCCACCAGTTAATTATTTATCCACATGTTGTTTCAGAACTAAAACTCAAGATAAAAACTGGTTAAAAATTTTTTTCGTATCCACAAATTCATTTTAGCAGTTTCCTCTAGGAAGAGCCATAAAAACTGTCATTTTGAAAGACTTTTTCTGTGACCTTGATATTCGACATGTTTTAACGTTGCCGACTGAGATTCTACTCTAGTCTTTTTGCCTACAGCAGGGAAGTAAATTATTTCTCCATTTCAGTTAAATTATTTGGGAAAATGCTATCCATAGCTTCAATCAACATTGAATCAATTTACAGTCCACTTGTTTAAAGCTGTCACGAATAACTGTGAAAATGTTTCACTGTGTAGTTTATCCTGGGGTTTAAGGGAAACATTTATTTGCTGTATTTTGTCCACGAGAATCACTGATATGCAATTTGTCAAGGAAACTTGGAAAAATAGGAAACTAGGGAATATAGGAAACTGACAATGTGGCTTTGTGCTTTGTGACATGCAAATCATGGGTCCAACTTACTTAGAGAGGAATTCTCATTATGTACACTAAGGGGCACATTTACTAAGGGTTGAAGTGAAAATTCAATTCAAATTGTAAAACATTTGAATCGAATTTTTAAATTCGACCATTCGAAAATCGAAGTATTGTCACTTTAAAAAAAATCGAATTCGAAACGGTTTTGAAATGTATTGTAATTCAAAGAATTTTTGCCAAAATGAAACAATGCATTCAAATGATTCGAACGATTTTTATTCAATGAAAAAGGTCAATTTTCAATCGAAAAGGCCCTTAAAAAATTATATGGTCGAATTTCAAATTTTTTTCTATTTGAAATTTGACCATTAGTAAATCTACCCCTAAGGGGCTCATTTACTAAAACTCGAATCTAATTTTTTGATGAAAACAAAGTCAACCTAATTGAACCTTCAACCTAATTGAACTTATTTATCAATAATTTTTCTCGAAAGAATCGTGACAAAAACACACAACAAAACCAAGTGTCAATCAGTTTCAGAGGACTGACACTCCAAAAGCTTGATATTATTGAATTTTATCTGTGAAACTCAATTTTTTTGGATTATCGTATGAAAACCCAGATTTTCTAAACTAAAGAGACATCTGCCATTGACTTCTAAATGATCTCAACAGGATTGAGTTTTTTTCAGATTTTTAGCAGCTTTGAAGTATGACAAATCTCAAAGATTTGAGTTTTTATTTTTCCATAAGAAATTTGAGTTCCCCCCCTAAAAATACAGAGAACAGGGAAATCATTTGTAAAATTATCTGATTATAATGGTGTCTGAGAGATGGGTTTAAAGGTAACAGATCCCATAACTTTATCATGTATTCTGAGACCAATATATATAGCTAGTTATTCAGCAATGAGGCTGTGACCACAACATTCATATAGACAGATACAAGGGGTCCTATTCACTCAACCCATTATCAATATATTAAGGACATTGAGAGCAACACACTAGAGCAACACAGCCCAAAATTACCTTTAATCCTTGTAAATTATTCAATTGCTATTTATCAAATTCTTATAATATCAGTCTGATTTAGGTTTTCAGTAGCTGCAACTGCTGAGCAATCAAATATGGTGGAGGTTTTTAATGAAATAATTGGGACAAAAACTGCTCTCATTATACACAGATCAGTAGGCAAGGAAAAGCAATTAGAATTATAGAATAATTTATCATTTTTAGATGGCATTTCCCTTTAATCCAACCTTAAATCTAGCATCTCTTATTCTTTATATATTCAGGTTGATGCCAGCAAAGTCTTCATGTATCTTGAATTTTACAGTGGTAATTTCTATCACTGACACTCTATGGCAGTGTAATTAAATATCACATTAAAAGAATACTTAACACCCTTCAGAGGAGGGACATGTGTTAGTTACTTTGGTTGGCATGGCTAAGGCAGGGATTTAATGAAGTGACAATCTGTGACCTACTGTATGCACATTATGTTTCACACAATTTTAAAACTGAAATAAATGCTGTTACATTTCAGCTATACATCTATTTTTTATGTTCAAAAAAGACAAAATATGTTTATTTGGAAAGAATTCTTCACAGGATAGTTAATAAAAAAATATTTGAAGTACAAAAACACATATAGTGAATGGCAGTGGGTATAATGATGTGCGTATTTGGTGTGCATTGTGTTTAGATTATACATTGTTCATGTATACCCACTGCATATTTTCTCCAGGTCCAGGCTGTACATATTATAATATGCAATGTATTATATAGTCAAATTTCAAGAACACAACAAAGCTCATTTAGGAAAGCAAGTAAAATGTACTAAAAATTAGATGCAATTCAGTGTGTTTTTTACCCACAATGCAATATTTTCCCTAGAATTCATAAGTAATAGTGAACAGCTGAAAAATATAGTGCACTACAACTTGTGTAGCATTTACCAATGTGGATGCAAATCTTGATCTAAACAAAGACCATCAATCCTTTTATGGGTCATCCAACATGACTTTGTGCAATGACTCCTCACTCTAACCCATTGGCAAGCGAGGTTTTTCACTTTCATATGTTTAGCCATACCTTGGGCTTGAAGCATCCTTATTATTTACAGATTGTAAGCTCTTAGGCTGCAGGATCCTTACATCCTTAGGAAGTTTCCTTCCAAAATTATGAAATATACAGCAAGCATTTTATGAATTTAACTTCCATACCAGGAGAAAAAGCACAAATCTTCTAGAAATAACCTGAATTTATTGGATCATGTTCGTAAGAGCATACAAAATTAGCCTTGAATTAGTCAGACTATAATTAAAAATACATTTCTCATTGATTTTTGTTGAGATACGGTCTTGTGACACTGGTACTTTATCCAAATGCATCATCAGTTACAGAAAAAGTGGAAAAGAGGGCAATTCACATTTCATAGTATTTGTTGCTCAAGCTTTGGACCATTACCGAAATATTTGCATTAACTTGATTGCATTGGTACACAACATTTATGCACATGACAGCCTTATTTCTATCCACCATAGAAAATTATTCAAATAAAAAATATTTCTTGTAATTCTAAAATCTGAAACCATTACAAACTGGCATCATGAGCTCACAAAAACTGAAGTAAATTGTTGAATCAGTATGGAAATAATACACAGTATTAAAATGAGGCTGGGCAATACACAGATAATAGGTCACAAAGCTATATTAATATATAGGCATACTATATATTATGGTAATGCATTTAAAATCTTTGAACCCCTTTTCACCATTATACATTAAAGTGCAGTTAGGCATATTCAATTACCATATTTAGTGAGGCAGACAGAGAAACTTTTAAGATCCAGCTCTATATTTAAAAATAATGTGAAAACAATATTAAGTAAACATATAAAATTCACTGTAAGCACCGGCAGATTATCTCTCTTTTCTGTGTGCAAATAAAGGCTTTTTCTAGCAGCTGGTCAGCTTTCGAATGTACCTTAAATCACGTGCTGGCATCTTGTTTTTTTCTAATAGCTGCTCATTTGAACAGCAGGGGTTAGACTGAGCAGTGATAATGTCTTTCTGTATTTGCTGTGTTTAGGCACATACTGAATATTGGCCAATGTTTTTCCTTTACTAGGAAATAATAACTAGTAAATATATTATTTATTACAATATGAGACTGAAGATGAGATTTGTATCCACTACCTTACCCCCTTTCTTTGATGTCTCAGCTTTTAAAATCAACCAAGTGCCCAAATTATTATGATCAGAATACGACTGTTATGTACAGTATATCTCTTTGCTGTCGACGTGAAAGGAAACAGATCAGCACTAGCAAAGCTGTACTGTGGTTAGCATTATTATACTTCTCATTAATTATGAACAAGTTGGGAAGAGGTGGATCCTGAGGCTTGATAATCTCTCTCTGTTGCTTTTTGAAACGAACCAAATGAAATTAATAGGTTATGTAATAAAAGACACTAAGGGGCAAATTTATCAATGGTAGAATTTGGAGTTCATGGGAGTTTTGAAAAACTCCCATAAACTCCAATGAACTCTAATTCGGCTAAAATTTGACTTATTTTATTTATTATGAGAATCGTATTTTAAAACTCGCGTAAACTAGAACGACCCGCAAAATCGACGTTTCAACTTGATTTTCAGGAAGGCTGCAAATGACTCCAAAGTGATCCCAGGACATCCCCCATAGGCTAAAACAGAAATTTGGCAGGTTTATGGTTTGGAATAGTTGAATTTGAAATCTTAGGGTTAGTACACGATAAATGTCACGGTCAGCACCCTAATTCCAGAACCAATGCTAAGCACCCTGTTCACAGCTCTTGCTTCCACCTATAACAGCCACCTTTCACCTCAGGAGGAGCACTTGGCTAATCAGATGCCGCAAAGGGGCAGGAACATAAGGCAAAGTCTTTTGGGCAGAAGGTCATAGTACAAAACGGAGACAGAAAGCGTAGTCAAATCAGGCCAGGTCGGTGCAGGCAGAGTACAAGCAAAGTCAGACAGGCAAGGGTCAAACCAGGAGATCAAGCAGAAGGGATATGGATACAGAAGAGTCGGTTACCAGGCAGGATCAGGATTAAAGAAGTCAGGATGGCCACAAACAGGCAGTGGTCACAACAGGTAATCAGATATCAGAAGCTTAAACAGCACAAAAGCACCAGGAACTCACAAGGAGGAAACCTATAATGGACAATGAGCAATTACAAAAAGCCCCTTTAAGTACTTTTAAATTTCGTGCCATTGCGTGCTGACATCATCATGCCAGTGCGCATGCACCTATAAATACAGAAGCTGGCACCGTGCACGCCCTAAATTCTGCGGGCGTTCCTGCCGCACCACTAGACCATCAGGGTGAGTTATTACATTACCCCTCCTCAAGGACGGGCCACCGGACCCCCAGGTTACTCAGGAAACTTAAGGTGGAATTTATCCTGAGACAATCAGCCCTAACATCAAAAACAGGAACCCAATAATTCTCCTCAGGGCCATAACCATTGCAATGAGCAAGATACTGTAACTTACCCCGCACAAGGCGAGAGTCAAGGAGTTCTTGGATTACAAATTCAGGCTGACCCTCCACCAACACTGGGGGAGGAAAAGATTGTTGCCGGACCTGGGAGGCTGGTTTTCAAAGAGATACATGATATGAGTTAGATATTTTAAAATTGTCAGGTAAATGGAGACAAACAGAGAAGGATTGATTATTTCAGTAATGAGATATGGACCAATAAACCTGGGTCCCAACTTGAGTAATGGGACCTTAAGTTTGATGTTTTTTGTGGAGAACCATACAGTCTCTCCTACCTGATATTTGGGTGCTTCCCTGCGAGACCCAGCAGCTGCCCTTTTTTGAGCGTCTGTAGCTACAGAAAGGGAACCGTGCATCTCTGACCAGATCTTGGCAAATTGTTTGACAGAAGAATTAACAGATGGTACAGAGGATAATGAACCAGAAAAAGAAAATGCTTTGGGATGTAAACCATTAACAATAAAAAACAGGGATTGACCAGTAGAAGCATGAGTTGCATTATTATGTGCAAATTCTGTCCAGGGTAATAGTTCAGCCCAAGAGGATTGGTTGCCAGAAACATAACACCTTAGGAATTGTTCAAGGGACTGATTAACCCTTTCAGTTTGACCATTGGTTTGAGGGTGGCAGTAGAGAATGACAAATCAATCCCCACCAAAGAGCAGAGTGCTCGCCAGAACTTAGAAACAAACTGTATCCCTCTATCAGAAACAATATTCACTGGAAAACCATGTAATTAATAAGATGGGAGGTGTGGGAGGGAAATGAAGTGACTCATTTTGCTGAATCTATCCACCACCACCCAAATCACAGTTTTCCCTTGAGAAGGAGGGAGGTCAACCACAAAATCCATAGACAGATGAGATCGGGGTCTGTCAGGAATGTGCAATGGCCTTAGCAATCCCTGTGACAGGTTTCTAGAAGATTTTGACCTTTGATAGACAGGGCACAAAATCACAATTTTTTTTACATCTTGTCTAAATGTAGGCCACAACACATTAAGAGACAATAAAGAATTTGAAATGCCAGGAAGTCCCACCATTTTAGAATTATGAGCCTCAATCAGAATCTGTTCCCTTAAGTCCTCCAGTACTAATAACCTCCCAGGAGGAGTATCTGCAGGGCAGAAGATTGTACTGGAGACAGCAGTATGACAAGATCTGATCCCAGAGCTGCCACAATCAACTAATTAGGAATGATGGGAACACACTCACTAGATTCAGATGGGTAAACGCAAAACTCCTAGAGAGTGTGTCTGCCTTAGTGTTTTTGGAACCAGTCCTGTAAGTGAGAGAAAAATTAAACTGGATGAAAAATAAAGCCCATCTAGCCTGCTTAGGATTCAACCGTTAAGCAGACTCAATGTATAACAGGTTTTTGTGGTCAGTAAAAACTGTTATTTCATGTTTAGCCCCCTCTAATAATTGTTGCCATTCTTCTTAGGCCCATTTGATAGCTAACAACGCTCTATTACCAGTATCATAATTGGCTTTGGCAGGTGAGAATTTCCTCGAGAAGAATGCACATGGATGCACTTTGTTGATTATCGGATGCCTTTGAGAAAGGACTGCCTCTGCCTGACTGAAAGGAAGAGGTATCAGGGTGATGGAAAATGGGAGCAGACACAAATTCCTTCTTAAGGAATTCAAAGGCTTGAACAACTTCAGGATGCCACATACTTGGATCCACCCCCATTTTGGTCAGATCCGTGATTGGAGACACCACCAAGGAAAAGTTTTTAATAAATTGACGATAATAATTAGCAAAACCTAAGAACCTTTGGGTAAAATAAAGAGGCTGAGCCCAGTCCATTACAGCTTTAATTTTCCCGGGATCCATTTCAAGACCCTTACCGGATATATTGAACCCCAAAAATTGAACAGAAGAAACCTCAAAGGTGTATTTCTCAAGTTTCGCAAATAAATTATTTTCCCTTAACCTGAGCAAAACCTCAATGACATGTTTCTGATGGTCATTCAAATTAGAAGAGATATTAAAATATTGTCAAGATATACCACTATGAACAACCCCAGCAAGTCCCGGAAGGCAAATTTCTGAAACACAGCGGGGATCTTGCAAAGACCAAAAGGCATAGCCAAATATTCATAGTGGCCATCCCTGGTGTTAAAGGCCGTTTTCCACTCATCCCCATCCCTGATACGAATGAGGTTATATGTACCCCTAAGGTCAAGTTTAGAATGGATGGTAGCATTCTTGACCTGATCAAACAACTCAGAAATCAGCGGAAGGGGATATCGTTTTTTGATGGTAATTTTATTAAGGCCCCTATAATCAATACATGGGTGAAGACATCCATCCTTCTTGCCCATGAAAAAGAACCCAGCACCTGCAGGGTACTAGAGGACCTAATAAAACCTCTTTCAAGATTTTCTTTGATGTACTCTTTCATTGCTTGGGCTTCGGGCAATGAAAGAGGAAAAGCTCTCCCACTAGAGGGAGTAGATCCAGGAATGAAGTCAATTGGGCAGTCATAACGCCTGAGAACACATCAGCGAAAACAGCATAAGCCGTGGGTAAACCCTCTAGAGATGTGACTGCTACCAACTGAGGAACACTTATGCAAGAGCCCTTCAATGTTTGACCCTATTGAAGAATTTCCACAGTTACCCAGTCAATTTATGGGTTATGTACCTGTAACCAAGGTAAACCTAAAATTAAAGAAGAAGAAGAACCCTTGATAACATAGAAGGATAACTCCTCAGTGTGCAAGCTGTAAGTGCGCATGGACAAAGCAACAGTTTATTTTTGTTACCAAACCTGACCCCAAAAGGCTTTTGTCAACAGCGAAAATTGTCAGAGGAGAATAATCTTAGGGCCCAAATTTGGGGGTCACTCTGTAACAGGGTCATTACAAACCTCACTTTTCCCTCACCAGTAGTGAAATAGTGTGGGGGGGGGGGAGCTAAGGTAAAATTTACATGCCTCCTGAAAGACAAAAAATTTTGTTCTGTCCCCATTAAATTTTTTGGGGAAAGAGATTGGGTTCAAGGGATTTATGTATATTACCAATATCAGCAAAATAACCCATTGGAACGGCAACAGGAGATTGGACTACAGGATTTGGCAACTGTTCAGAAGCGTCCAATCTGTGTTACAGGTTGCGCAAGCCTTGCACCATAAAGTCTTGCTTCTGCTCTTGGTCCTCCAAGTGCTGTAGAAGGGTGGAGAAGAGCGCTTCAGTGGTGGGAGGAGCAGCGGCAGCATGACCTTCGGCATCCATCTGTTACGGTCGGCACCCTAATTCCAAAACCAATGCTAAGCCGCCTTTCACCTTAGGAGGAGCCCTTGGCTAATCAGATGCTGTCAGGTCTTATTAAAAGAGGTGCCAAGCCAAGGGTTCTGGACGAGCAAAGGGGTACGAATGTAAGTCTTTTGGACAAAAGGTCACAATACAAAATGTAGACAGAAAGCGTAGTCAAATCAGACCAGGTCGGTGCAGGCAGAGTACAGGCAGTGTACAGGCAGTACAAGCGGAGTCCGACAGGCAAGGGTCAAGCCAGGAGATCAAGCAGAAGGGATACGGATATAGAAGAGTCGGTTACCAGGCATGGTCAGGATTACAGAAGACAGGATGGTCACAAACAGGCTGGGGTCACAACAGGTAATCAGATATCAGAAGCTAAAACAGCACAGAAGCTCTAGGCGAGGATACCTATAATGGGCAATAACTGATTACTTTTAAATACCTTAAAATTGTGCGCCATTGCGTGCTGACATCATCATGCCTAAAGTTCCCAGTGCACAGGAAGAAGAGTGGCGTGGCGGGCGTCCCTGTGGCACCACTAGACCACAGGGTGAGTTATTACAAATTCTAATTTTTTAAAAACTCGAATTGAAAATTCGAATTCGAAATTTCATTTTATAAACCTTCTCCTAAGTTAGCCCATAGAAACCAAACAGCAGGTAGCATTTACTTGTAAACTTTTTAAAAGCAGACATCTTATTCATTGCTGTAAGTCACTGGACTTGGGTAAACTTATCACCTTTTATTACCTATAGGGGTTAATTTGGTGCTATTCTTGCTTATTTTCTTTCAATACTGCAAAATACAGACAAATAAAACAATGCAGACCGTCAGATTTGCATCTAATTACCAAAGTTATCTATATTGTGTAGCTTTTTACCTTTTTAGCATAAAAATATTGCAATGGAACTCAATGTAACTATTGATTATGATAAATTTGGACTCCAAAAGGGTGTGCCAAAGTTAGGCTGGAAACCCATTATCCAGAAAGCTCTAAATTATGGGAAGGCCTTCTCCCATAGGCTCCATTTTAATCAAATAATTACAATTTGTAAAAGGATTTCCTTTTTTTCTGTATTAATAAAACAGTACCTTGTATCTGATCCAATCTAAGATATAAATAATCCTTACTGGAGGCAAAACAGCCCTGTTGGGTTTAATTAATGTTTAAATGATTTTCAGCAGACTTAAGGTATAGAGATCCACATTACCGAAACATACCTTATGGGGAAAACCACAGGTTCCTAGCATTCTGGATAACGGCTCCCATTCCTGTGCTCAATAAACATTATAATACTAAAAAAGAGGGGGGTTAGAGGGGGTTTGCTAAAATCTGAATTAATCTCATAATTAAAGTAAAAATACCTTGACCAAACTCTCATCCTTGATTTATTAATAAAATAGCTTGAATAAAGTGGATCGGGGAAAAAACAAGGAAATCGAGATAAAACCTGAATCATACAATATTTTAGGACTTTTATCCCAAATCGTTAGTTTTTTTGACATATAAATTACATTGACATGTCTGAAATGGCGGATTTTTGGAATCAGGGTTTTGTTTGCTACATCAGGCTATAATAAATCTCGAATAATTCGGGTTTTTGTCCCAAAAAGCCAGACCAGGTAAATTTGAGGTTTAGTAACTAACCCCCATAGTGTACTTTCGATGTGTTGTGTAGATAGTTTCAATGTCACTGCTGTATTGCAACTCTTGTACATGTGTAAATAAAGTTTGAATAAGTCAGATAGAAAATTAAGCCTTTGGAATTATGGGTTGCATTGTTAAACTGATGTACTCATAATTGAAAAATGCTAAATATATTTTAGGGTATATCAAACCACTGCATTTTACTTAAGAACAATAAATTAACAGTACTATTCGGCATACAACAGAAAGAAAGAAGCCTCTAGAAATAAATGGTACAAATTACTGGTGGCAAGTAACATCTCTGTTTTCTGTACAAGCAGCAGCTAAAAATGAAGTTCCCGATGACTGCTGACTGTCATCATTTTCTCATATTTTTCAGTTCTTGTAAATGATGTGTCTGCTCCAGGCTCACTAAGTAGGTGTCATCTTGTCACTTTGAATTTTTTTGCAAGTCATCTATGGTTTTCATCATCACTTCTTTTATCTTGATTTGAATAATTATGGCCTCTCTTCTTCCTTCAAAGTAAATACAACTTTTCAATAAGCTGACATTTGTAACATCCATCTGCAGAGGATAAAATCCAAGATGAATCGTTATTGTGTGTTCTACTTTCATGCTGCCATATTATTAAGTACAATGCAGCTTTACAGCTGTAGTAAACGCCTTATGGTCAAAGGGCAAATCTATGTAACAATATGATTATAGACACTGTTTGCATGAAGTGTTAACGCTGGATGGGAATACTATGCACTGTAAAGGAACAGGGGAATGATGGAAATATAATAAGCCAATCAAAGTCTTATTTTGGTAGTTGACCAGGCAAAGCTTTATGGTAGAACGTGGTTCTATCCTTGGGCAGATACTGTAAGAAAAGAATTATGTGATAGAAGAGTGAATACAAGTGTAAGAAAAGCTTATTTGTTTATTTGTGTATAAATTCATGAAGATGCTTGCCATGATTCAAGCAAGGAGCATACATGTATAATGTCTGTTTTGTGCTTTTGCAATAAATATGGAATATTGTATGAATAATGTATGGATGAAAGCACTCCAGTGAGTCACTTAACCATGTTTAGGAGGTCATATTACAGGGTGGAGGTTAATTAAGGAATTCTCTGCAGATTAATCCTTCCCATGACAGACATCTGTAGAGATTCCTTTAATTAACCCATCTCTAACTGTGCTGAGAATTGACGTGGCATACAAGTTTTAATCAAGGCATTATCAGCAGATTAATCCTTGCTCTGAAAGACATCTGCCAGAAATTCCATAATGACCCCCTGACTTATAATCACTTAAACACAGCTAAGAGCTGCATCTGTTAAGATAGAGGTGGAGGACTCCCTGCTCTGCATTGCTAAAGATTGCTGCACAGTTTTCACTATAAAAATAAATATATATACAGGTACAGGACCTGTTATCCAGAATGTGTGAGACCTGGGGTTTTCAGAATTACAGATAATTCCGTAATTTGGATCCTCATACCTTGTCTATTAGAATATCATGTGATCATTAAATAAACCCAATAGGCGGGTTTTGCTTCCAATAAAGATTAATTATATCTTAGGTTGGATCAAGTACAAGTTAATGTTTTATTATTATTATTATAAGGAAAATTAAATTTTTAAAAAGATGGATTATTTAGATAAAATGGAGCTATGGAGCTTTCTGGATAACAGATCCCATACCTTTACTGTATATGCTCCAACTGCTCAGAGACTTGCCACTATATTGACTGCATATTAAGCCATTTCTATTTCTTGAAGAGTTTAAAAGTCTGTGTTTTATCTGAATATATCTTTTACTGTTATGGCAATGGCATATGTATTGATTAAGCATCTTTTCTCAGCAGGGCAACTAATATCTCAATTTATGGGTGACCAGACACTCAGAATGGCTCCCCATTGAGTTTCCCAGCAATTACTTAGACTCCTGGATGCCCTGTGTTTCAGACTTTTGACACAAAAAGTGCAGTGTCATTTGGTTGACATTTAATTAATCTTCAAAGACATGAAAGCTACAGATCAACATAAGCTGATATAGTTACAATCACTGTATGGTCATAAGACTCTTGCAGGTCGAGGACAGTGCAGATATCCACAGAAAACATATTATGCCACCCTGATTAGACTGGCATTATTCTGTTATTCATATTTCTACACAAACAAGGTGATACAATAAACATAAAAAACGGAACTGTATATTCATTCATAATATTCATTTGCATATTTTGTTTGAGTTTCTTCTTAAATATTTTCAATTCAATTGTAGGCTGGCACAGAAACCGGACTCCAACTGCTCAGAAGTGACTAAGTGCCCACAAGGCACGAAACTCGTAAGGCCACCCCTTGAGATGTTTCTTTTTGTTTAATTAATTACTTTTTATTTGCGTAATACTTTGGAGTGAAGTCCAGTTTCTGTGCCAGCTTACAATTGAATTGAAAATGTATGGCATTACCTCCCTAAGCTTAATGTCTGGGGCTTGAGCACCTGGACCCCCTAGTAATATAAAGTGTACCTTACTGTTCACAAGTGTACAATGTTGAACTCTTCTCCCCCTTTTTTACCCTTTTTGATAATGTTTCTTCTTAAATAAGCTAGGAGGAAAAAAAGAATTATTGCATAAAACACTGTTGCGCAATTTTCATTTGGCATTTTACATGATCACATTTTTTCCCTTGTCCTTGAAAATAAGTAAATTGGCTGCTCCATCAAATTTTCATAACGTAGCAAAAGTTCTGTTTCAGTGCCTCTGATTTTTCAATTTGACAAAAAGTGATGTTTCCCACCATACACTTGCATCTAAAAATATAAATCCATAAAAGAGAGCTCTCTTATGTATTTAGCCCACTGTCAGAAAATTCAGTCAACTGAATTTTTTAAATGATCAAGTTTTATAGCTATTGATTGAATTTAATTGAAGTGGGCTAGATACAAGATTTTTAAGTAATGTATAACTGAGCATGCTCTTTCTTCTGAATATATTTGTGGAGTGTGTACAATGGGTGAATCTGACCTTGTTCAGAAAAAAAGTTACCAAATGCATTGAAGTCAAACTAAGCAAAATTTTTCAAACCACAGAACATTATTTCTACTAGTCTATGGGTGTTTTTTCTCTTCAAAAAGAGGCAAAATAGTTTGCTCATCCCTACGTTGCTGATAATACTATTCTAAAGAATGTTTCTTTACTGAGCATCTTGCTTACATGAAACTTAGTGCCCTCGTATATAATATTCTTACTATTTCTGGGGTATTATTATTTTTTTTTAAATTTAAACTACTGATAACTTTATAGGTCCCTGGTAAGGCCACACACAGTGCAGTGCAGTTTTGGGCTCCAGTCCTTAAAGGGAAACTGTCATGGGAAAACTTTTTTTCTTTTTTAAACGCATGATTTAATAGTGCTGCTCAAGCAGACTTCTGCACTGAAATCCATTTCTCAAAAGAGCAAACAGATGTTTTTATATTCAGTTTTGAAATTTGACATGGGGCTAGACATTTTGTCAATTTCCCAGCTGCCTCATGCCATGTGACTTGTGCCAGCACTTTAGGAGGGAACTGCTTTCTGGCAGGCTGTTGTTTTTCCTTCGCAATGTAACTGAATAGTAAACAGTGGGACATGGGTTTTTATTATTGAGTGCTGTTCTTAGATCTACCAGGCAGCTGTTATCTTGTGTTAGGGAGCTGTTATCTGGTTACCTTCTCATTGTTCTATTGTTAGGCTGCTGGGTGGGGGAAAGGGAGGGGGTGATATCACTCCAACTTGCAGTACAGCAGTAAAGAGTGATTGAAGTTTATCAGAGCACAAGTCACATGACTTGGGGCAGCTGGGAAATTGACAATATGTGTAGCCCCATGTCAGATTTCAAAATGAAATATAAAAAAATCTGTTTGCTCTTTTGAGAAATGGATTTCAATGCAGAATTCTTCTGGAACAAAACTATTAACTGATGCATTTTGAAAAAAAATTTTCTATGACAGGATCCCTTTAAGAAGAATATAAATGAACTGGAGCGAGTGCAGAAACATGTATCTAAACTGGTTAAATGGATCGATGGAAGAATAAAACTATGAGAATAGACTGTCAAGGCTGGGTTTGTTTTCTCTGTAGAAAATTCACTTGTGAAGCCACCCCTTTAGGCTTGAAGAACTGAACTTTGATGCAATATAGGTGGTCTTTCATGGTGAGGACAGGAAAGTTCTGCATAATATCTAAGGCTATTGTGATCTACAGTTTTAGGGGAAGATTTACGAATGGTCAAATTTCAAAGCAAAATTTGACCATCTAATTTTTTTAAAAGGTGTTTTTTTTGTTCAAAAATGTACCTATTTCGTTCGAATAGGTCAATTTTCGATCGATATAAATCGTCGTTCAAATCGATTTTTTTTTCAAAATCCTTTTAATTCCTAGGACAGGTTCTAGGAGGTCCCCCATAGGCTACAATGGCAATTCTGCAGCTTTAAGGTGGCAAAGTGTTGAATTCAAAGGATTTTAAAGGGACAGTATTTCAAAACTAGTCGAATTTTCAAATTTCTTCTATTAGAATCGAATTTTGGCCTATTCAATAGTCGAAGCAGCCCAAAATTACTTCAAAATTTTTCAAATTCGAATTTTATTCGAATATTCACTTCGACCCTTAGTAAATGTGCCCCTTAGTACAGACATTGGTATATACTGTATAGTATAGGCAGGTAAAATATGATTGACCGCTGTGATTTTTAAACGGGTTGTTTGGATGTTTTTACAAAAAAATAAGAATATTGGTTTCATGTTTAAAGTGGACCCGTCAACCCAAAAAAATATTAAAAATCCTATTTTAATACATTAGTCAAGCAAAATTAACATTAATTACACTATAAACATTATTTTAATCTTGTTTTCTTCAGTCTGGGAATTCATAATTATAGCAAGCAGACAGGAGCCATTTTGTGGACACTGTTATTAAGGCAAGCCTTGTATCATCTCAGAATCTTGTTTGTGCACCAGAATGGGGGACCCGATGTCTAACCCCATGTCCTGGCTACACAATTAAATGGTTAAGAGAACTGGGGGAATGTGTGGAGAGCAGTGACATCTAGGAAGTGCTGAATGGAAAGTGAAAGTAATTATCTGCCCCGCCTCCATGCCTAAGGCATAGAGGAGTGGCAGACAATATTAGATTGACAGCTGAGATTTTTAAATGAGCTTAAAACAGCTATGAATGGCTTAATAAAAATTTTAAATTGGATTTCATGTTTAATTTGAAAAGGACTTTTATTATACAGATTTTTGTGTCTGGGTGACGGGTCCACTTTAATTTGAAAAGGACTTTTATTATACAGCTTTTTATATCTGGGTGACAGGTCCCTTTTAATGCTTAATCAAGTCTAAGGCTAATGGCACAGACAGCATCATAATGCTCTAGCTGGAAATAGCTGCAAGCAAGGGTAGGTTATGTTGATTGTTTTGATTTTCCCTGTTGTCCCTTAGATATCAAACAATCCATGTGCTACTTGCCTATAGCTTAAAACTGAGTTACAATTAAGGAAAAACTATTCAGTTTTCATTTTAATTAGACAAATTTAAAGGGAAAATAGGGAAACTTCCTGGGTATAGTTTAAAAAAAGGTATAGTATAAAAATTATAAAATGAATACAGTCTAAGCATAAAAATATTTAACTGATATATTGGGGCAGACATTTGAAGAGTTGTGATTTATTAAATGTTGATTTTTCTGTTTGGTTCTTGCAAGCTCAATCTCTTGACTTGATATTTCTGCAGTTATATGGTGATATTTTAATCCCTTTCCACTGTGACTATCACTTTTTCTCCTGCTTGAACAAAATTACTTTTTTTTTCTAAATATCCTCCCTATACCTGCTGCGATATATTTTCCGCATTCTGTTTCCCTGATCATGTTCAGCATGTCTTCTTTTATTACTTTAATATTTATGAGGTTTAGAACTTGTCTGCTCAATGTAAATTTCTTCCTTTGCTGTTTCTCGCTTTCTTATAAATATTCCTTTCTACCTTTAAATCAGTTCTCTTATGATCCACGATGAAGAATTTAATTTATAACAAATTCTACAACAGATCACAATCTGTGGTCAAATTATGTATATGTATAAGAATTCTTAATTTTACTGATGAATGCGAACGTATACAAACACTCCTTATCATGTTTTTCAAATGTTTTCAAGCTGATTTATAACCATTTGTTTGACACTGCATTATTTTACTGATTTATATTTTGTTGGACATTTTTGTAATTATCCTGCATACACTAATCACATTTAAATTAACTAGCTGTTTTTTTTTGGGGGGCCAAGTCAGAATTAATTTAGGAATGCTGCTATCAGATATCTGTTCTGTTTTGTATTTGTTGTCATCCTTGGACTGTGACCTCTATCTACATACCATATTCTATTCTGTTTGGTTTATTGTGCAATTTCCTTTACTCAAAATATGACACCCTTGCTTGTTCTTATACAATTTCAGGCATGGATAGAGAAATTGGAATAAAAAGAGGAGCACTAATGGTAATATTAACAATGTAAGTAGATTAATAAAGGTAATTTAGAAACACAATGACATTTTGGATGCAACTGGACATATTTTTTACCCACAATGCACCCAACATACGCAAATGAATGAAGTTGATGTACATGTTAGCAAATCATATGCAATTAAAGGAGAAGGAAAGGCTAAAATTAAGAAAGCTTTATCAGAAAGGTCTATTTAAATACACCAGTAAACCCTCAAAATAACGCTGTTCTGAGTCCTGTCAAAAGCAACACAGCATTTCTTTCCTTCTCTTGTGTACACATGGGCTTCTGTATCAGACTTCCTGTTTTCAGCATAAACCTCCAGGGCACTGCATGAGCATGCTCAGTTTGCTCCTATTCATTTGTATTTTGCCTGACGAAGGGGCCTGTGTGCTCAGAAAGCTTGCAATTGTTACTTATTCAGTTAGCTAATAAACGGTATCATCAAACTTTACATTTTATACATTTTTTTTTGAATGGCTAACACGCTACTACATCTCAATACTACAGTTTGCTCCTCTCATCCTCCCCCCTCTTCTCCTGCCTGCTGTAATCTGAGCCCAGAGCTACGAGTGAGCAGGGTAGAGCCTCAGGCTGGAAGTGATGTCCCACCAAGCTAATATAGAAGCTGCTATCCTAAACAAAGAGGGAGAGCTTCTAGAGCTGTTTACTCAGGTATGGTAAAGCATTATGCAGAATAAATTTAAAATGGCAAATTTGCTAAATTCACATCTATTCCCATGAATGATTTAAAATTCGATTGAATTTTCAAAAAGATTCTAATTCTAACTTTGAATATGCAAATTAGGTAAATTCGACCAGTGAATTCAGTAAAGCTGGCCATAGACGTAACAATTACGATCTTTCTCGGAAAAGATCTTTCCAGATCGTTCGTTTCAACACACACGTGTAGAGCTGAATCGTCAAATATACTGGTAGAAACAATAGAATTCTACCTGTATCTGACGATTCATCACTAACAATGGGCGATGTTCAGGTTGATTTCAAAGGCATCCGATCAAAATTTTCTGTCCAGCCCGATCAACCAGCCGACCGATATCTTAATCTTCCGACGATATCGGTAGGCTCATTTCCCACCATACACGCACCGAATATCGTACGAAAATTTGTTTCGTACGATATTATCTGTGCGTCTATGGCCACCTTAAATTCGATCGAATCGAGTGATTCAAATAATTTGAATAAAAATCTTATTTGAATATTCGAATACTCGACTATCGAATTACTTCCCCTTTAAATTGTTATTTGACTACCTAGTTCACCTGTTTCAATCTGCCGAAGTGGCTTTGCGAATTTTGATCAAATTATAAAAATTTAATCGAATGGTTAAAATCGTTAGAATTGATTTGATTGTTCGATCGAATTTTTATCATTCGATCGTTCGTTCGATCAATTGAATTGTGGTAAAATCATTTGAATTCGAAGTATTTTAGTTCCCTAACTATTCCCATGGTCGAATTTCGAATTTTTTTTACCAATAGTAAATCTGCCCCTTAGTGTTCTAGCTTGCACTATTGTGACTAATTTCTATTGGCAATAAACAGCATCTGTAGCTTTACTTCTTCTTTAAGTGCAAGGGTCATGTTTTGACACACATAATTTAATTAATAGGTCAATAAAGGCAACATTTGTGTGCATGTAATCAGTGCACAAGTATGGGTTCCAGAAACCTGTTATCCACAAAGATCTGAATTATGGAAAGGCCATCTCCCAAAAACTCCATTTTAATATTTGAAATGATTTCCTTTTTCTCTGTAATAATACAACAGTACCTTGAACTTGCTCCTAACTAACCTATAATAAATGCTCATTGAAGGCAAAACAAGCCTGTTGAGTTTAATTGATGTTTTAATGGTTTTTTAGTAGATTTCAGTATGGAGATCTATATTTCAGAAAGACCCCTTGTTTGGCAAACCCAATGTTCTGAGAATTCTTGATAACAGATCCCATACCTGTATAAGATGCATTATTTCATTCTTGAAGTGGCAATTATTTATATAACAAATAATAGTATGAAATGAAATGTTGATGATATTGGCTGTTATATAAATTAATGCCACTTTTAGTGCATTCAGTTGCTTATATACTGCTTCCAGCATCTGACTAAAATGGTTCTGCACTTATTATTATTATTAACGTGTATGTCTATAGCGCCAACTTATTTCATAGTGCTGTAACTTAGCCAGTGCGGTTTTCAGCAAACAGGAACACATCCCCTGGATCTCAAGTAAACTACTATAATCACGGGGGTTGCCTAACACCTCCAGTGATTATACCTTTCGTTCTCCTTTAACAACATAAATATACCAGGTACCTAAGCTCCTCCATGCTCATCACCCCAGGTCTTGCCATTGTTTTAAATCTCTCGGAACTCCTACAAGTTGGCAGGGCATTGGGTATTTATATAGGTGACGCACACACACGCATTTGCTTGTCAAGTTTGGTGCGTGACGCCAAATTTTGTTGTGACAGCACCAGATTTCATTGCAACAGTGCAAAATCGATGAATTGACTACTTTCAAATACATTGATTTTTTTAAAATAATTTTTAATTTCAATGTCATATTTGCTAACTATGCAGCACTATTAGAAGTAGCATTATTAGAATTAAAATTATAATTTGAAAAAGAGGTAGGCCTGAAGCATAAAAAATTACCAAACAAATGCGCCATCATTTTTAGGAGCCTTGGTAGACCCTGTCCAGAAGAAATTGGATAACCTTATGGCAGTAGTAGCATCAACGTAGAATTAAAATTACAATTAGAAGAGGCAGACCACAACCATAAAAAATTACCCAGAAAATGCAGGATTTTTTGAAGCCACATAATTTTTAGGAGCCTTGGCAGACCCCAACCAGAGGAAATTGGACAAGCTTATGGCAGTAGTAGCATCAACATAGAATTAAAATTACACTTAGAAGAGGTAGGCTTGAAGCATAAAAAATTACCCAGAAAACTTGGCAGACCCCGTCCAGAAGAAATTTGACAACCTTAAGGCAGTAGTAGCAACAGCAGTTGTTTTTGAATAAACTATATTAGAACAGAAGAATTAAATAAGGCAGGCCTCAAACAGAACACATTTGCCAAATGATGAGGCAGTAGTAGCAACAGCAGTAGTTTTGTAATCAACTATATTGGAAGAGAAGAATTAAATAAGGCAGGCCTCAACCAGAAGACATTTGTCAAATGATGAGGCAGTAGTAGCAACATCAGTAGTTTTTGAATCAACTATATTAGAACAGAAGAATTAAATAAAGCAGACCCCAAACAGGAGACATTTGCCAAATGATGAGGCAATAGTAGCAACTGCACAGCAGTAGTTTTGGAAGCAACTATATTAGAACCAGAAGAATTAAATGAGGCAGGCCTCAAACAGAAGAAATTAACCGACTAAACAGCAATATTAGAAGCAACATTTTTAGAAGCCATTTTAGGCCTCAACCATAAAAAATTAGCCAAATAATCGGTAATATTAAAAACAACATTTTTAGAAGCCATGTTAGACCTCAACCAGAAGAAATTAGCCAACTAATTGGCTTTTTTTGAAACAACATTTTTAGAAGCCATTTTAGGCCTCAACCAGAAGAAATTAGCTGACCAAGAGGCAATATTAGAAGCAACATTTTTAGAAGCTATGTCAGGCCTCAACCACAGGTTCGGACTGGCCTGCCGGGGCACTGGTTAATAGTCCGTTGGCCCCCGGCATTGGTGGACCCAATGCCCTTTAATTAAATTGGTGGTGCTAACGGTCTGTGAGTACAAGTGGGCCCACCGTTTTCTGGACCATCTGCCAGGTGGCCCACCTGTCCACCCACCCTCTTTCATCACCCTCCTGATTTGAATAAGAGACTGGAACATGAATAGGCCTGAATAATAAACATAAGCAACAAAAAGAAACAATTACAATAGTCTTTTGGGTGTCGGGGGTTTGTGTCCCCCATTTGAAAGCTAGAGAGAGTTTATTGTATGATGACATAATAATCTACACTTTTTCACAAACATCTTATTTAAGAGGGATTGTTCTGTGCACTTTTCAGCCTGGGAAATCAATGCAAAATAGTGTTTTTGTGCTTTGTTGGTCAATGTTTGGTTTGCTTAATTAATTTTATGAACAAAAGTGTTATAAAAGGTTTACTTGTTCATATTGTATGTAAATGGATTCTATTATGCTCTTGTATTTTGAATAATAATTTAATTTAATATT
>CM044439.1:131630201-131644011 GCA_024363595.1 Xenopus borealis
TAGCTGTTCTGACAAAATAAAGTGACAATCTAATTTTTCAAATCTAATCTTTTCAGCTTGTAGGCAACAACCTGCTCTTCATGTGCTTATATAAAACTTGTAATGGACGCAAACGTGCTGACATTATCCAACTGATTTCATCATGTTCAAATTCCATAAAAAGACAAAATAATAGAATTATATACTCGCCGGCCTTAAGTCAACAATAATTGCAGATTGTGCCCAAATCTGAATCAAACTCTGGACTCAGCATCTGCTGATGAAAAAGGCAGAATCGGTGCATCCCTAGAAGAAACTGAAGGTGAAAAGCGGTTGTATAAAAACAGCATGATATTGATCCAAAGCTTATCACAAAATTAGGAATTAATTTCTTCAAGAATGAACAAGTGAGGTTTGGGATTGCCTTCATTATCCCCAGCCTTGAATGTTATTAACAGGCAGAGCAAGATAAAACAAATATATGAAAATGTAAAATGAGAATCAGTGGGTGGATCTTAAAAAGGCACTGTATGCTAAACAACCTTAGAATATTTCTGAAACAAAAGCATATTGAGAGGAAGAGTGGGTAATCCCTAGGCAAGAATAAAAGACTGGTTAGCTGGTTAAAATAAATGTTTTGAGATTCAGACACAGTGCCTGAACTTGTGCAGTAGCTAAATATACTGTTATATTTTTCAAGTCTGCTAAATTCAGCTATTACATGTTAGTTTGCATTAAAGGATAGCTACATTCCCCATCATCTATTAACTGGTTAAAACTACAAAGAAATATACATGGTTTGTGCACTAACATGTCTTAGAAATAAGCATTGGAATGGGAAAATCTGTCTGTGTAAAGTCAGAACGACATGCCATGTTTATTACCATGGGAGTTAATAATATTAGGGGCTCAGTTGCCTGTGTAATGTTAGCCACAGTGATAGTAAATTAAATTAGGTGTTTTCATCTGAAGTCCTCTTTTCCCACAAAGGGGGGGGGTATGTAAATCTTGCTTTCTTATGATTTCTATGACATTTTCTTGGAGAGAAATGAAGCCCTGTGCAGCATGCTATGTTTGCTAGAGTTGCTATAAACAATTCTGTCCACTGAAAGAATGTCGTGAGCCAACCCTGCTGTCAGCGCTAGCGGCAATGTATTGCTCTTCTATATGCAAAGTCACAGCATGTTGAGCCTTTACCTATATGGGAAAACAGTTGAAACTCAGATTAAATACCATTAGCCTCTTTTCTGTAAGTGAAATCGAGAGGCCTTGTTGTGCTGAAGGTTTCAAAGCTGAATGCAGGTCATGTTGATAAAGAAGAGTGTCTCATGTTATTGCCTGAAGGGAAAATGGATAGCTGCTTAATTGCAATACACAGCTTGAACAAAATACTGGTGGCAGCATCTAAATCCACTGATAATCAGGAAAAGTATCTCAAATCCCACCATGCCCTATGGCAATTTTTGTTGTTATTATTTACTTTTTGAAGTACTCATCCATGTATTTATTGTTTATATGATAATCATGTTGGTGTGCGTGGGCTAATCACCAGCTACAAAGCAGCGAGCGGCGAGCTAGAACAATAGCAGCAAAATCAGTCTGGGACCAACATAAATTCCTCTGTTCTGAATGCTTAGACCACGCAGAGATAATTGAGCGTGTTTTCATTTTCATTCATTGCTCAACGGTGTATTCATTAAAGCGAAATATCAGTCCTGAGAGAGGTGTGTCCTGCTGAGAATGACTGTCCATTATACAGTGCTAGAATAACTCTGGTCTTCAATAGCAACATTCAATACAAATGATCTACATTCTATGAATTGTTTATCTATGATGGTTAGGTATAATTTAATGTAATAGCTGTAAAAAGGTATATGTACCAAAAAACCTCCTTTTTCGTCGAAACGGAGGCAGCTAATCATCGGCATGGCTATAATTATGCAAAAACTGAAGTTACAGGCACAGTATTTATTGACTAGTTCTTTGGCTTTAAAGAACATAGATGTTATATTATGGTAGGGCTGTTTAAGTGGTTGATTATGGTTGGGCTTTTAACTCTATAATCTCTCTAAATGATGTCCTAAAGTGTTTTAAATAAGCCTTGCAATTAGTGAACAAGGGTGGTTTCTTCTAGTGCAGAATAGGAAGTAAGGACTAGTAATAACATGAATATGAGTATTTTTTAAATTGACTTATCAGCATATGGAAACACATTAGAGGTAGCACTTATAGCTTTTTCTTTTCAGTGGTACTTTTGCAGCTACATCATTATAACATGGAAACCAAACTGAAAGCACATTGGGGAAACAGACAGATTTATTGTATAACGCACACACCTGAGAATGTGTGTATTTGAAATACGCGAGTGTGTATATATATCCACTACCTTGTAAGAGGGTCTTTTGTGTTAGATTCTCGCTTACATTCATTTTAATGTCTGTTCTGTATCTTAAAAAACAGGAATCACTGGCGCTCAAAGGCAGGTGCAAGCAGGGCAAAGCAGTACCAGTGATTCCTGTTTTCTATGTCTACTGGGAGGGTGCCGATCTCTCCCTCACCGAGCACCAGGCATTTTACACGTAGACCAGGGGGTGCGAGCAGACTCTCCATATTGTTCTGTATCTTAAGTCATCATGCAAATAAGTTGTTATTAAAACTATAACATAAATGGTTTGTCTCCTATACATTAGCGCAAAACAAGTATTCCAGTTTGACACCAATACACAAAGAACAGTATCACATGAAAAAATTAAAGTAGGGTGCGTTCAATAATTTTTTTATACCCAGACATGAAATATAAAGCACACTATACTGTAATATACTTCCAAGTTGAAAGAAAAGGCTGCTCAAGGCTGCCATCGGCCACAAGTTCTTTGTCTGTAAGAAAAATGTGGGGACTGCATTGCAGTGTTAAATTATCAAGTCGAGACATGCGAACACCATGCGAACACAGGCTAAATATCAAGTTTTCCCCTAAATATATACATTTGGCATATATATGCATATATAATGCGGTACAGCAAGGGGATACTTTATCATATACTGAAAACTCGTGTTGATGAGTTACCTTGTCCATTAAGTTTTTCAGGTGTACCAACCCTTAATCATAGGCTCTGAATATGGAGCTGCCATTATTTTCTTCTTTATCTTCATGTGGAAAAGAAATCAGTCTGAAGAAGCCACTTTCCACACAATTGCATCTCCAGATTTAGGAGGTCAGTGCTTATGTGCTGCTAAGTGCCGCAAGACACAAAAATGATTCAGTTGGGAGATAATGATGGGAGGCCCACTATGATCAGAGGGCATTTTAAAAAAGGCTATATTAAGTTTTATAACCATTATTTTTACATTATGTCTGTCCAAGAAATCACCCAAGCCACTCTTAAAAGCATTAATAGAATCAGCCAGTACAACACCACCCTGCAGTGCATGACAGAGGGAGCCATTCTCTGGTTTATCCACTATATAGGTAGTTTGATATGCTAAACATTCTTCTGCACATCCCATTATGAGTAAACAGCCTACCTTATTTACTTATACTGGTTCCAACTTATCTGAATAAAAGATATGACGGTTGGTTCTATTTACCAAGTAAATTGAAGAATTTATTGTTTCAGCCCAACATGAAGGTTTGCAGTTGTTTAAATTAGGGATGCACCAAATCCAGGATTCGGTTCGGTATTCAGCCAGGATTCGCCCATTTTCAGCAGGATTCAGAAGCGGCTGAATCCTTGTGCCTGGCTGAACCGAATCCTTAAAATCATGTGACTTCACATAACAAGGAAGTAAACATGTTTTTAGCCGAGCACAAACCCTTCTTCTGTTTTTACCCTTCCTCTCACTAATTTTCATATGCAAATTAGGGTTTTTGATTTGGTTCGGTATTCAGCCAAATATTTCGCAATGGATTCTGGGCTTCGGCTGAATCCAAAATAGTGGATTCGGTTCATCCCTACTTCAAATCGTCTAATCCAAAAAACATTTGCAGTATTTATAAAGGTGTTTATTGTCCCCAAAATAATGCTGCAATTTACACCGTTATTAGTCCTGATGCAACCCAATGGGACAAAGCAATTATGGTGCAAAAAGCTTTTTACAGCACCTTATTCGTTCTTTTTACACCCCAAATTTACAACTCACTACACCTTAATTCCAATACAAAACATTACCATGCATGATTTTACACAGTGTGCAGTAGTCTTATATAGAATTGCAGTGTCGGCATATTTCTGCCACTTTCATGCCTAGCTTTAAAAAATGTTCTTAAAAAAAGGATTATGTGTGGGAGTTGGAGTTATATCTCATTGCAATAACTGCAGCAGAAACAGAAGACCAAAAAGAACCCTAACATTTTACAAAGGAAAAGGAAAATGAATTTTCTTTCAGTGCAGCAGTTAATCTATTCTCCAAACTACCAAACAAATCCTTTAACAAGGTGCAAGTGTAATTGGATTTCTTTTATACATTTAATCCCAACAGTTCATTTATTTTTGCTCTGAAAAAAAAAAACAAATGAATTCCTTTCCAACAGTATCTCTGCTTTTTTCTATCTTATCAGTCTCCTTTCATTCTGCAACCCTACCTGTGTGCCAATATGGACTAATGGCGACTCTTTGATTACTCTCAAGAATGAAAAATAAGAGTTGTATCAGATACTTAACTAACGTCTTTTCACAAAGAATAGTGTTAATGGATAACTTAATGCACAAAATCACATCTCGTTTTAGGAACTGTATGTATTTTCAAAATAACTGGAATTTGAATTAGGGAAACTCTGCGAATGCCAAGTTATTAAGATGAGTTTACTGGAATGTCACACAAAATATCTTGGTAACAACATGCAAAATATTATAGTTGCGTGTTATGCAAAGTAGTTCCATCCCTAATGCTGGAGATGAACCCATCTTGCAAACAGTGCGACTGTACTCTCCTTCTTGAATACCAGTTCATTGTGGTATCCAGACAGGTGTCTACTGAATAGGAGTACTACCACTGTAACTGGAAATTGAAGGTACAGGAATATCAAACATGTAAACAACTCACAATGCTTTAAATCGGGGGTGTCCAAAAGGTAGATTGGGATCTACCAGTAGACCTTTAGCTAATGATCAGTAGATGTCAAGTTTGACTAAATTACCCTTCGGTTTTATTCTTTCATTCAGATATTTAATCTGTTACGGTTACATAAGAAATAGATGTTTTATATAGTAATATAAATTCTCTTATAAATATAATATATAAATAATATTTCCCATGGAACAGAATGCTAACAGTAATATTATGGATTTAGATTATAGTGGTACAATATCTCTAAAAGTAGACCCCCAGTAGTAAAGTATGGGCGCTCCCGCTTTAAACTATGAACTAACCAACTGCAAGTCACTCTTCAATGGTCTGAAACCCCTTGACCAAATTACATTAGAGGGGGCTACCTTCTGTATATTTCTAGTAGGCTTTGATAATAGATCTTGTTTCATGGCTTTCACTGTGAGGATACATTCCATATAGGCTGCTGTGTCCCCACAAATATCCGAAAGTGCTTTGTCATGCACCTGACCTTTTTTATTCTTGATTCTGGTAAGCATACAGTATGAAGTAACCAATCAGTATGCACATCATCATACTGAAAGAGTATTTTTAGTTTAAAAAACTGCTTGAAACCCTATAATTTGCATGATGAAAGCAATAAGGCGTTATTGAAAATGTGACATGGCTTTATCTTTCCATCACTTTTACTGTTGCCTGGGATAATAGGAACGCTAGAAATAATAAGGTGGCACACCAGCTTTAAAAGTGTCAGAATGGAACCACATAAATAGTCAAAATATGAACTATATAATTATGTGGAATGTAAGCTTTCTGCATCACCTCAGTTTGGAAGCAACACATAAGACGTAACTGCTTTCTGGGAATTCTTGACTGAATGTAATTTGTTGCAACACAACAATTGCATTCTGTGTTATTTTTTTAGGTCTTTGCTCCAACTTCTACTCTAAGAAAAGATCAATTAGTATTCTAGATCTTCAATGTTTCATATTGAATCCCTTGAATCCACGGGCCCCTTTTTGTGCTATAAGCAGGGGCGTTACTGTGGCAAATTTGTTTAAACAAAGAGGCCTAAAAGGATATTTATGTGATTAGCTGTGGTCTGTTACACTTGGAGAAGCCCACATTATAGGTCTGCTCATTGGCACAGCTGGGATGTGGGGAAAGAGTCTTATATTTTCTTTCATCAAATGACAACCATCTGTGAAGGTCTCACTCTGAGCAAGCAAATCTGTGTATAATCTATGAATGATGCTGCCACTGGGTTAAGATCAGAACTGAATCAGAAGGATGGATGTTTTTATTATCCAGCGAAATTCAAGTAGTAATCATGCTATTGCCTTTTCCCTCTATAGGGTTACACTGTCAAACTACAGCCCCCCCCCAGCTATTATTGAAATGAAACTCCCAGCATACTACCAACAAACAAAGTCAGCATCCTGGAGTGAACCAATGATTCTATTTATAGATTTATATAGAAGATCTGTGTATCCTAATGCAGTTCACTTTGCAGCAAGGGTCAGACTGGGGGGCCTGGGCCCCACTGCCCCTACTGCAGAGCTCCCTCCAAACTACTGTATCTCAGCAGCCGCAACCCCTCTTTAACCTGTGCATTCATGCACATACCTTCTTTTGCTGTGACCAGGGCCGGAGATGTGGTCAGGGGGAAAGTAAGGGCAGAGAGCGGTGTAGGCTGGCAAGTCCCACCAAAGGAGGAATTGTCGGACACCGGTGTCCATTTTTTGGACGCTGGCAATGGGCGCTGGCATAAAAAATGGACACCCGTTTCAAGAACGAGACGTGGATTCGCCCATCACTACTGTCAACCCTTGATGATTTTATGTATATTCCACCGACTAGCACCCAAGCTTTTGTTTCTTCCCATGGTTGTGCACTCCATTTTCTCTGTATATGTATATGTGTATATATATATATATATATATATATATATATAATTTTGCTTTGTATGGTTTTTAAGTTTAACTGTAATATTTAACTTTGGATATGGGTAACCTTAGGTTGTGGGTATAAATCTGGTTTTGGAGGAATGTAATTATAGATTTAATATATTGTGTATGGACACCACAATGATAGTTTTCCTTATCTGTAGAGATGGGATGTTGAGTGATGTTTCTGTCTGCTGCATCTCCTTGTACAGACAGCTCAATGTCAATTTTGTCCTTAAGTTTTGTGTAACTTTTCCAAGGATATCCTTGAAATGTTCTTCTGTTTAATTCTCTTTGACTAATAAAAGCATGAACAAGGTCTTGGAAATGCGCACATGCCTTATTCTAGCTAAATAAACTGCTTCTAAAATGATTATTATAGGATCCAGAGTATGCTGGTATAATAACAAAGTAAAAAAAGATCTTAATATATGAATTGGATATCAGTTGATGAACTTCCTGTGATTCCTTCCAGCTGCTATTGAAGAAAGATCACTTACAGGGACAGTATAAACTGATTTTCAACTGAGCTAAACATACTTTTTTGCCTATTATTTGAATTAAGAAATAGTTATGGTTTCTGTTATTCCTTGCAATAAATACAAATATGAAGCCAGTTTAACTTAGCACATTTTTAGTTGTGGTTAGGGTTCAATTGGACATCATTTACGGGCAGATTTACTAAGGGTCGAATTTTGAGGGTTAATGAACCCTCAAATTTGACCCTCGAATTGAATTCAAATTAAAACCCCTCGAATTGTAATTTGAGGGTTTTAAGCAATTCAAATTATCGAACAATCGAATATAAAAAATTCGATAAAATAGTTTGAATCTAACGATTCGAACGATTTTAACCATTCAATCGAATTTTTTATATTCAATCAAAAAATCGTATGGGAGCTTCCCATAGGGAAATATAGAAATTTGGTAGGTTTTATCTGCCAAATTGTTATATCAAATTTTTTTTTAAAGGGCCAGTACTTCGACAATTGAATTTGAATTTTCAAATTTGGCAAATTCGAATCGAATTTTGGGCTATTCCATAGTCGAATAAGCCCACAATAAATTAGAATTTTGAATTTTTTAAATTTGAGTTTGATTCAACTTTTCACTTTGAATCAATTCGAACCTTAGTAAATCTGCCCTGTAATAAGTAAAGTCTTCCTTCTCCTAGATACATTTTTAATCTAGTTGCAATTTCCTTGAGGGTTTAAGTTATTTGATCATTTAGATATTTAGATACTCATGTACTTTCCTATACATGCAATCTTTTTATGAAGTAATTAGGGACCTGATCAAAAGTTGGATCTCCAATGGGAGTTTCAAGACATTAGTCACTCAAGGTTGTAAGTGACTGCTACTAGTTGTAGATGGCTTTCATTGTTTCATGCCTGAACATAAGGGTCAGGGGCCAAGTGACCTGTGTGACCTAGTCTAATGGTTTCTAGACATTCTACTGTAGTGTTAACATTTATTCTTACTCCCTTTCTATATTACTGCTGTATGAGAGCTCACTAATTCTAAAATAATGTCTTTCTGATTCTAGCTTTAAAACATATTATGATAAGTAACGGGGGTTCATACTTGTTCCCTAGGTCATTATTCGCTGATGTTACCAAAAAAACCACAGGAGCATCTGGCTGTATATTTCAACTTTTGGCATTACACAGAATGAATTCCCAGGCTTACAGTTCTAGAATTTTGAAAAATGTTGTAGATATAAATTGTGATGCCTCTGTTACTCTATAACCTCTCCTCAGACAATGTGCTCACCTTCATTTTGGGAGTGCAGCAAATATTTTAACTTTGTTCACATTAAAATATTGCTGGCAGCACTGTAGTACAGAAGCAAGCAGTGAATTATAGTGCAAAGGTGGAAATAAATTCAGCTGTGCAGCTTATGTTGGCTTCAACCATTTAACCAGTTAACCAATTGGCTTTTAATAACGACAGTGA
Organism: Xenopus borealis; assembly: GCA_024363595.1. Taxonomy (NCBI): domain Eukaryota; kingdom Metazoa; phylum Chordata; class Amphibia; order Anura; family Pipidae; genus Xenopus; species Xenopus borealis. The sequence continues at coordinate 131,639,129 of CM044439.1, forward strand.
GTTTTTCTAGTATTTGAAAATAAGACACTCACTCACTTATGATGGGCAAGTTATTCATAAAAGGACACCTGAAGTCCCCTGTCTGTCCTCTATAAATACAACCTAAGGCAGCTGTAATATACAGTTATGCATCTTAAAAAAACACTGGGGCTTGACATGAAAATGTTGACTGGCTAACACCCATGCTGTTTGTACAGTTGTACACAGAAAGTTGTAAAATGGGTGTCATTTGATTTTAAGGTAAGTGTAAGGACTCACCCTGGTGGTCTAGTGGGCATCGGGGTCCACCGCCACTTCTCTGGTGTTTACGCTTGCTGCTCTTTCCCCTTCTGAGCTGGCTTTCCTTAAGGCACGTGCAGAGCACTTCTGGGCCCCTTAAAGGCGCAGGTCATCACGTCAGCGTGCATTGGCCAAAATTCTTAAATGGTCTTTTGCTGCAAAACTCATTGCCTGTTTTAGGTTCAGTTTTCTGAGTTCCTGGTGCCTTGAGCTTGTTTCTAGGTTGTGTATCCAATCTGATTCCTGTTGTGACCCTGCCTGGCATCTGACTATTTTGATTTCTGTGATCCTGAACTTGGCTTGTGACCCGACTATTCTACCTTCTGTAATCCGATCCTGCCTGCCTGACCATTCTGATCTGATCTTCTGGTTTGACCCTTGCCTGTTATCTGACTCCGAACCTGCCTAATCCCTCTGCTAGTATTCCTGGTTTTGACCTTAGCCTGTCTGACTCTGTCTGTGTTCTGCCTGTACTAACCTGGCCTGTTCTGACAACGTTATCTGCCTCCGTCCTGTCCTGCGACCTTCTGCCCAAAAACTTTGCTTAACCGCCGTGCCCCTGTGCTAGCCAGAACTTTCGCCTTACACCTCTCATTAAGTCCAGGTGGCATCTGAGTAGCTGAGGGCTCCTCCCAAGGCCAAAGGTGGTCACACTACTTGTAAAGCACGAGCCGAGACCAGGGTGAATGTCATGTGTTCTGGTGTAGGGTGCCGACAGTGACAGTAAGACATATTATCATCTATAAAATACTGAGACATGTAAGGTCTCACCTGAAGTTATTTGTGACACATTTCAGTTATTTTCCTGTGTTGCTGAAAGCTTCCAACACAGCTCTTTATTTGTTTCATAAATAAAGCAAGGAAAACTTGTCTCTTAATCTTGTTCTATAATAAGGTACTGCTCAATAAAATTACCAACAGTGTCTGTGTTTAAGTTTACATTTCCATACTAAGGGTTTGACAACCTAACATTTAATATGCAAATACTATTTATGAAATGCTATAATTGACACAAAATTGAACACGTTGATTTGGTGTATAGAAAAGAACTTGCATCCTTACATGCTTCTCAACAACTTGAGGAACATTCACCTGCTCAACTTGCTCTGTTGAATTAGTGCGGTATTGTGCACATGAACATAAAGGAACTCTGGAATTACTTTAAGCCTTGACCTACTATTAATTCCTGGCTTCCCTTAGTAAGTTTTCTTCACAGCTTCAGGTGAGACCATACACCACTCTCAGTCCCTTAAAAGCAAATGACCCATTTTTCAACTTTCTGTGTATCCTATGGTTACAGATATGCAACGGCATATGGTTTTGTAAGAAAGCTGGAACTGAATTGGGAGAAAAGTTTTTTTTCCTCCAATTGAATCTTGTCCACTAGTTTTTATGTGATAAACCATGAGATAACTTTTCTCACTGAACTGAATCTCACCCAAAGGTTGAAAGAATTTAAGAAAACATGCAACATGTATCATCTATCATGTATTTAGAATGCAAAGTGCAAATCCAATAAACTCATATATAAAACAAAGCATGTAATGTAGTTTTAAATTCTATATTGAGGCACATAAAGAGGAGGATACAAATTCTAACTTAATGAAGAAGAACATCTGTTACATTACACTCTTTTGCTCATCTGGGCCCTTGCTACTCAAAAGAGTAAAGGAGTGGTGTTGTGTATCTATAATTTTCAGCAATAGTATGAATAGACTATACTTTAGTAGGGATAAGCAAAATATTTCACTGCATTTCACTATAATAAAAAATGCCCATAGACTCTAATGTATGGTAAAGAATACATTGTATTGTTTGTATGGTACATTTTTTTGAAAATGTCGCATTGACTTTAATTTGTTTAGTGAATTTTTTGCTATGACAAATTCCCCCATTACTGTACTTTAGATATTTTTCCAGCATGGTCTAATCAGCAAAAAAACCTTAAACATATGAATGAATCTAATATTAATTTACAAACATTGAAAGTTTATACAGTCTCATTCCGGTGTGTGAAGTAATCCATTTACTACCTATAATTACTAAGGGGTGATGAGAATATTATCTTTGTGAGTTCACAACTTTCAACCATATGAATAAAACCGATGCTACCAAATGGGGAATCATTAGTTTTGATCGAATAAAAAAAATTCAATTGATCAATTAAATCGTTCGAATCTATCAATCAAATTTTTTTTATTCGGTCGATCGAATTGCAGTAAAATCCTTTGAATTCGATAGTCGAATTCGAAGGATTTTACCGCAATTCGATTGACTGAATAAAAAAAATTTGATCGATAGATTCAAATGATTTAATTGATCGATTGAATTTTTTTATTCGATCAAAACTAATGATTCCCCATTTGGTAGCATGGTTCTGGCGAAGTAGGTGGTCGAATAAAAATTTAAAGGGGAAGTTATTCGACCATTGAATAGTTGAATATTCGAATAAAAATGTATTCGAATATATTCGACTTATTCGAATTTGACTATTTGATGGTCGAATTTGCCTAATTTGCATATTCAAATTTAATTAAAATTCGATTGAACTTCGAATTATTCACGTGAATTTTGTAAATCTGCCCCTTAGCGTTATTATTCACCACTAACATACAAGCTCCCTATTTTAAAATAGACCCTATGTTAAAACACATGCTTGTGGCAAAAACAGTTGTTTATCCTAGTACTCAAGATTGTATATCTTTCAGATCAAGTATCACACCAACAGGCTCTCAGATGTTGCTATGTGGATTTATTTAGATACACTAATGTGTAAGTGTGTGTTAGTATATACTGTAGGTGGCACAATAGATACCAGAACCTTGTCTGGACACATGCGTGCAAAAGGATTACCCTCCCGCCATGTCAAGCCCAGTAAAATACTTATTGTGACTATAGGGCAGACTCTTCAAATATCAGACTGTGGAATTTATGGTATTTCCCTCAACTTTATATTATTCTGACTGTCCAATTTATCAAAGAAGATAACGATTTTAATTGGACAAATTCATACACAATATATTGCAAGGTGAGATTAATGATTTTGGAGGAAAAAACTGTTTGATATAAAACATTTGGTATGTTTTAATAAACTGTAACTATCATAACTACATGGTAAAGAATACTAGACATTTTGTACTTTCATTTTTATTATTGTTATTCAGTTTTATTGCTTTGCATTCTATTCCTGTCCTATACTAAAGGGTATGTGCAAACTCTTTTGAGGACAAGTCAGTACTTTTGCCAGATAAAAGAAACATTTTATAAATCATTTCCATCAGTCTTTGCCCCATTACAGTCCAAGGTCCCTAACATATTCACACACAGTAGGACCAAGTTATCAGGAGCCAATAAACCTGCATGTATGTTTTTGAACTGTGGGAGGAAACCCATATAGATCATATAAAATCCTTGCATATAGTGCCCTGGGAAGGCAGTAGTGCTACCCATGGAGCCACCATGCAGTCCACTGATCATTTGATTATTTAAATGAAATCTTAAATGACCCACATAATAAAAAAACAGGATAAATAGTTATAGACATTTTTAATTGTAATGTGAAACTAGAACAAACTGTTTTTCAGTCCCATCACAAAATTAGACTTAAAAAAGAGAGACCTAAAGGTCTGAGACAGCGAAATAAGGATTTCTGTTTCTGCTTATGTACATTTTGAAAGTTGCCCTTGGGGCTAATTACAGATGCATGGCTTCAAGTCTCTTGTTAATCCAAAACATTATAAGCACTTTCCACCTGGGACGCCAATAATTGGACCAGAGGAAGTGAGAAAACACAAACTAGACTCCAAGGAATCCAATTATAGATAGTAAAAACTTCAGATGGGTGACAGGAATAAAAATATCCATGACATAGAATTATATCAACAGTATCAAATTTCCATTCTTAAGTTGCATAAAGACAAAGTCATCATAAAAAAATGACCCAGGAAAGAAAGAAAGAGTAGTATAGTAGAAAAAAACCCTGAAACTTCTTAAAAGCTATGGGAGGGTGTATACCCACATACATGAATACCTACTACGGGCATTGGTTGTAAAAAAAAATATATGCAGCTGTAGAATTAGTCACCATCTTTGCACTACTGTTACCCCTTTGCCTGATGTATCAGAATGTACTGTAACTTCTTTAAAGGCGAACTAAACCCTAAAAATGAATATGGTTAAAAATTTCATATTCTACATACTGAACTTATTGCACCAGCCTAAAGTTTCAGATTTTCTATAGCAGCAATGATCCAAGACTTCAAACTTGTCACAGGGGGTCACCATCTTGGAAAGCGTCTGCTACACTCACATACTCAGTGGGCTCTGAGCAGCTGTTGAGAAGCTAAGCTTAGGTATTGTCACAAATTTACGAGCAGAAAATTATTTTTTTCTATAATATAAGCTGAAACTACATGGCTAATTATTAGATTTTGATGCTAATTGCACTGATTTCTGAGCTAACATGTAGTAATTATCTGTATTAAGTACTAATCGGTCTTACATTGTGACATTTCTATTCTGTATATAAAGTATATTGTGAGTTTGTCCCTAAGCTCAGTAAGTGACAGCAGCACAGAGCATTTGAATCAGTGAATCAGCAGAAA
>CM044439.1:131657646-131668760 GCA_024363595.1 Xenopus borealis
AAAAAAAAAAAAAGGTTGAACTTGATGGACACAAGTCTTTTTTCAGCCTACCTTACTATGTTACTATGTTTTTTAAACCTCAAATTTGACACAAATAAATATGCCCCTTTATGCATCAGTACTGATCGAATACAAATCAATCAGTTGAGAGTCTACTGAGCTACAGAACAGGCAGACTCTCAACTGATTTATTTGTATTAGATCAGTTCAGAACAATTTATTCTGAATTGTTTTTTTTTACATTGGTAAATTCCAAAATTCTTAGGGATCAATCAGAATAAAATGATCAATAACTTTTTTGCCCCATAATTGCAGTTCAATATAGCTTGAAAATAATTGTCAAAAACAGATCATGATTAATTTTTTGTTGGTGCTCTCTCCATTTGAGCACCTGTCTCTACCTTCATTCTTTCAGGAGTTTGGAGTCTAATTTTGAGTGACAGGTAGGTCCAGTGCGGCCTTTTTGGGGGGTGGATTTGCTGTGAATTCCCGCATTTCACAGCCAACAAATAAATTGGCGAAACTGCAGTTTTTTTGGACATCAGCACTTGTTTGTTGGACGCCGGCAGTGTTTCGCAGATTTTTCACCGTTTTGCTAATTTCTCGGGAAATTCACGAAAAATTCTGCAAAGCGAAACACCGCAAATTTGCCCATCACTGATTAGAGCATCTAAAGCAAACACAGCAATCTTATATGTGCAAACCAGTGTCAGTGTACATTATATTATAATATACTGAAATCCTTCTGGGATGGCAGTCCATCACAGAAAGATGCATCAGGTTGCATCCCATGGCATATCAACAGTTAATCCTTTAAATTGCTAATGCTCCTTTTGTTTCTGAAAGGCACTATTATACAATGTATGTGTTCAAACTCCTCCAAGAAGGGAAAGCCATTTTTGTTTTATATACAGTGCTTTATTATTCAAAGAAACCAAAGGCATTTACACTACAAAGCAGGTTTCATCTGACCAAACCATTAAAATGCTTCTAACTTCTTAACTCTGCAATGGTGGTTTTGCTTTTAATGCATCAAAAATATATTCCACACTGCTTAGTTTTAATAAATGCATGACCTTTCTTCTTTCTTCTCTAAATCATATATAGCCACTGTATTTGTCTATATATATATATATATATATATATATATATATATATACACAAATCCAAAAAGATGAAGATGTACACAAGGATTTTATGAAATGAAAAATTAAAAAATGTTTATCTTTATTTGGAAGCATATTAAAAAGCAGGCTGACGTTTTGGTCTGTCTCTAAGATCTTTCTCAAGACGACTATTTCAGTCTTAGAGACAGACCGAAGCATTAGGTAAAATTATCTTTCTAATGAATGAAAATAATTTATTTTTGTACAAAAAGGCTGTTGCACTCAAGGGACTTTTTGATAAATGAAAAAGTTTTTTTATTTAGATCAACGTTTCAACCCTCACTGGGGCATGAGCTTCACTTGAGGTGTGTGCAGCAGTCCTACGAATGCGATATATATATATATATAAATGCTTCGGTATCTGCTTAGATTGTAAACTTTGTTAACTAGAAACCAGAAAGAAGCCTCCAAACTCTTGTATCTTTGACAATAAGGGCATTCTTTACCAAACCTAAAATTTTTCTACTCATGTAGTGTTGCATACATGAGGAGGGCTACATAAATAAAATTATACATACATGCATATGCAAATAAGGGGTACAGTTATAAAGAATGCATCTGTGTAATCATGTGTACATGCCTCGCCTTTTCTGGGGAGGATGGGAGTTGGAGTTTCTGTGAGTTATTTCTTGATGGGGGCTTCACTGTTTTGGAGTTCAATTTGCCTTGGAGTTTTTGTTTCGTTCGAGACTAGCAAATTTTTATAAAGGGTTTTTTGATGTTACGTTCCTTTAAGACCTCTTTAGGGGAGAGCATTTGCTGGGGTGAGCATTTGCAAGGATGCTTCATTTCGAAGTGATCTGAAAGAGTTTAACAAGGAGTTCAACAAGGAGGGCTACAGGGAGAGACACAGTGGACTCTATTACATGGACTGATATCAAAATTAGAAGACATTGTGAGCCACTACCCGCTGCAGTCATACTCCATTAAGGACATAAGCTACAAGTTACCTGCTGAAAAACACGATGGCAAAGCTAATTGTATTTGCTCGGTTTGCATGCATGGTGCTCCCTAAGGTAGTTACTTCCTTTAACCGTCCTATTATCTGTCAGTATTCTATTTATATATCGTCTTCTCTGCTACCATTCAAATACTCAAGCTCTTATACACTTTATAACTACTTACAACACCTTTGTCCTCCAGTTATTAACAAGACCCGGACATGTTGTCACTTCAAATCCTCTTCCCACATCTTCTCCCTCTTTTGCCTACTTTTGCTGGCTGCAGGGGATATCTCTCCAAACCCTGGACCCTGCTCCATTCCAACTTATATTCGTTCTCGTTTTCCTGCCAAATTGCACAAATCTCATTCCTCTACTTTCTCTAACCTTACTCAGATTCCGACTCTTCCTTCTCCCTTTCTTCCTTTTTCTTGTGCCCTCCTTAATGTCCACTCTCTTCTTAACAAATCTACATTAATCCATGATCTTTTTTGCTCTAATTCACTTAGTCTCCTTGCTCTGACAGAAACCTGGCTCTCACAGAATGACACCGCCGTTGAGGCTGCACTTTCTCATGGTGGTCTCTCTTTCTCTCACAACCCCGAACCAGTGGACTTGGTGGAGGAGTTGGAATTCTCCTCTCGCTGTCGGTTCAAACCTATTTCTATTACTCTAGCCTTCCTATTTAACTCTTTTGAGGTCCATACCCTTCAGACACTGTGTGGCAGAGCTAACACCACCACTTACTCACATCTTCAATTCTTCTCTAGCTTCTGGAACCTTACCTTCTCCTTTCAAACAGGCCTGTGTAAAGCCTATTCTTAAAAAGGCCACACTTGACCCATCCTGTCTGTCATATTACCGTCCTTTCTCCCTTCTACCACTTGCCTCTAAATTCCTAGAAAGTATTGTGTTCTCCAGTATTAGTAACTTTCTACACACCCATGATCTGTTGGACCCTCTGCAACCTGGTTTCGAGCCTGCTCACTCTACTGAGAAATGATCTTCAGGTTACCAAAGCCAAAGGTCACTTCTCCATCCTTATCCTCCTTGACCTATCATCTGCATTTGACACGGTTGACCACTCTCTCCCGATGCAGATTCTGTATTCGCTTGGCATCTGTAAACAGGCTGCATTTTGGCTTTCTTCATACCTTTCTAACCTCATCTCCAATTCCTCTTAATGTAGGGGTGCCGCAAGGCTCTGTGCTCGGTCCGTTCTTGTTCTCCCTGTACACTCTGTCTTTGGGAGATCTCATTCGATCATTTGGCTTTAATTATCATCTGTATGCTGATGATACCCAAATATATTTATCCACCCCTTCATTAACAGCTGAAACCGAGGCTCAAATCTCTAACTGCCTCCTAGCAATCTCCAACTGGATGAACCAGCACCACCTCAAACTCAACCTAACAAAAACTGAACTAATCATCTTTCCACCTAGGCCTGGCCCTACTCCCCATTTTGCTATCTCTATTGATGGCATGCTCATTGACCTGGTCAACTCAGCACGCTGTCTGAGGGTAATCTTTGACTCCTCTCTCTCCTTCTTCGATCATATTAACACCACTGTCAAAACCTGTCACTTTTTCTTACATAATATTGCCAAAATCCATCCCTTCCTTTCACCTGCTACAGCCAAGACACTCATGCATGCTCTCATTCTATCCCAACTAGATTACTATAACCTTCTACTAACTGGCCTCCCTAACTCCCCTCTCTCTCTGCTACAGTCTGTATTAAACTCTGCTGCCAGATTATCCTCCTCTCATCCAAAAGGGTACAGGCTCCTCATCTGTTGAAGTCATTATCATGACTTTCTATAAAACAAAGAATAACTTATAAACTTCTCCTCGTAGCCTTTAAAGCCCTTCATTCCTTTACACCTAACTACATCTCATCTCTTGTTTCTCTATATGTTCCTGACCGAAACCTCCGCTCCTCCCAGAGTAACCTCTTGGTTGTGTCCCCCACTTCTACTGCTGTTTCCCGTGTCAAACCCTTCTCTCTTGCAGCTCCTTAGATTTGGAATGCCATTCATGTATCTCTCAGGAGAGAATCCTCCCTCAATGTTTTTAAAACAAAACTCAGAGACTACCTCTGGGGGCACCTGGATAACACATGAACTGGGAACTGGCACTTATACGACAGTTTCACCCACTGTAAAAGCACTTTATTACCCCTCCAATTTGTGTCTGTAAGTTACCCTCCCATTTAGACTGTAAGTCCCACTGGGTAGGGTCCTCCATCCATCATTATCGATCGATCGATAAAATCTTTCAAATCAAATAATTCAAACGATTTTAACCATTCAATCGAATTTTCGATCACAAAAACTTGGGAAAATCCTATGGGAGCTTCTCATAGGGTTATAAAGCAATTCAGTAGATTTAATCAGCTGAATTGTTATATCAAATTTTTTTTAAAGGGCCAGTACTTCGACAATCGAATTCGAATTTTTGAATTTCGCAAATTCAAATCGAATGTTACTCCAGTGGTCTCCTCTAAAGGTCTCTTGAAACCCTTCTGCTATTATACCACCTGAGTATTCCACTGCACCCAGAAATACTTTAGTCACAATATCGCTAGTGGCCCCCAAAAGGATGGGTGCCAGGGACAACTACTGTCGCTAGGAGTTATAGTTATAGCAGACAAATTGGGATTGGGAGACAATTTTATATTTCAGACAAAACTTTGATATCATCCAGTTGAAGATTAGAATAAAACAATGACTAGGCACTAAAGTACTAAAGGTACATTTTCGGTACCTGTATTATTCATTCACCCGCTTTGTCTGTAAAATGTGATATTGCTATTTTTATTCACTTTGTCACATCCACCAATACCTCATAAAGAATTCAGTTCCATCATAAATTTATATTTGTTTGTGGCTGTCTGCTTAAATATCGTAGTTGAAGTACATTAAAAATAGGTGGATGATTGTATTTGATTCACTGTGCCTGGATGAGAGCTTTTGCTTTGTGTAAATTAAATTTAGTCTGTTAAATAAGAAAATATTGTGTGTCTGAAAAGCGGCGTGCTGCTGTATGAATGAACAAATAAACGAGAGATGTGTTGTGCTAAGTGTGTGAACAAGAAGCATTTGTAGCTGAAATATAATGCTTTTCAGATCCTATAATGTACAATTGCGAATTCACAACTTACCAGTTACCATCATATTTTCATTGTATTTTCAGTTTATTAGAAGCACATGATCTGGAATGATGTTGCGTTACCTGAACTTAGGGTTTGACACACAATAAGTAAATACTGTGTATAATATAAAAGTCACAATGCAAGGCTAATTTTCATAACTAGAAAACAATTCTCAGAAATCGCAGAAATCAGTGCATTAGGCATATCAGGTTATAGGACAAACAAACCTTAATGTCTGCCTAATGATTTCTGACAACCCGCTAGGCTTAGCTTTTCAATGGCTTCTCAAAGAATACTGATCATGTAAAGGAACGCTGCTCATACTCACTATATCTTCATTAAGATTAATTTTCTTCTTTCCATACTGAGCATTAGTATTGGGTGAATGTATTCACCTGCAGTGAATTAGTGGCAAATTCCAGCGATTCACCACCGCTGTCCATTTTTTCAATGCCTGTAATGGATGCCCGCGTCCAAAACGAGATGTGGCGGCGTTTTGCTAATTTTTTGCCGTTTTGCAAATTTCTACTAGAAATTCACAAAATGTTGGCGAAGCGAAAAACCCCAGATTCACCCATCATTGCTGAGCATGTGCGGTGTCACTGACTGACTCAAATGTCCTAACAACATCCAATGTGGTGAACTCCTGTGGATATGGATCATTATGGGGCTGCAGTTTCTGCTTTGTACAGCTCTATATAAATACATTTTTATTTTTAATTGAATCTACAAATGTATTTTTTAGATCTAAGTCAAATATTTTTACTTGGTAGATGGATCTGATTGATACTTATTAGCAGAGATTGTAAACCTTGAGCCTAAAAAGCAAATATAGCAGATGTGTTACCAGATATATGCTTAACATATGTTGAGGATGTCATTATATTCCAATGCTATACTTTTTGAAGTGCACAAGGTTTTTATCAATATGATGCTAGCAAATTCCTATCCTTAAATTTCAAGTCCAAACTTTCTTATAAATTTCCTGCAACAAACACTTTTTAGGGTTGTGTCCACCCTAAAACTAACTGTAACCTAGCTAGGATCTGACTGATCCTACCTATGGGCTGTGGCTATAGGGAAATAGGAGATGACCAGGAATGAAAGCGAAGTAATAAAATTAATGAACAAAGTAAAATAACAGATTTCAAAAACAACTTCAAGGGCAATTTCTAGTCTGAAAACTCACAACTTGCTGCATCAAACCCGAAATTACATTGCTAGAATTAACTGGGCCCCTTATGTCATTCCTTTCATAACTCTCATGACTACCAGTAGGGGAGCTGGGGACAGTGTTAGGCCTATTTACTAATTTTCAAGGTTGAGATAAAAACAAGGAAGCTAAAAATAATCTGTGACAATACGTGTGATTTTTATTTCTCGAGAACTAGCTCATTTAAGAAAACAGCACGTGGCAGAATATTCCTGCACACTAGTGAGAATTACACTGTTCCATTAATTTTCAACGAGGCTAAAAAACTGCAATGCTTTTATTAACTGGTAAAGTAAATATATAATTAAAGCTGTAAGGGACAATACCCATAGATTTCTATTGGACCTTCAATTCCCATTTTATTCCTATGCAAGCTTTGATTTTCAGAGTTTTTTCTAGGGCGCTTTTGTTACTCCTCGGGTCACCAAAGGTTTAGCAGACTGTTGTTCTTGGTTGGATGCTGACTTTTATGAATCGAGCCTTGTTTGTAGTTACAACTATTTTATATAGAAGTGAGATGACTCTTCAAGGTGCATTTCCTCTGGATCCTTGACTTCCAGCCACATTCTAAAACATATAGGTAAGTTAATTAGCCAATAACAGTGACCTCATTACATCTCTGTGTGTCTTTGGCTGTGTGATTACACTATAAGCTCTACTGGAGCAGGGAATGAAGTGAATGATAAAGCATTCTCTGTAAAACATCACATAATATTTGTGCATTGTACGAGTGAAGAGAAAAATTAATTCCTAAAAATGCTGCATTTTACCTTAATGAACTGCTTTTGTTAGTTCTGCACTATATGTACAAAACAATTTACTTTCATAAATTTTATAGCAGTCTGGAGGTTGTAAAGGGGGTAATTCGGAAAGCCCTGGAGGTGTTGCCACATTTGATCAAATATGTATTTCATCTTGCATTTCATAGATGGGAGGTGTCAAGCCAGTGAACAAGGTAGGACTTAATGGAAATAGTTTGTAGAAATAAAGCACTGCGTATCTTGTCGGCGCTATACAAATAAATGATGATGATAAATGATGATGATGTTCAGTGTTACTGTACACATTTCTAAATAATGTCATAGTGGCAGAACAATTAATTGTTTTGAATTCAGTTTGAGTTGCTAAACCCAAAGCCAAGAAAGGGAAGAATTGTTTTATTTGTGACAAAAAAGATCACTTTTACAGCAAAGTAAATGGAATTCAAGGCCCTTGCTTCTGCAGATGGTTGACGCACGCTGCCAGATGCACCTCCTGAGCAAATGAATTGGAAATGGAAACAAATGAAAACAAAAGCAGTTATTATTTCTGTTGGAATAAGAGAAAAGCCCTTTCATTTTTTAACAAACAATAAGAGGATGAATGCAATGAATGTTTTCAGTCCAGCCTGTTATAGTTTTCAATTCACTATTTGATTGACTTGAGGGTAGATGAGTCTGTGCTTCTTTTCAGTTACCGGAAATATATACACACACAAATATATATACGTATATAAACAGATAATGCAAGAATGATAGTATGTTTGTACTGTATGTACTAACAAAAACATTATCAAATGCCTAGATTTTATTCATGACATTTTTGTGATTTCTTTAGATCCAAAAACCTCTCTATTTTGTAAGGCACCTTTGTAAGTGCCTTACTTTGTAAGTAACAGTTGATATGGGTAGGTATGGTTGTCCAGTAGTTTGCTAGTGGTCAACTACTTTGTTCCCTGACCTCACACTAGGCCATTTCCAATAGGCCTCACTACATTTTATCAGCTTATTTACCCACAGTTATCTTTATTTCTACAGTAAAAAGCTACTTCTAAAACCTTTATTTAGTTAGAAATCTTGCAAAAAACGCTCTCATTAATAAATGTGTAATTGAGAAGTGCCGTAAAGAAGTGGTCTTTTGCTTTCCTAGTTTATATCTAAACTGTTGCTGATCAGAATTTTAAGCATTACGTGCAAGTATGTGGTGATGCTTCCTGGATCCTTAACAATTCAGGACATGGAGAGAGATTCCCTAATGGTGGTTTGCATTACCCTTCTACACTTTTGGATGTAGAAATAATGCCCTCATACCCCATAGGCTGGTCAGTATGGCTCTTCAGATAATGCTTTGTGATTTCTAAGTGCTGTGGCACACCAAAGTGCTTGTAATCTTGCCGCTTTTCTGTGGGGAGCCAATAATAATAAGTCCAATATAAAGTTGAATGTCTTGCTTTGTCTAATACTGCTAGCTGAAATACCTTGGGAGAAAACACCTTTTTGGTTTGTTAGTAGTGATGGGCGAATTTATTCGCCAGGGGCGAATTCGCTGTGAATTCCCGCGATTCGGCACTGGCGAATAAATGCGGAAACGCCAGCGAAAATTCGGCTGGCGAAAATTTGCTTAAAAAAACGAGTCGCGCGTAATTTTTGCCGCGACGTGCCGAAAAACAACGCGACGCGTCGAAACCGTGCCGCGACTCGTTTCGCTAATTTTTCCGCCAATTTGCGAATTTCGCGAATTTTTCAGCAAAGCGAAACTGGCTAGATTCGCCCATCACTATTTGTTAGTGTACATCAGGAGACCCCAACCTTTCTGGCTCGTGAGCCACATTTAAATTTAAAAAAGGGTTGGATAGCAACACAAGCATGAAAAAGTCCATGGGGATGTCAAATAAGAGCTCTGATTGGCTTTTTGGTAACCCCTATATGGACTGGCAGCCTACAGGAGAGAATGCTTGGCAGGACATCTGTTTTTTTATGCAACCAAAACTTGCCTCTAAGCCAGTAATTCAAAAATAAGCACCTGCTTTGAGGCCACTGGGAGCAACCAGTTGGAGAGCAACATGTTGCTCTCCAACTGGTTGGGGATCACTGGTGTACATAATGGTCTTGGCTGTGTTGAACTGCATGTTTACCAGTTTTATGCTGTAATGCCCGCTGAGAAACACTATTATTTTCTGCTCTATTTTAATGATATTTATGAAGTTTTGTAGAACAGACATGATGCTTATTCACAACTGAAATTGTACATTGCATGGTCAAATGAACAAAACTTTTTACATTAAACTTGATAAATATCAAATATACATTTTTGCTTAAACTGTGGTAAAATATAGTTTAATTTCAGTTTTTCAACTAATACTTGTTCAGAATTGTGGCAGAATGCAGCACATTTGGACATTAAAAAAATATATATCTACTATGGAGTCTCTGCATGTGGAAATAAAGACAATATTGAAATGTGTGTTCTTCATTGATAGAACAATTATAAAAAATATAAAATAAACAATAGCAATTTATTTACAATCAATTATTTTATTAATTTGTAACAAAATAATATTTCTCAGTCTTGCTTGAAATATTCAGCTTGACTGTAGATATACCCACACATGCAGTGTAAAAATTCTAAATATTCCTTTTTACCTAAAAAGAACTACAAAATAAATAAATAATACATTTTCTCTTTCTTTTATATTTATGGAAAGAGTGACACCTTTTTGGCAGTATTTTATCTTTGGGGACAAGCTGTTTCTAATTTTGCAAAATGACAATGATAAATCCTTTACACGCCACTTCTGCTCAGTTACAACATACTGTACATGGTCTGTTACTCTAAAATTGAATCTACAGTATAGGTGTTCAAACCATTTAATTTATTCATATTTATTATTAAAGTGAAATGCTTAAAATGTTTCTTTAAAACCATATTAAGAATATATTTTATATCTGATTATGCACATTTTAATATTCTGAGATCAAAGCTTTAGCTCTCTGTTATAGCACTTATACACACATATGCTTATACACACATATGTCAAGAAAATATCCTTTACTGGGAATACAGTAGACAGGCTTTGGATGATTTCCATTACCAAATATAACATCTATCTCTATACGTATATCTCTGAACAGTTACATATTCCTTCCTGTTTGGTGGCTGTAGGTAGTAGTGGATAAGTAGTAGGTGAATAATACATATGCCCAATGTGTTCAACCATTTGCTTATTTAATTCTACAGAGAAATGTTGAAAACAAATATCTTAAACTATGGTGTTATGTACAGACTCCCAAACCCAGAACAAATGCCAAGTTTCCAGTGTGAGCTCACTCTTCTGCCGAAAACAGCTGCCTCTCACTTCATGAGAAGTCCTCAGCTACTCGGATGCAGCAAGGACTTACTGTATTGTGAGACAATCAATACAGAAGTTCTGGGCAAGCAATGATACTGAAGTATATCACTTGAAGTAACAGGAATACGGCAGAGCATAGTCAAGGGGACAAGTTAATGTCAAAACCTTACAGACTACAAAGTACAAAAAGAAAATCCAGAAGGATCGTTAATAAAAAAAGTTAAGGTCAGTTCAGGCATCAAAACAGTAACGGTCAATGAAGAGGCTAAGGTCAGGAACACAGGCACAATTAGAGAAGGCACCCAAGCCTACATTGGACACATTGAGAATGAGTAATGGAGCCTTTAAAATTAAAATTTTCAGGGAAGCTGTGATGATGTCACCATGCTGCACCAGACCACGTAAATCAGGCCCACGTGCAATAGGATCACAGGCATCCCCTTGAATAAAGCGCCACTGGATCACCCGGTATTGTAATATTTGGTTTCCTTCCTTTATGGCTACAAATCAGACAGTTCGCAGTTCCCTT
>CM044439.1:131669009-131690187 GCA_024363595.1 Xenopus borealis
GACCATGAAAACTTGAGATAGGTGCCTCTCCCATTGACTTATACAGGACCTCATCAGGTCTGAAATGTTGGATTTTTGGATTCAGGTTTTTTGCAGTATCGGGGTATAATAAATCTCAAACAATTCGAGGTTTTTTTCCTGTAAAAATTTTTCTAGTGAAAAAAAACTGGAATTTGTTTGAGATTTTAACATTCGGTTTTAATAAATAACCCCCTTAATCTAAAAAAATAATGTTTGGAAAACTTATTCATATAAATAACAGTAAATTATGTTTTTTGCTGTGTTAAAAAAAGGGGCACTCTTCTTACAAGTTGATTTTATTGTACACATACACAGAAATAATTAGTGATTGTAGCAGCCCTGAGTTTTATGATCATTTTCAGATTCATTTTATGAGCAATACCGTCAAGAGTTTTTCATTCAGAATGTATCTATTCTTTTAATTTTAAAGACTTATATTACATTTTATAATAAAACGGGGGTGCCAAATATAGATAAAATATATTCAGATACAAAGATTAAATGACGTTTTGTGAGAGACAAGTGGAAGGAGGTCCTTACTTTATTATTTATATGGGGTGGGTAACCTTTGGACACAAATGAGAGGGTAATAAGTCCTGACTTTCAGACTGGTTTTGACATTGGGACATTTAAGGGTCTATCTTTTGAGCTTACATTTTTCTGGTCAAGTTTTTAAAGGGGAAAAGCTTGCATTTTTAAAGGAAAATGCTCCTAGGCTGCTAAAAATCCAAAAATACCTCATCTAACACCTGCTGAAGTCATGTAGAAGTCAATGGCAGATGTCCCTTTTACAACTTGAATATGTTTCTTGCCATCATGATCTCAGCTGGTTTTCATTCAAAAGTTGAGGTTATCTCAAGACTTTTTCCGATCAGAATAATGGATAAATTAAGACAATTCTTGGAAGGAAGCTAGGTCGAATTTAATTATATTAAAAAAAAATTAAAAAATTTGAGTCTTAGTAAATACCCCCCTTTAGTGCAAGACTGAATCAGATATTGGGCAAGTGCTCCAGGAATTTTAATCTGAATAAGAAATAGAAGTGGAGTAGAGGTAAGGAGCAGAGAGAAAAGCTTAAACATGGCAGATGGCAGCAAATGTGGTTGGTGTATAAAGGTGGTGTCTGTGAGAGGAATACATAATGCTACCAAGAACATATGAAGGCACATGTGAGCAGGAATAAAGGACTAAATATATCAAGGAAAGGATCTCTAATTAATGGCAATATAATTTTTTAATATCAAAGAAGGAGTAGTTTGCACTTTAGGTGAAAACAGGATGATTAGAATAGCATAGTTCAAGACAGATTGAAGGTAATCTGTGAGGTTTCATTAGTTCAGGCAGCATATAATAAGTAAAAAGACATTTTAGTAGTATTTGAGAGAGAAAACCATTTTAACATTAGTATTAATATAATTTGAAAATAAAGATAAATAGTCAAGGATTAATCCAAAATGAGTGCAGAGTCATGATTGCACAAGTCATGAGTTGTATTGTAAAAAAAAAAGGGGAGAAAGACAGGTTTTTGTGGAAAGACAATCAGTCCACTTTGAAATGTTCATTTTGAAATACAGTGGAAGATTTATTTCATAAGCATATAGAGGTATGTGTTTGAATTTCATTTATTAGCATTAAATATCTTTAGATATGATAAAGCCAAAGAATACAAAGCTCTGTTGTGCAAATGGAGAAATTGTATTAAAATTAAATAGCTGACAGTATCAGACTCAGATAACACATCCAGGAAGATGGTAATAGAAAAGAGTCATTTGGCCTTGCCCATCTGGACATCATTTGCAACTTTGCATTCTTTCTTTGAAAATAATACAAAGAACATCAACCTTTTGAAATGTGAATCTGTTTAGTTGCTGTTTCCACTATGCATGGCATGTTGACAACAAAATAGCTACTGTTTGTTTTATGCATAGTGCTTGGGTTTTTTCACTGCAATTACTTTAATGTCTGGCCATAGGGAAACTTGATAATATTATGCTATGATTAGTGATGGGCGAATTTATTTGCCAGGGGCGAATTCACGGCGAGTTCCCGCGATTCTCCGCTGGCGAATAAATTTGCGAAACGCCAGCGAAGATTCGCTTTAAAAAACGAGTCGCGCGTTGTTTTTGATGTGACGCGACAAAAACGACGCGCGTTGAAAAGGACACTATGCGAAGAAAACGAAACAACATGTCAAAAACGTCCTGCGACTCGTTTCGCGAATTTTTCCGCCAATTCACGAATTTCGTTGGAAATTCGTGAATTTTTCGGCGAAGCACAACTGGGCAGATTCGCCCATCACTAGCTATGATTGTTTTTAAATTTATAACTGGCAGTTGGCACCCTTTATTGTTTCCTATGCTAAGCCCCTTGCCTTGCCCCTTTTATTTTGCTTCTGTTGGTTACTCATAATCTTTATAATCTGCCTTTTTATGTCCTGAATTTTACCATTACTATAGCAATTCAAATTGCTCGCCAGACAGTTGTCACAATGACATCACCTATAATGCTGGAAGAGTATATATCTGGTCACCATGAAGTGAATCTTCACTTGCAGGGAGATCACATTCTCTGACTATTTTCATTACTCTTAAACAAGTTAAATTGTGCCTGTTAGGAATGTACAGTATTCTTGGGTGTAGAAACAATTCCCTTGCACCACCCCATAGGCTAAACAGTATGGTGTTTTAACTAATGCTTTGTGATTTCTTACACGGTAACTGTTATCCAGACATAAAAAGCTGTACAATTAAAGTTCTTTTCAAATTAAACATGAAATCCAAATGATTTGAATTAAAATGTCCATACCTGTTATAAACTTGTTTAAAAGTCTTAGCTGTCAATCAAATATTGTCTGCCCTTCCTCTATGTCTTAGGCCAGGGGTGTCCAACCTGCGGCCCAAGGGCTGCATGCAGCTCAGGATAGATATGAATGCAGCCCAGCTTGAAATGCTAGGTTCCCTAGGAAACTTCATATTGCAAAGGATATGCCTCCACAGACCTAATGGTCCACCCACTGCCACTACTTGGTACCTGGCATTGGCAATTAAACCTGCTGTTCCTGTTGCACTTATTGTTGTGTTGGTTGTGTGCATGTCTGACTTGCACTGTTCACAGTCTTTTTTTTATGCATTGCAAAAACATTAATTACATACATTTGCTTCACATTGTATGTAAAAGGAGAGAGAAAAGGAAGAGAAGGGAATAAAAAAAGAAATTAAGAAATAAAGGTATGGAAATTGGAGAAAACAAGAGAGTGAGATAACACTTTATGCTATCTAAGTCCAGCCACCTTATCCACCTCGGTCTGTTGTCTTGATAGAAACAGGCTTACTATGCCACGTTGTAACAATGTGGTGATCTATGGAGTAGGGAGGAGAGGGGGACTCTGCCAAATTCCCAGTTAGTAATAATAATATATTAATAAGTATATTTAATATCCAGGTGTCCCATATTCCAGTGTATAGCTCTGGTTATCCAACTAGTATTGTAGTTCTTTTCTGTGTATTTCCTTTACTTTTACAACTCAAAAGTGTTTGTGTATTTCATGTGTGGCTCCAGACAATTTTTCCTTTTCCAGTGTGGCCCAGGGAAGCCAAAAGATTGGACACCCCTTGCTTGACGTATCATAAAATAGGATTTTGGATTATTTCTTAAGGTGTAAGATCCCCTTTAATTTTATGGCACACTGGGTGCTTTCTCCAAATAGACTAAAATCTTTCCTACTGTCTGCCCTTGACTTTAGTGGGAACTCATACTGCTGGTACAGGTGTTTTCCAAGGCCAAAAGGAAGTTGCATGATGAGGTATTAGCACATGACACACACTACACAGCTCACACAGAACTGGCAGGCTCACAAAGAGCTCATAGATAGAGACAGCATATGGAGAGGCACATATAACTCACACAGAGCTTCAGGTATTTCAGGAAGGCCATCCATTAGGCATTTGCAGTGATTCAGTATGCCATCCCCATCCAGTACACTGTTCAGGAAGCTGGAAGCTAACCTGACCTTCACTGAGGTTCCTGCACTGGAGGCATTCACACAGAGCCTCTGGGAAGCTACTCCCTGCAGCAAATCCTTGTTGGAGCTTCAGCTGCTCTGTTTACACTATTTACCAACTACTACAGACTATTACAAGTATGCCCTACTATAGCTAAACCTCATTCACAGGGTTGCCTGGTCCCGAACTTTACTGGACCCATGCCCAGGCTTGAAGCACACATCCACCCTGTCCTCAGGTGGAAGGCAAAGAGGACGCTGCCACTCCTTTCCCAGCACTATACCAAGGTAAGGCAGGATGTAGTCACAGTGCCTCCTGGCCAATAGCAGGGGATATGGAAATCTAAGGGACACATTAAACCCTAGGGGCCCCTACACTCTATTTGTAATTTAAAATAGAAAAGAAAATAATAATATTCAGGCCTGGATTTGTGGAAAGGACACCTAGGCCCGGGCCTAGGGTGGCAGGATTTTAGGGGGTGGCATGCTGCCCAGCCACACCCACATTGGTCCAGAAACACTGGGGGATACACAGGAGATACAACATTTTTTACTTTTTCCATGCATTAATCCCTATTGCTCTGGTCTTCATGATGAAAATTTGGGAATAAAGGGCAGAGTATGGGGGTGACGAATGGCAGTGGACCTAGGGGTGCCCGCTATGTAAATATGGCCCTGATAATAGACATAATAACAATTTACAGCTAAAACTGAGCATTGCATGGTTCAATTGAAATAACTGAATTTATATTTTTTATGTTAAGCGTGTTAAATCTATATATTTTAATAAAATATGTTAGGATATAGTTACATTTAAATTTTTAATCACCTAATACATGCTCAAATTTGTAGAAGTATATGGCACATTTGGAAATAACACTTTGCAGTTTTTTAAAATAAGAAATGTAAATTACTTGTGTTACAAATTCTGGGTATGGAACAAAGACTCCTTTACAAAGTCATTTTTTTCAGTTACTACTCTATTAATTGTTGTATAGCATTTGCATGTTTAATCATAGCAATTCACAAGGTTATATTTTACTTGACAATAGTGAGATTGCTTAAAGGGCATAAGCAAACATGCATATGAAACATATAATTGTATTAAAAATATAAAATGTTTAACTGTAATTAGTGCTTCCTAATAAATTTATATTATGATGCCAAATCAGCACTACTATTTTTTCACAGTTGGGATAATAACATTATTACACAGAAATCACAGTAAAAATTCTCAGGTAGCTTTAATAATTGTTGGGTCACACATCCCATACTCTTTATGCACTGGAAATACTGTTAAAGCTGCCAATTCAATCAAATACATGAAACATTCATACACAGGTTGAAAGTTTAGGCATTAAACTTCCTCCCTGTTTTCTCACACTTTATTTTCATCTTCAACCATTTACACTTTCAAATTGCAAAGTTTCCAATCTAGAGATAAGTATGTGACTTTTTTGCTATCAGCCAAAATAAACATTTTTTCTGTTGAATTGAGTTTCCTTTACAATTTCTTTGACTGGATGGGAAGTTTTCAGACAGATCTCATCAAGATATTGTATTTCCAGAAAGGAATATATTAAATTGTCACTTGAAATTCAGTGTAACAAAAATGTATTTATTTTTCAGGTGCCACTGTGTAGGGCATTTGTAAAGGTTGTTGCATAATTTTCCCTATAATACTGTTTATGTGGCCTTCTATGTTCCAAAATTGAGTAGTAATTCACCATAAGGTGGACATGCACAGGCTGACATTGACTGGTTGGCCTACTGGCCATATAGTTTGATATTGTATAAATGACAATGAAAGTTGTATGTTAAAATGTTTCTTGGAGAACAAGATTTACATATAAATATTTAGGATACTAAATAATCATAACTCATGGTATTGATGGACTAAAACTTGTATGATGTGCTAATAATAAAATAAATGCTTTTTTTTAAGTTGTGTTTTCCATTAAATAAAATACATACATACTGTATAAGTCAATGGCAGAGGTCCCTTGAACCATTTGAAGATGGTAATAGCCTTCATTATGTTTTAGTTTTATTTCGGAGGGTTTTTTTTCACTGAAAACTCTATTAACTCGAGTTTTCAGGTTGTTAACCCTGAAATCACTGATTCAAGTTTATTTCCATTTGAGTTTTACTTAAATTAAAAAAATATCTGAGGTCTAAAAAGGTTTACATAACTCAAAAATTTGACCTTTCATAAATAAGCTCCTATATGTTTAGAACTGTAAACAATTAAAATTGGATTTTCACTGGTCTCATAAAATGTTTAGATGGTAAATTCTTCTACAACCATTTTGATTTTGTATTATTACCTATGAAATTGTGTTGTGTGTTCCTTTTACCTCCGTAAAGAAGTAGTCCCTTGTGCAGTAAGTATTGGTGGTCACTTATAAACACCATGCAAATTTTCACCTGGGCAGTAACCCATGGTCACCAATCAAATGTAAATCAATCAGTGTTTGTGGCTCACCTAAGAGAATACTTACCACTGGTGCCTAAAAGGTGTGAAGTATTTCTGGGATAAGGATTCACTCAGGCGTAGGTGTCCCTACAGGTGTTCCACAATGTCTGGAGAATTTAATAGCCACATTTTTCAACTGGAAACTGTGGGAGGTTCAAGATCTATGCACAACATTTCTTGCTTAAATCCAAAATATTTATTCTCTATAATATTGTATGTGTATAGCATTCCTTTAACTTCTTTTTTCGGTTAAATTGCTCTTTGTAGTATCATTTGCCTCAGGTAAGTGTAAAAAAAACAAGTTAAACTAACATTTTTTTCTCAAGTGGCATTTATAATTGCAAGGCTTGCATCCAGTAGATTATGAATTCGATACAAATAATTTATGCTTTATGACTAGTGATGGGCGAATTTATTCGCCAGGGGCGAATTCGCAGCGAACTCCCGAGATTCGACACTGGCGAATAAATTCGCGAAAGGCCAGCAAAAATTCGCCAAAAATGACGCAACGCGTGTAGAAAGCGACGCTACGCATCAAAAACGTGCCGTGACTCGTTTCGTGATTTTCAGCAAAGCGAAACTGGGTAGATTCGCCCATCACTATTTATGACACCAATTCATTTCATAATAAAAGGTTTGATTGCAATGCATATGGACAGTTAAGACTTGTGTTCATGTGCCAAATATTTGTGACTCTGTATACACACACACACACACACACACACACTACAAATTCAATTAACACAACTTTGATTCTATAGAATAATCCCCGCTACCCATGTTTTCTTCTGAGAACTAGTGTTAAATTAATTAGTGTACTTTAATTATAAGAATCAATTTTTTCTCATAACACATACATTCTAATTTGCCTCATGTAATTTCTAAGACAATTTTATTCCTTCTGTAGGTGCCATTTTCCAAAGCTTTACAACCAACTGGTTGTTAATGTCAGGTAACATATACTGTATGTAACAAATTATATTCATCTCTTAACAAATGACACATATATAAATATTAAAACCAGCAGAGTTGTCTGCTAAAACTCCTTACAGAAAAGCCTTATTGTAAAGGCTCTAGGAATCATTAAACCACTTTCCTGCTGTTGATTGTAAAATCTATGGCACCACCTATCAGAACCATAGATTTTACATTTTCAGGTTACTGTTTGATCTATGCCACTTCACATGGTGTTTGTCAGCAAGATCCAGTTCATCTGGTATGCAAGGGATTAAATCAGCCCTCACTACATTTTATTATTCCCTCTAGATAAACACTTAAGGTTATAATCTGACCTGAAGGAGTTATAGCAAGGGAATGCTGGAGCTACCTAGACAAGACCAGCTTTCCTCGTTTTTTAAACTACAGCAAATATTGGCATAATTAAACATGTTCTCTACCCACAATGTGCATTTTTCCTGTATAGTATTCTAGTGTAACTGTGGACACTACAAACCAGATCAGATATTGCAACAGACACTTGACCAACATACATTTTCATAGGTTATTAAATTGCAAACACACACCTGAAACATGAGGGCTGACATGTAGGCAGACCATGGAAATTCCCTTCAATTGCATGTCATTTTAGTGATGCAAAAGTGAATGGACCTATGCACAATGTGCATACAGAGCCCCGATTAAGCTTTAGTTATCTGGATATACCATGAACAATTATGTTGCTTTGGATTAATCCAAAGGTTTTTTTTCTTGATTTACTGTAAAGATACAGGATCTGTTATCCAGAATGCTTTGGATGAGGGGTTTTATGTGTAATTTTTGTAACTTGAAAAATTATTCAAACATCTAATTTTTTTAAAGTGCATTTCAATCGAACATGGACCGAAAATTGTTCAAATGCATCAATTGATTTGAATGCATTGTTTGATTCAAACGATTTTGGGAAAAATCCTTCGAATTGTAAAATTTTTCAAAAACACTTCTTAATGGTTCCAGGAGGTCCCCCATAGGCTGGTGGTGAAGTGTCGAATTCAAAGTATTTTAAAATTTCGAAAGTACTTCGAAATTCAAAAATTTAAATTTTGGAATTTTTTCAATTAAAATCGAAGTTTGGACTATTTGATAGTCGAATCTTTTAATTAGAATTTTCACTTTGACCCTTAGTAAATCTGCCCCTAAATCTACTAAAAGATAATTTAAATAATAAAGCAACTCAATAGGATTGTTTTGGCTCCTTTAAAGATTATGTATGTTAGGATCAAGTACAATTTACTGTTTAATTATTACAGAGAAAAATGTAATAATTTTTAAATGTGAATTATTTGCTTAGAATTATGTCTATGGGAGATGGCCTTAGAAATAATTTAGATTTTTTTTGGACAATTACAAGCAAAAAAATCTGATAACTTTGAAATGGCTATAAAAAAAGTCCAATAGCATCAGTACAGCTCCCACTATAGGATCTCAACTGCTTTTATTTGCCGATTGTGGATGTGAAAGGTCATGTTTCTTTGTTTATAATGTGTACTAAAATTTGTCACACTGGTTTTAATGCAAGCGTTCACATGGACTGACAGACCTATGCTGGGTGAATGGTATTCTTTTCTGTTTCTTTTCCCTTTTCTCCATTAGGCTGGCCACCTAATGCACTTTCTTTCTTTATTCAATCTGTCAGCACCTGTGAACCATGCATGTAATTAACTAGCTTGTTACAAACCTTACTTGTATTTTGTGTTACATTTAAACATGCAAGGTAAATGCTACAGTGTACACATATGTATTGGAAATGTAATGCATTTATGTTAGCTATATTGGTGTGAATGATATTAAAATATAGCTTTAAAGTGCAGCTTTAAAGTTAAAAGTTTTACTATACCTGTGATCCAGCCTGGAGTGGTGGCTTGCACCTCTTAAGAGGCAGGCCAGCAGCAGTTCCTGGAAGTTAAAGGGAATACTGCAGTGCATTGTGGGAGTCCTGACTCCTATAAAAGGCTGGAGTGACCTGCAAGCAGGTGGAGTAATTTGTAAAGTACATGTTAGAAGTGCTGGTACTAAGAAGTGATGTTGTATGATGTAAATATCTGCTTTTGTTGTTTTATTTTTGGGAACAAAGTCTGCTTTGCAAGTCTCTGAACTATGCTAAATAAGACTCTTGCTTATTGTTTTTTTATGGAGGTCTGCAAAATTAAATAAACCACTAAATTTTTTCCATCAAGACAAGAGTTTTTTTTGTGAAAATTAACACATGCCTCACACTGATGATTTGTATTAGTTTTTACACTTCATAAATGTAGAATTTAGAGGAATGAAAAAACATAAGAGGAGAAATCTTAATAGGATCCTAAGTCTATCGTTCTGTGACCTTTATGTAATATTTATTTTTTCCCCATTGTAAATCCAAGATGATGCCTTCTTTAAATAAGAACTTAAACAGGTATGCTAATCATTTAAAAGGTAGGTGTACAATAGAGAGCTATCATGCTTCTCCTTGTTGGCAATTATTTTGACTACGGCAATTTTCTGATTTAATAATTATCAGCGCATTTCTGCCTGTCCTTGTAATTAAAACATATATTGACACATTGTGAAATAGTCTATGAGTCATGCTCTTGAAAAACAATAATTCAGTGAAAATAAGGTAGATGTGTACTGAAGCATATGTGTTCTACACTTTTCCATGGTAATACAATACATCAAGGTCACTAGCTTCTTTGTCTGAGATTTCTCTTCTTCAGGGAACAAGTATGTGGATAAGTTATGCAAATGGCAATTACATGAAATTGTGGCCTTGCTCCTAAGCTACAGTTCTTATACAACAGGTGCTTCTACATATTAGCACCTTGATACTTTCAGAATTGCCGTAGCCTCTCAAACCATCCTGATGCACCGTACTGAGGGAAAGAGAATATGCCTGCTGAGGACAGGAATAATTGGAACTGTCTTTCAATGAAAAAGTTTTCTACAAGCCAAGAGAGGCATCAATAAGGTAAATTATTCATTCGACAGGATCTGATATATTACAAAGCCTGAAGCTATTAGCTGTAAGCATGAAGGAAGCCTGAGTGAAAAGACAGAGTTTACTCTTTTTTCACCTCAATGAAAGAATGAAGAGAACAATAGTAGATCAAAATCCTTATTGTCAAGGCAGCTGAATTCAATAAAAATAAACAATGACATGAATTATGTTACATCCGATTTTAATTACAGTATAGAGCTTCCAATGAACCAATGCAAAGAAATGTTTCATAAAACTTCATTATAGTTACATCATTTAATACCTTTAGACTTGCATATTTTCTATTTTAATATAAAACTTATAAAGCAGTGCTTAATTTCCAAAATATGTATGTCAGAAACCAACACTCTTTAACCCCACAATGGTAACTCTCTAGTTCACCATCCAGGGTCGGACTGGCCTGGCAGGACACCAGGAAAAAAAACCTGGTGGGCCCCCGCCAGGTCAGACCCCCTCTCCTGATCTCCTGGGCCAAAAAAAGTTGCAGTGCCCCCTGCGTGGCTCTGTGCAGCAGGGGGACCAGGGGGTCTGGAGGGGGCCCTGGAGAGGAGTCCTGGTGGGCCTGGGCCCCCCAGTCCAACCCTGTTACCATCTGTGGCTAGAGTTGACACCCAGACAGCATTTTACCATCCTAGCCAGTAAAACACCTGCTAAGGCCAGGCTCGGTATTACAAATTTACCCTCTTAATGTTAATACCCTCTTATTCCATCCACGTTTGTTTCTGATCTCAATTTTAGAATCTTTTAAATCATTCTAAAAAGTTTTTCTGCTGCTCTACAGTTAAACCCTTTTATT
Source organism: Xenopus borealis (assembly GCA_024363595.1). NCBI lineage: Eukaryota > Metazoa > Chordata > Amphibia > Anura > Pipidae > Xenopus > Xenopus borealis. The sequence continues at coordinate 131,680,276 of CM044439.1, forward strand.
TCTTGCATTTTTTAAAATGACTATATATATGACAGAATATACCTTTAAAATTATGCCAATAGAAAATATAAATACAATTTTCACAAGGCACCTGGAATTACTACTCTGATATATTATAAACTAACAGACATGTGGAGGCCTATTTATTAAAGGTTGTATTTTAGTGATTTTAGGGGTTTTTGAAACCGCAACTAAACTCACTTTCTCCAAAACTATGAATTTCACAACATTTATTAAAAGATCCGAATAGAAAAGTATGAATGGAAAATAACAGTAAGGGTCAGATTTATCAAAGGTCAAATTACGAAGGAATGCGAGTTTTTTAAACTCCTATTACTCGAAATTCAAATGAAATTTTTTTTTTTTCGAATCGAGTCAATTGATTTGAATTTTTAGCACATTTGATCGAATTCAAATGGAACGATAAATCACTACATATAGGCTAAAACAGCAATTCAGCAGGTTTTAGATGGCGAATGGTTGAATTCAATTTTTTTAAGAAACAGTACATGATAAATTTCGATATTCAAATATTCAAAGAAAATTTTAATTTTAATCAAACTTTGGACTATTCCTTAGTCAAACCACACTAAAAAATAACTAGAAATTTGAATTAAAAAATTTGCATTTCCAATTCAACCCTTAATAAAGCTTGATGTGTTAAAAAATGTGAAAACTTCTAAAAGTCAAAATGAAATAACATTTTAGAAATGTATTCAAATTAGGCATCTAGAGGATGCTGAGTTCATGTCAAAATCAATGGGAGTTTTCCTAGGCAAAATTTAAACTATTTACTCAATTTGAAATTTCAAGTGTTTTGAGTTTTGTTTGAGCTTGTAAACTCCAAAATTTTAGTTATTTGAATTTTTTCACAATTATCTGAATTCACGTTTTTTATATTGTGGTTTTCTAACAAATAAGCAAACATTCAAGTTTTTTTTTTAATTGCGGGTTTATATGAAAGTAAAAAAAAGTCTAAAACCACACAACTTTGAATTTTGATCAATAAGCCTCCTAGGGATACATTTATCAAATACTGTACTGTCATGTTTACTCATCTTGCATAATCTCAAGTCATTTCCATTACAATGCATGATAACTAATCCCCTCGATTCTGTTTTTATTAAAACTTTTTTTATGGAATTGAAGTAAAAGTACTCAAACAGTTGTAGCATTTTTTAGAATTTCTGCATTTTCTGCCCTCTCTACCCATTATATGACTTGGGTGACATCTTGAAAAATCTCTAACACTTGTACTTGAGTTTTTGAGTAACAAATTTTTTTTAGCTAAATCCCTTTTTAGACAATCCATTAACCGATTATTTCAATTGAACCCATCAACAGTGATGAACAAATCATTTCTAAATAAATGGAGAAGTTATTTAGCTCACAATAGCCTTATTAAACATAAATATCCAAACCTTACTTTTGATAAATGTGCCCCTTATGGTTCATTAAGGTGTATATTTTGCACCCCTTAGTGCACCAGAAATCTATTTTACAATAGTAATGAGCCTTTCTGTCTCCATTCTGCGACTTCACTATTTTTGAACCCTTCCTATAGATAAATCTCTGATCCAAGCTCACTAAAAGCATTTTCTCTGAATAATTTTTGCTTTGGCAGCCTATCAAGCTTCCAGTATCCAGAGATCAACGTCTCAAATTGCAGCAGAGTGGAATACCCCCTATATAAGAAGCAATCAGAAGAGTTAAGAAGTTCCACGGGCTCTTAACTTTATATTCCTGACAGGGCCAATATACCTTCAGTTTTGTGTATGTTGTCTATTTGAGGCTTCATGGAGGTACTTCTGCCCCATCCTGTAGAAGTAGATATAAACATAGGATCTCCTATTTTCTGTTGAAGTAAGGGGTCTAAAAACCAAAATGCTGCAGGTTTAGTGAGGTAACCAGACCTTGTGAAAGAGAATAATCCTTTATGTGTAGAGTATCAGCGACTATAGAGCTCCTGACTGTCTTGTTAAATCCATCTAACTAATTTGCCCACACTTTTATGAGAAGGAAAGGAGGATATTGGCTCTGTTTATCAAGATGCTTATGTCTGTAAGAAATAACTCTATCATTCCCTTGTAGTTTTTGGAATCAACCCTTTTACACATTAGTTTTATTTTAGCTGTTGCCAGATTTGCTTGCTTCATTGACCTATTTTGTAGATCCATTGATATCAGTTTCTTTCTCTGGGATCTTAATTAAAAAAGGTCTGAATTTTTGTTTTAGAGTGCAAGTTACAATTGTGTTTGAGCTCTGATATCCTCATACAAAATTCAAACTTTTATGATGTTTTTTCATTATGTTTTGGAATATAATTTCATGGAAAAGTACAAAATTATTATAGGTTAAAAAACCAATGGGTTTTATTAAAAAGTATCTAAAATAGTAATTACTATAAAACCTGGATTATTAATAAATACTAAATTTAAGATGATTGCCATGGAAACTATTTATCTTGGGAAAATTTTGCATAAAGAAATCTATATTCTATTTTAAATGATGAATTCCAACAGCAAATTGTCTCATTTGTTACTTAACTCTACATTATGATGTAGTCATTTTTGTATATAATGGCTAGTGGGCATTTTGTGCTAAAAGGATTTATTTTGGGCAAGTATTAATATAAGAGCTCATGATTTTCACCTAATAGCATGTCAGGATATTTTCAGTCTTTCAGGAAAGTGTTTCCTGGAATAGAGACTGAAGTATTGTAATCATGAACATTAACAGGTTTTCAACATATTCTGCAATGGTAACCTACAGATTTGAATGTCTTCTAACACTAATTATCACTGTGCTATTAATAAACTCCAAGAAATGTCTTCCTTAATAAGTTTCATAGACAGGTAAGTAAGTAAATTATTTATGTGAAACTATACCCCTGAACATTTTAGGTCTTTATAAAATACATGTATGTCACATGTAAGTACGTAAAAGGGCAATACATTCCGATAGGTACAGGTCAATTTGATAAGATTTTCGGGATATATATATATATATATATATACTGTATATATTTTTCAAGGTGCAGTTTGGCCATTTAGAAAATCTTTTATAAAAAGAACATTAGGTAAATTGATAAATTATGTGACCAATGGTAGCTAATGACTCTCATGTATTTCATGACCTGAGTTACACCAGAGTTACGTTGCAAAAGTTCACAGGCCAAGATCGCCCTATGAAAAACCCAAAGACAACTGTTAAATGAACAGATCAACTTTAATTAAACAATATAGCTATACAATATGCTAAACAAGAAGACTGACCATGCAAAACAGAGGTTGGCAGCAGAACTACTAGCTATGGTTCTACAGTTTTTAGTTGAATTCTCAGAGCGAATACAGCTAGTTCAGCATAGTGACACACCAATTTTACTATACTAAGTCATCAACATCCAGAGAACAGTCAAACTGACAGGGAGGTAGGAAGATGATAGAAAGACACCCCAGAACATCAAGGATGTGGGTAAAGAATGTGAAAGGAAACTCACCAAGCCAGAGATGTAAATCCTAAACTTGGCACCATAGTATATCCCACTGGTGAATTTCATCATAGTAACAGAATCTTGAGTACACAATAATAACATATCAGTAGACTAGGCCAAAAATATCAGCTTAAATGTATCAGCTTTAGTAATGGGCAAATTCATCCCATTTCATTTCTCTGAAAAATTTGTGAAACATTGAAAGATTTTCGACAAAGCATTGAAGCAAATGGGCTTCAAAATTATTTTGATGCACAACAAATATTACACATGCAACAGTTTTGTCCAAATGCATTAAAGTCAATAAACGTCAACATAATTTTGATGCACACCAATTTTTATGCACGCGACATGTTTTACACTCATGACTCTTTTTTTCCAAATGCAATAAATTCAGTGAAAATATTTTTTGCAGCACTTCCTTGAAAAAATTCACAGGTGGTGAAATGTGGAAATTTGCTGTGAATCCATGCCTGGCGAATAAATTCACCCATCACTAATCCGCTTCCCTAGATTGTACTGCGCCTTCTTCCATGTGTACTACTAAATGAGTACTACTTTACTAAACAAAATGTCTATGAACAATATGCAGTGCTAAATGTACCACAGTAAACAAGGAAGAAAAAACATTTGTACCTGGCTTCTTTAGGTGGAATTTTAACTGAGGGTCCTAAAGAGCTGCAGACTTTAGCTTAACATAGAATCCCATTGGCTATGGGTCAAAGAGCATAGTCGGTAGGGTGAAGAAACTTCCCAGTGAAGTGTCTTAATGTCATTGTGTTGGTATACAGACACCCAGACCACGGTCTTTTGTTTTACACATTAAAGTGTGCATGCTATTTACTTTTTATTTTTATGAATAGGAGACTGCATGGTAGAGTGGAATAATATTATTTCAATAATGTAATAATTTTTTAAAAGCCTTTTTAAAAGTTTCCATATCACACCAGAAAAAAAAATATTTTAACCACATTACAATGCCACTTGACATTAAAACATTTTAATTAATGAATATTGGAAAGTTGCTTCAAATGTATTAATTAATTTTTTGGGGAAGTGAATAATTGTTTTCATTTTGAGTGGATATTCATCCTGAATGTGTGCACATAAAAGGTATAACTCAATGAATTAGTACTTAAATAACTGCATTATTCTTTTCCTAAAATACCCTGCATTATTCTTTTCCTAAAATACCCTGCAATATGTTGACTATGCCCAAAATGTTCATGATGACTGATGACTGAAATTATTCTTGGTCTGATGCAGTAGTTGAGTAAAGTTAAAAATCCTTTCTTTTTCCAGTACTGGTACTGGTATATAATTGTAACATCCTATTGTCCCAGTAAACTTCTTATTTTCCCAAACAATTTCAAAAACACTCAATTTGAAATAATTGCTTACATGTTCCCTAAGGCACCTCTAACTGCCTTAAAAACTTAATAAAACCCTAAATTTGCATTTTGTAAACTTGAATTCAAATTTGAGAAGTTTTAGCACCAAAAAATGGAATTGGAGTAAGAATTAGAACTCAAATTTTGACAAAGCTGACCCACCACTAAAATGTTAGCATATATTATAGAATTGACCTTTTTAATATTCTAGAGGTGAATAAAACATTGTATTTGGGCACTAGTGATGGGCGAATTTATTTGCCAGAGGCGAATTTGCGGCGAATTCCTGCGATTCGCTGCTGGCGAATAAATTTGCGGAACGCCAGCAAAATTTCGCCTGGCGAAAATTCACCGAAAAAAACGAAAACGACGCGACGCACGTCAAAAACTTGCCGTGACTCGCTTCGCAAATTTTTTCGCCAATTTGCAAATTTCTATGGAAATTCGCAAATTTTTCGGCGAAGCAAAACTGGGTAGATTCGCCCATCACTATTGGGCACCAAGGTAAAAATGACAATTGTGGCCAATACTTGTCACAGGATTTTCCACAAAGAGGCACTTTTCAGTTCACAACACAGGAAATATTACTCAGTACTTTTTTTTTGATTTCCACAAATGCACAAGTTCAATCCCCACTTCCTGGTTTATGAAAGCTCACTTGCAGCACCCCATTTTCTTTTAAATATTTCCATTTATTTGACCATCCATGCCCACTTCTATTAGTTATGTTTTTCCTCTCATTTATTTGCTTACATGGTAAAATTCTGAAAAATGTGAAGATGACTGGGTTAGGGTGTGGCTGAGCTCTCAATCTCAGTAAAACACCGCCGCTTCAGGTGTGGAAACTTAATCCAATCATATAGTAGGAACTGCAAGAGAGAAATCAAAGCAAATCTTACTGCTAATAAGTGGTTATTCACACAATAATATGTGAATAAATGAATAAACACTAAGGGGCAAATTTACTATTATTCCCCGAAAATAATTTATTTCTATTCGATATTCGATTAGCATTCGATTTTCGAATGTTAATCGAATAATTCTAGGCTACCTTTCATTCGATAATCGATCATTCGACGATCGAATACAAATCTATTTGATCAGTCGAATAAATCATTCGACTGCATGAATAAATCATTCGATCGTTCGAATGATTCGTACGATTCGAACGATCGAACACTGCGATCGTAGGAATCCTATTCGATCAGGACTTAGTCTCAGAAGCCTATGGGAGTGCTTCGTTCGAATCGTACGAATCATTTGAATGATCGAATGATTTATTCAACTGATCGAATAAATAATTCGACTGATCGAATAAATTTGTATTCGATCGTCGAATGATTCAATATCGAATAAAAGGTAGCCTAAAACTATTCGTTTAGCATTCAACGATCGAATGCTAATCGAATACCGAATTTGGTCGAACTAATTTTGGGGAATAATAGTAAATTTTCCCCTCTATAGCAGTAAGCCCTGCTTTGATTGCTGTTTCTCAGTTCCTCCTAGTCTATTGGTTTAACATGGCAAAATCTTTGTATTTTGAATTTCATTATCCAAAATTAGTACTGTAGGGTACTGGTAAATTAGTCTCCCAGTATTATTTATGGGTTTTAGAAAACTGCTATGAGCTCTAACACCTTATAGCACAGAATTCTGAAATATTGTGTTGATGTGCTAAAATGTTTAACGCTTTTTCTTGACTGTCAGAAAATATTCTCAAATGTCAGGAGAGTGTTAATAACACATAAAAAGAATATTCTCCCAAAATTACTATATTTTTTTACTCTTTCAATTGCTTATCTGAAAGAATATTTTCAGAAATTATGCAATATCCAAAACAGCTAGTTGTGGGTATGCAAAGAAAGAAGAATTCCACTGTACACATAAAACTAAAACCCAAAATAGGCTTGTGTTTGCCAGATTTAGAATCAGGCTAGTATGTTAACTAAGGCAATTGAATATACAAAACAGAATTCAAAAGTACATTGGAGACATTTGGAAAACACTTGATTAGGAGATAAACTGGCATTACTGATATGGGTTACAAGTATATCACCTCAAATTTTAAAACATATTCTGATCAAAAGTTGCCTAAGTGTATGGCACAAGGTAAATTCAAAATTCCAATTAGTCCCTTACACCTCTCCTCTGACACCATTGAGGAGCAACATTGAATACTTACCTGGCATAGACAATAAGGGTTATAAAATAGCCTTTGGCTTTCATAATCTTCAACTGCCACACAAGCTGGGCACTAAGAATGAACACACTTATCTGATACTGGAAAATAAAGAAAGAAGTTCAGTTAGGGATAGGTATCTGCAATTGAAACACTGTATTGCCTCTTTACTGATTGACAGCCTTTCTGGCAGAGCCTTGACTGAATTTGAAACATATTTTGCAACAAATACACCAATAATACTGTATGATAATAACAATTAATAATAATGTATGAATCCTATTAGAATGTATGAATCATAAATATATAAAAAAGATTAGCAAAAGGTAATCCCAGAACAGAATGGTATGATATATTCCATTTAGTAATGAAAAGCTCAATAAAAAATAAATATCAAGAGCTTTTATACAAAATTGCTTTCAAGGTGGTATATGACTCCAGTTCTTTTATATTGGTATTCATTCAATCTGATATTTGCTGGAGGTGTAACATGGCACCTGGCACACTGGAACATATTTGGATGACTTGTTTGGGGTATTTACTCTACCTATTGGACACAAGTCCAAAATATCTGTGAAGTTATAGGTTGTCATTTTATCTTCTCCTCTATGTTGGTCTTCTTTCTCCATAGGTTTGAATCTAAGGACCCTATGGAAAAAACTTGTTATTACAGTTGCTTTTAGCCGCAAAATCAATTATAACCCTCTGTTGAAAGAAGTAATGTATTGCACTCTTTAGAAAAGTGATCACAAATAGTTAATGAGTTATGCCTCATTAATGAACTAATTGCATCCCTACACAATAAACATGTTGAATATTATGCTATATGGTACTCTTGGATAGATTATATGAATATTCAGACTTATTTAGCTATTCATTCAGCAGCTCTCCAGTTTGCAACTTCATGAGTCTGGTTACCAGGGTCCAAATTAGCCTAGACAACCATGCACTGACTTGAATAAGAGACTTGGAAATTAATAGGTGAGGCCTGAATAGAAATATGAGTAAAAAAAAGTAACAATAACAATACATGTGTAGCCTTACAGAGCATTTACTTTTTAGATTGAGTCATTGACCCCCATTTGAAAACTGAAAAGAATCAGAAAACAAATAATTTAAAAAAACTATAAAAAATAATGAAGACCAACTGATAAATTGTTTAGAATTGGCCATTCTATAACATACTAAAAGTTAACTCAAAAGTGAACCACCTCTTTAACTATCTCAGTCAATAAATAGTGTAATTGAGAGGATAAAATATAACTAAATGACATTAATAACCCATAGATAAAGTGTGAATAAGGGTCCAACAGTTTCTCCTTTAAAATTTACTTGGCACTTATGACTTGGCTATTTCTTCTTCAAGATGGATTTTTTCCCCCTGTGTTCTAATTGAAAAAAAAAGAAATGGCCAGTTAATAACAAGTTGTTGGTGGGTGATAAAGGTTATTAACCGGCGAATCTGCTCTGATAGGATTAAGGAAGAAAGCAAGGACTTAAATGAAATGACAATGAGAAATGTGTAATGCTTTTCAAAGAGCTTTTACATTTCTCATTCTTGAGCTCCTAAAAGTGTGTGAGTTTTTTCAATTATATAGACTTTCTGTATTTTTAAAACTTTCAAGTAAGAGGGAATTCAAATATCACAAAATAGTTAAAAAAACAAGAACAGTAATGTTGTTTATTTATAAATTTTCATATGTCTTTTCTTGCTCATTTTTCTTGGCTATTTTTTTTACAGATAGCCCTCCAATGCATTATAATAAATCTCATGGGCTCATCATAGAAAAAGAAAAACATTTCACACTTGGTATCTTTTGTGTAATCCTACAGATTGCCTGTATATTAGATACATTGCCAAATATATCAACTCAGCATTTTATCTCATGATATAAAAAGCTTTGTTAGATAATTGCACACAAAGGATACCTATACAAAACACAGACTGTTTGGGCTGTAAATCCTTGATAATAACATTAAAAGGTATCCAGATAAGATACAGTTAAAGAGATTAAAGAATAAATGAAAGGAAATTACATCATGGTGAAATAAAATGCAATGCAGTACATCTTTACATAAATATGTGCTAGCTGTTACAGAGCTGCAGATATTGTTGCAGATTACAAGTAAACCATAGCAACATAGCTTTTATTATTCTAATAAATATTAATATTCTAAACTGTGGTATAAACATTAGCATTGGGTCTGGTTTATTTCCATGCAGGGCACTTTCTTTGGGGAATCTGTATTTCCTTTGTGTTTATATAGGTTTGCTCCAGGTGCTCCACTTTCCTCCCGCTGAGGCAGAAGCTGTTGTGAATAAACACTATTTATAAAGTGCTTCATATTATGTTGCTGAGCAGAAATTGTGAAAAGTGTTAACTGGTTTCTGTAGGTTACTGGACCAGTGTATATTTTGAAGGTTTACTGTATGCCCCCCCCCCCTTTATTGTAATTGGAGCATGAACAGTCATATTCCATAACCTCTGAAGTGCAACAGAAAGAAGAATCTGTCCTGTAGATAAAAGTACCCAAGTTCCACAGAATGTAGATTCTACATTCCACTGCACTTCTGGGTGGGGGAGCATGTTTTAAAGAAGAAGGAAAGCTACTGAGGCAGTTTATTTCCAATAGATTAGCCACAATATTGCAAGATAGAACATTATATTTATTCTGCAGAATGCTTTACCATACCTGAGTAAACAGCTCTGAAAGCTCTCTCCTTTTCTGTAGGATATAGCTGACATTTTAGCTTGGTGTGACATCACTTCCTGCCTCTCCATGCTCACTCATAGCTCAGGGCTCAGATTACAGTTGGGAGGGAGAAGGGAGGGGGAGAATGGAGTAAA
>CM044439.1:131710750-131726549 GCA_024363595.1 Xenopus borealis
ACATGGTGTTGCAACCTGGGAATGGCAGCAGGCCATGTTTTATGCTTGTGTTATTTTGCAAGAAGATGTAATAAAAGACAATTCTATTTAAAATTATTTGGTAAAATGCTTTTTTCACTAGATCTTTAGTCATGTTTTTCTTTATGTAAAACAGACTGATCAGCAAACACCTGCCTGCTAGTATGGTGCAGCCACGTTGATTTTTGATGTGTATATGTTTTTTTGATGGATTGAATGTCGAGGCAATTACCAGAATGAAATCACGCTGTATAATAAAATCCCTTACCATGGAATCAATTTTCAAACAAGTTTAACAGCCAGGTTCTGTTGTTTCCAATTGCTTCTGGTTTCAAATACCCTAGTTACATAAATTATTATTAGTCACTGTTTGAGGAAACTTAGGAAGTGCAGTTCAGCGTTTCTGACTTCCCTTTTTTTTCTCTGTTCTGATCTTTACATTTCAGAGCGTTGATCATAAAATATGTGTCTGAGTCTGCAATCAATAAAGCATGAGATGAGTTTATGTTCTCCAAGCTATCATGCAAGTTAAACTGTATTTTGGGGTGCAATGTCCAGTGCCCACACAGTGTGACCCTGCAGAGAAGAACTAGCTATAGGCAGGAATAGTAAAGAAATATAGTATGGTACATTATAGAAATGCAACCCTTTGATCCAACCTGCAGCCTTTGTTACCTCTCAGGAATAATCAAACAGCTGATAAAAAATAAAGAGAATACTTTGGATATTAGGTAAAGAAACTTTCTTTTATATGCCACCATTAAAAATTCTCTTTAATGAATATCCCTCTCTTCACTCTTAAGACACCATTAAAATAACGTTGCCCTTTATAGCTACTGAATTACTGTGGCGGCGATATAATGTGCAACTGCAAAGAGGAGAGCAGAAATGTTAGCTGTAAAGCAAATCATATAACTGCTGGAAGCATAATATTTTAACCAACAATTCGCCTCCTGATAATTGCACTATATAGATGAATGGTGCTAAATAAAAATATAATGCTTATATCACTGTTTTATAAACACTAGATTTACAACATGCATTTTTATGATTCACGGTAGGATTTTATACAGATCTTGGCTTTTATGAAATAATCATAGATGTTGTTTGCTCAGTAAAGTATATTTGTGTTTAGAAGCTTTGATGCTTCGGCCGCTGCACAGGTGAAAACACAATTCAATTCAACCCTACAGGGCTCTTAGAACAGAACACTATCAATTGAACAATCATAAATATAACATGGTAAATATAATACAGTCTAAAACCATTGCTGCAGATATTTTTATGTATATGTGACCATTTTAAGGGAGTTAAATAAAGAACTTGGGCCAAACAGATTTTATTTTGTTTTTATTTTTAGACTTCTTACTTTTCTTTACATTTGCTGGTGGTACTGGTGCTTATTTTGCCTATTGAGCTAGTTAATATTGATTGATTAACTGTGTGTTCATGTTAACCATATTTACCCACCGTTCTCAAACCCTTCTTTCAGGTGCCTTCTGTGTTGTGATTGTCTGTCCCCACTTTAACATGCTCTATTGCTAACCTTGTGTTCCTGCCACCAGATCTGTGTAAGGTTTATTTAACTGATAAAAACTCTCTTCACTGATATACGTCAGCCTGATGTTTCTAGCATTGCTTTAGCCCAGGGATCCCCAACCTTTTGAACCCATGAGCAACATCAGGAGTAAAAGTAGTTGGGGAGCAACACTAGCATGAAAAATGTTCTTGGGTTTCCAAATAAGTGCTGTGATTGGCCATTTGGTAGCCCCTATGTGGATTGTCAGCTTACATTGAGGCTCTGTTTGGCAGTGCACCTGGTTTTTATACAACCAAAACTTGCCTCCAAGCCTGGAATTCAAAAATAAGCATCTGCTTGGAGGCCACTGGGAGGAACATCCAAGGGATTGGAGAGCAACTTGTTGCTCATGAGCTACTGGTTGGGGATCACTGCTTTAGCCTATCACTCGCAAACCTGATATCACTACTAGAGGAATGGTAGCTGTCTAAATGTCAGGATTCCAACACAGATAAGTAATAGGGGATGGGGGTAGGCAAGATGTTAATGTTAGCGTGACTATACATGCATGGCAGGAGAAAATTCCCAACATCACTCTCTTTAGGCTTCTATTCCAATCCAAGGTCACCCCCACTCTTCTTCATTAGATTGCCATGTTTTTCTTTTTTTTGCTAAATCACAGCATATGCTCTAGCTGCTGACAGTTATGTGAGCCAGAGGGCCCCAACCACCGGGCCACGGGTAGTCCTGGAGTGGGCCATGCAGCCTTTACAAGGCGTGACAAAATGGACACTGGCGCAACAAAATGGACGCAGGTGCAAATACCAGAAAACATAATTCTGAGTAACTTTGCATTATACAGGTATAGGACCTTTTATCCAGAATGCTCAGGACCTGTAGTTGTCCAGATAATGGGTCTTTCCATAATTCTGGTCTTTGTACCTTAAGTCTATTAGAAAATCATGTAAACATTAAACAAACCCAGTAATCTGTTTTTGCTTCCAGTTAGGATTAATTGTATCTTAGTTTGGATCAAGAACAAGCTACTGTTTTATTATTGCAGAGAAAAAGATACAATATAAGACAAGGCAGCTGATTAACAGACGTGTCTTTGCTGGGGAACTAAGACTTTTGCACCATTATTTAAAAAGTAACAACCAAGCGTTAAGCAAATGCTGCTTTCAATAGCAGCTATTTTATTAAAAACTTTAATAGCACTGAACATTTTTAATTAATGTATGTTGGAAAGATGCTTAGAATTATATTTTCTTTTATTAGGCAAATTTTTTGGGGGGTTGACTTGCCCTTTAATGGGCACAATGACTGTCAGATTCATTTACTGCAGATAAAACGGAGTGTTTTCTGTGAATGTGATAAGGACCTACTATTGCAAAGTGATGCAAGGGGAGGGGACGTATGCAAATCATGCACCATCTTTTGTCATGTGCTGCATAAATGTGTCAGTGGTGTATAAATAATATGATAATAGAAATATTTATTTGCTGATAGTATGATGGAAATTAAAACAGCTAATCTGGTAAAAGCATTCCATAGGTGTTCATTTTTAATTTACCTAAGTAAGAACAGAGATATAAAATATTGTTGGTGTTCCAGTTTATGCCTAAAAATGAATCAGATATAAAATAAGCTGGAGAGACCATCCTTTTAATTGCAAATCCTGAAAATGCCTCATACAAAGCATTTGTTTTTAATACGTGATCTAGACTGTAGGTATAACTGTGCACGTATATGATATAACTGTGCAATTATATTTTGTAAGTGTCCAGCATTAAAATAATAATCTTAATAATGACCTTAAAATCATAACACTAGACACAGTGATCCTGTATGATCTATCTTGAAATTCAGGAATGCATTTTAGTCTAATTATCTGTATATGTTTGTGTTATCTTATCACCTTAACTGGATTTCTAATGCACTTTTGCTTTACTTATTTTCTTTACTTATTTATATGCTCAGTGGTAGAGGAAGACATGGGGGAGATGGAAAAATGTCAATAATAGGATAATAGAAATTAACTTGCCTATTTATTGCATTCAGAAGGTGTCTGCTCTTAAAGGCACAATCATTTACTATTACTGCTCTTTTGGCTATGAGGTTTGAGTCGTCCCTCAAATTAAACAATATTGTAAAGAGTCTTTTATGGCTTTAATAAAATAATAATCTCATGTTCAATGAAAAAGAGCCATTGAATAACATCAGACCAGGCATTAAGTTAACTGACAAAGGTTCTTATTATGAACTTTACATTTTGCAAGGCAATTAAGTAGGGATGCACCGAATCCACTATTTGGGATTTGGTCGAATCCCTGGATCCTTTGTGAAAGATTTGGCCTAATACCGAACCAAATCCTAATTTGCATATGCAAATTAGAGGTGGGAAAGGGAAAAGTGTGAATATTTTTTTCACTTCCTTGTTTTGTGATGAAAAGTCATGTGATTTCCCTCCCTGTCCCTAATTTACATATGAAAATTAGGATTCGGATTTGGTTCGGCCAGACACAAGGTTTTGGCGAATCCTGCTGCAAAAAAAAACAGAATCCTGTGCTATTCGGACTACATTGTATTATGTACATTTACATGTGAAGGCTACAAAGCCCACACTGAACAATATTACGGGACTGGTATAAATGTGAGTCCTTAAAGTGGTGGTTCACTTTTGAGTTAACTTTTAGTATGTTATAGAACAGCTAATTCTAAGCAACTTTTCAACTGGCCTTTCTTTTTTATAGTTTTTCACTTTGACTTCTGATTCTTTCCAGCTTTCAAATGGATTTCACGGACCCCATCTAAAAAAAACAAATGCTCTGTAAGGCTACACTTTTTGTCATTGCTACTTTTTATTACTTATCTTCCTATTCAGGCCCTTTCCTATTCATATTCCAGTCTCTAATTCAAATCAATGCATGGTTGCTAGGGCAGTTTAGACCCTAACAACCAGATTGCCCAAATTGTAAATTGAAGAGCTGCTGAATAAAAACTAAATAATGTAAAAAATTCAAACCAATTATAAATGACTGAAAAATGTGTGAAAATACTATGCCATTTTTTACACACCAAAGCCTGGAGATGTGTAGTGAATTATCACACTGGTTTTTACACAATAAATATTCCCATCAGTTAGTCAGCAAATTTAAGGGGAGCCACATGGGACATAACTGTTCAGTGAGTTTACAATTGATCCTCAGCATTCAGCTCAGATTCAAAAGCAACAGTTATGACCCATATGCCCCCCTCAAGTCACTGATTGGATACTGCCTGGTAACCAATCAGTGGAAACCAAGAGAGCTGCAAAGCAGTAAGTAATGTTCTGGCTATTGTGTTAGACATCCAATCACTACAGCCTTTATAGATGACATTTTTTGGCTAACTAACTATGTAAACATTTTTGAAAACCGTATGTATTATATACTGAACAGCCCCTTTAATGGTTGGCTTTCAGAAAATGTAACTGATCTCCTAAACAAACAGTTCTCTTTTGGGCCTTTTACTTTATGGAAAACCAAAAGTACACAAGCTTATACTTTTATGGTTTTTTAATAACACCTATTTTATTAATTATTTTTGCTATAAGTGAGCATTTGAATATTTCTTGGAACATGTTATCCAGAATGCTCAGGGGTTTTCTGGATAATGGATCTTTCTGTAATTTGGATCTTCATACCTTAATTCTACTAGAAAAATCATGTAAACATTAAATAAACCCAATAGGCTGGTTTTGCTTCCAATAAAGATTAAAGGGGTGGTTCACCTTTAAGGTAAATTTTATTCTGTTATGGAATGGCCAGTTCTAAGCAACTTTTCAATTGGTTTTCATTATTTTATTTTTTTTAGTTTTATAGTTATTTGCCTTTTTCTTCTGACTCTTTGAAGCTTTAAAATGGGGTTGCTGAGTCCCTTCTAAAAAAACACCAAATACTCTGTAAAGCTACAAATGTATTGTTAGTGTTACTTTTCATTACTGATCCTTCTATTCAGGCCCTCTCCTATTCATATTCCATTCTCCTACTCAAATTAATGCATGGTTGTTAGGGTAATTTACGCCCTAGCAAACAGTTTGCAGAAATTAAAAACTGGAGAGTTGCTGAATAAAAAGATAAATAATTCAAAAACCAAAAATAATATAGAATAAAAAAAACAATTGCAAATTGTCTCAGAATAGCCCTCTCTACATTATACTAAAAGTTATCTCAAAGATGAACAACCCCTTTAATTATATCTTAGTTGGGATCAAGTACAAGGTATTGTTTAATTATTACAGAAAAAAAGGAAATCGTTTTCTAATTATTTCGATTTTGAATTATTTTCCTTTTTCTCTGGACTCTTTCTAGCTTTCAAATGCGGATCACTGATCTAATAAATGCTCTGTAAAACCACACATTTAGGGGCAGATTTATCAAATTCACATGAAGGATTTGAAGTTCGATCGAATTTTCAAAAATAATTTTTAAATGTTTTTGAGGACCACTTCGACCAGTGAATTTTGAAAATTCGATCGAATCAAATGATTCGAATAATTCTAATAAAAATCTATTTGAATATTCGACTATTCGACAGTCGAATAACTCCCCAAGATTAAAGCTACCAAATTGGCTTTTTTTAGATCGAATAAAAAAATTTGATCGAATGGATAAAATCTTTTGTTTTGTTCGATTCGAACGATTTTATCGTTCATTAAAATTTTCGCTATTCAATCGTTCGACCAATCGAATAGCAGTAAAATCCTTTGAATTTGATAACCTTCAAATTCGACCCTTAGTAAATCTGCCCCTTATTGTTATTGATACTTTTTGTTACTTATTGTTCTGTTCAGGCTCTCTCCTTTTTATATTCCAGTGTCTTATTCAAATCAGAAGTTACAAACTGGAGAGCTGATGAATAAAATGCTAAATAACTCAAAAAGCACAAATAATAAAAATTGTCTTAGAATATCACTCTGTGCAGCATACTAAAATTTATCTCAAAGGTGAACATTTTAATCAGGTAACTGAATGGGATAAGAATGATTTTAGAATTTTTTTGTAGTTAAGCACACTAAGACCAAATGTGACTAAAAATCCCAAATTCTACTTAGAATTATATCATTCAAAAGAAGCCTCTGTATATAGGAAGGGTCTTTAAATCAATGTTGGTGCAGGTGGATCTTGTGTGAAAGTATGAAAAGTATCAAATTAATCTCTATTACAAAAAAAAAAACTGCTATAAGTGTTTCGTTTGTAATGAGTTTCTGGATGCAGGGATGCAGTGGCATCAAAAGAACCTTCAGATGAGTTTACCATTTGATGTATTTTGGGTGATTAAAGGTGATTAAAAATGCTGGGTCTAGGTTTATTTGATGACGTGCTTTTAGTTATTTAGTCTTTACAAGCCATTCATTTATATAGGAAGCTAAAGAATGCATAGGAATGGAGACTATTGTTGGTTTTTATGTCTTAGAGAAGGTATTTAATCATTGAAATATTGGCAGACATTTTTCACGTTTATAAAGCTGATGTATGGTGGGTTTGCTACAAATGGGACTTAATTGTACTGATGACTCTACAAGTTAAAGTGCTACTGGCAAATAGAATGCCTGGGGTTTATCCAGACACAGGATTATTAATCTCATGCCCTAAATTTTCTTGCCTGTGTTCCAAAATGAGACATGTCTGGAAACTCATAAATGGTGCCCAAATACTTTGTTCAATACATAATCAACATAAATAACAGCAAAAACACTTTTCTGTAGAAATGTAGATTGTTTTTTAACATATGGATATTAGCACCCAGATGTTCAGTAGTTTATTTTAAGCATTATTAATCAATATACTATTTATTTATTCATAATGTTTCTATGTATTAATAATTGATTAATGTATTATTTATATAATTTATTTATCTATGAAACATATTTACATGTTGGGAGTGCACTCTGCATACAGCTACAAGTTAGTTTATTGTAGAATACTCGCATAAACATTTGCATAATGCCTCCAAATGCAGCAATATGAACAAAATCGTGATAAATGTTATGTAGACCCCTTTTTTTACCTAATTATATAGAATTATCGTTTTTACTAATAAAGATGTAGTGCGATGCAGAGAGATGAAGACCATTAAAAGTTAGTTATGCTTTACTTTATCTAACACAAGTAACTCAAAACAACTGGACTTGCTGAGAAATTTTAATGAAGATGTTTCATTACTCATCCGAGCAGCTTCTTCCATTCAACTGACTGGTGTAGGGGAGTTCTTGGCTTATAGACTTTTCCACCAATCCAATCACAATGGCACATGGTAGCTCTTCAGAGAAGTGACATCTGGAATTCACAAAGGTGTTGATTTTGTGTAGTTACTGTGATAGGATTACTAATGTGTCATGCAACTCCTAGACACAGGTGTTACTTGTGAGAGTTGCATGAATGTGGGGTACAGATGTTAGAACGGAAGATCCAGTCAGTTGAACTGAAGAAGCTGCTCGGATGAGCAATAAAACGTCTTCATTAAAATTTCTCAGCAAGTACAGTTGTTTTGAATTACTAGTGTTAGATATACCATGACCTGGATGAATGAGAATCTTCATAGTCATGCTTTACTTAATGGAGATGGAAAGCCACCATGCCAGTTTATTGCCAATAGATTAACCAAAACAGTGCAAGTTAGAACACAATTTTTATTGTTTAGAATGTTTTCCATACCTGAGTAAACAGCTCTAGACACTGCCTCTGTTAGCTTATGATAGCAGCTGCCATATTAGCTTGGTGTTACATAACTTCCTGCCTGAGTCCCTGCTCACTTATAGCTGTGGGCTCAGATTACAGCAGGGAGGGGAAGAGTGAAGGGGAGATGGACAGAGGAGCAAACTGAGCATGCTCAAGCCCTAGCCCTGGAGGTTTTAGTGGAAAAAAGGAAGTAATACAGACTACCCATGTGTACACAATAGAAGGAACAAAATGCTGTGTTTCTTTGACAGAGGACTCTGAGCAGCATTAGGTGTATTTACACCTTTCTGATAAAGCTTACTTGGTTTTAACCATTCCCTTTCCTTTAAAGGAAACATTATTGAACTAATCTTGAGGTTCAGCACCAGTAGCAATAGTTACATAGTTACATAGTTAAATTGGGTTGAAAAAAGACAAAGTCCATTAAGTTCAACCCCTCCAAATTAAAACCCAGCACACACACACACACACCCCTCAACTCTTTCACACAAAGCATATATGCCCATAGCTATACTAACTGTAGAGTTTAGTATCAAAATAGCCTTTGATATTATGTCTGTCCAAAAAATCATCCAGACCCCTTTTAAAAGCATCAACAGTATCAGCCATCACAACATCACCCGGCAGTGCATTCCACAACCTCACTGTCCTCACTGTGAAGAACCACCTACACTGCTTCAAATGAAAGTCCTTTTCTTCTAGTCTGAAGGGGTAGCCTCTGGTGCGGTGATCCTCTTTATGGGTAAAAAGGTCCCCTGATATTTGTCTATAATGTCCTCTAATGTATTTGTAAAGTGTAATCATGTCCCCTCGCAAGCGCCTTTTTTTCCAGAGAAAACAACCCCAACCTGCACAGTCTACCCTCATAATTTGAGTTTTCCATCACCCTAACCAGTTTAGTTGCACTTCCGCACTCTCTCCAGCTCATTTACATCCCTCCTACGGACTGGAGTCCAAAACTGCTGGCACAAACTCATAGTATTGTTATTTGCTATGAAGTCCAGTATCCTATCCTTTATTAATCCTTCGAAAAGCTTTCCTACCACCGACGTCAGACTAACTGGCCTACAGTTTTGAGGCAGAGAATGGGATCCCTTTTTGATTAGCAACACCACATTAGTAATTCGCCAGTCTCTCTGCACCATGCCAGACCTCAATGAATCCTGAAAAATTAAGTAGAGAGGTTTGGCAATCACAGCTAAGCTCACTAAGTACCCTGGGATGAATCCCATCTGACCCTGGACCTTTGTTTATCTTAACATGTTCTAGTTTCTTTTGAATTTCATCATGTGTGAACCATGCATCATTAAATGTATTATTAGAACTGAGACTATTAATAAGGAAACCTTTATTAGCTGGTTCCTCATTTGTGTAGACAGACGGAAAGTATGCATTCAGAATCTGAGCTTTTTGCTTGTTCTCATCAACCAGCCAACCCCCCTCTGATAATAAAGGTCCTACCCATTCCTGTTTCATTTTTTTACTATAAATATATTTAAAAAAATAATTTTGGATTCTTTTTACTGCTTACGGCTATATCCTTTTCCATATCAATTTTAGCTTGCCTGATCGCTTTTTTGCATGATTTATTGGCCTCCTTGTACCTTATAAATGATTTGGCTGTCCCAGCTAACTTTAAAGCCTTAAAAGCACGTCTTTTCTTACCCACCTCAACACCAACACTGAACCAAAAAGGTTTTGTTTTGCAACAACGTTCGTTGCTTACAAGTGGAATATACTGACATGTATATTTATTAAGCAGCATTTTAAAGACTTCCAATTTTTGTTCTGTTTTTAATCCTGTGAAAAACATTTCCCACTTAATATGTTGTAGAGATGCCCTTATACTGTCAAAGTTTGCACGCCTGAAATTCAATGTTTCAATCATCCTTGCCTTTAATCTGTGACACTCACCTGCTCAATGGGCTCTGAGCAGCTGTTGAGAAGCTAAGTTTAGGGGATGTCCCAAATCATCAAACAGAAAATTAGGTCATATTAGCTGATGCTACAGGGCTGATGCTAATTGTGCTGGTTTCTGAGCTGCCATGTACCAATACTCTGAATGATTTACTTATCTATAAAGTGACATTTATATTCTATTTATTCAGTATATTGTGAGTGGGTCCCTAAGCTCAGTAAATGACAGTCACACAGAGCATGTGAATCAGCAGAAAAGAAAAGAAAATGGGGAGCTACTGGTGCATCTTTGGAGACACAGATCTTTACTGCTAAAGGGCTGTGGTTGTGGTTTTCTTTAAGTTTTTAGCAAAGAAAGAAAGGAAAGCAGTAAAATAACATTGCACATGACTAGTGATGGGCCAATTTCTTCTGTTTCACCGAAAAATTTGTGAAATGTCCAACTTGATACCAGTGTCCACATTTTTTGATGCTGGTGAATTTTCATGCAGTTTTAAAAATGTATTTGCCGGCAGCGAAGGAGGAAATTTACTGCAAATTCGCACCTAGCGAATAAAATCGCCCATCACTACACATGAACATTTGTAAATACAGTTCATATAAGTGTTCAGCTTCCCAGCATCCTCTGCTGCAGCAACATATTTATTTCCACCAATGCTACCAATGCATCAATACACTGAAACATGACACTTTTTTTGCATTGGATGATATTTAGAAAATATTAGCATAATTGATGTTAGTGCATGAATTTATTGCTTCGATATGGCATTCCGAAAATTTAGAGAGGCAAGTCCATAAAATGCATATAAAGAACTTGGTAATAGGCAGCATAAACTGTCATTTACATTTTAGCAACAGAAACTACATATTACTTTTATTAATTATGGTATTTCAGTGGAGAAATACAAAGTACCTGGAGGTAAAAAGGCTGCATTGTAGCTCCAGGATAGACACCATTGCCAGATATATTATGAACTAATGACCCAATCCAGAAATAAATCAAGAAAAAAGTACATTATAATCTAAAAATGGGATGGAATAATTTAAGTCTAAGTGGCAGCAATAGCCTGATACTTGAAAGTATAATGTGTAAAGGCAAAAATGTAGACTATGCAGTTTACAGATGGATGAAAAAGTCCACTGAGTGCTTTGTTGGCTACCCACAGATCTCTGAGTCCTGGCCAATAATTATCTCAACATCATTTGAAATGATCTATAACTAAATCAAATTGATGACATTTTGAAGCATGCCAAATGCATTGGCACAGTCTCAGAAGCTCCCGGACATGGCATCCCCTGCAGATCTACTTCTTGAAGTGACAAAATTTCATTTGACTGGTAGTGTATTTAGCTGTTAGGTATCATGTTATGTGATAAACCAACACCACTAAAGCCAACTGAACTTGATGGCACAAAGATGTATGAAATATATTCTAAATGTTTATTATGCAATCAGACTCTACATTATTTAAATATGTGTGTAATTAAATATGGATAAGCCTGTGGTTATTCCATCTCTTCTCTGGTTAGTAAATCATTCTTTAGAAAAGGATAGCTTAGTCTGTAAAAGAACATCTCATCCTTTTCCACATGTCTGAATCTTAAGTGAAAATCGGTTCCTGAGGCTACTAAAAAGAATGGAAAAATATATTGAGTTAAATTAATATTTTAAGTAAATTTAGTGAACTATAGTTTTGGACACATTTGTAATGAATGATATTAGACTAGTTCTTTCCAGATGGATAGAAATACTTTTTTGACAGTAAAGTGAAGAATAGGACAGATTTAACCACCTTCAGCAAGTTATTTCTACATTACAATGAGCATTAGTAATGTAAAAGTTGAACAAGAATACAAGATAATGGTTAGGAGGATGAAATATGAAGTAAAAATAAACCAGAATAAGGTTATAGGCACTGAAGACAATCACAAAATAACAAGTACAGGATCTGCAGCAGACCCATTGATTATGAAAGGGAATGTCAAGTCCTAAGCAAACAGTTGCTAGATAAAGGTTATAATGAAACCCTAATAAAAGAGGCCAAGACCAAATGTGATAACAAGAATCAGAATGAATTACTACAAAATAAAGCCAAGATAAACAAATCAAAAGACTTAATTTCTTTCATTGCTACATATAATAGTAACAATAAATTATTGGAGAACGTTTAAAAAAAAAAACACTGCCACATTCTGCAAAAGGATAAGGACCTTCTACAATATCTGCCTAAAAAAACCACAGGTTATATACAAGAAACCTAATATTCTAAAGCAAGTTCTGGCTCCGAGTTGTCTGCCAAAGGTTGAAACCAAATCGAACCATCTCTTCTTCGGTGAAGAAAAGGGCTTTTTCACATGCGGAACCTGTAAGGGTTGCAAAACCAGTAAAGTTAATGCTAAGAAAAATAAGAATTTCCACTCCAATATCACAAAAGATAATTTTTCCATTAAAACATTAATGACATGCAACAGCAATAACGTTATCTACCTTCTGGAATGTCCTTGTGGATTACAATACGTTGGGAGAACTAATAGGACCTTGAAGACTCGAGTAAGAGAACACATGAACAATATAAGGAAAGGATTGCTAACACACAGAATATCCTCTCATTTTAAATCCCACCATAATTCTGACCCCTCCCTACTGAAGTTTATAACATCGAGAGAAGAGACGTTTTGGATACATAAGCTTAAAACACGAACTCCTTAAGGTCTGAATATAGACAGACTTGAAGTGCTTTCTTACTGATTGATACGGTTTATCTTATCTTAATCCTTGTTATATGGATTCTTAATACATAAATGTTTTAATATATATCCTATAACTTGATGTTGTTCCCCTTTTTATATTTATATCTTATGTATAGTGATGGGCGAATTTATTCGCCAGGGGCGAATTCGCGGCGAATTCCAGCGATTCCCTGCTGGCGAATAAATTTGCGAGACGCCAGCAAAAATTCGCCCTCAAAAACGACGCGATGTGCGCCGAAAATTTTTTCGCCAATTTGCAAATTTCGGTGGAAATTCGGGGATTTTTAGGCGAAGCGAAACGGGTGAGATTCGCCCATCACTACTTATGTATATTTAATACTGTTTTAATAATAAATGTATATGTATTTTCCTATTGGTTTAGGGGCCTGTCAATCATGGCAGGAAGTGACCTCACGCACCCTTTTAAACTGTGACTTGTTAGTATACAAGTGATGACCCTAAGGAAGTATTTAATGATATGAAATGCATTAGGCTTTGTCTATTTTTCTTGTAATACATTTTTGCAAGATCTTTCACACATTTGAAACTATTTTAATTTAATACATTTATTATGGGGATCCAAATTACAGAAATAAATAATTTATATATGATTATGATGTTTATCTAGAATCATGAACGTGAGCTTAAGGTTTTATTTAGATTTGTTGCTGACTTATTTTTATACAAATTCTCATGGAGGTTACATCTGGCAAAATCATCACATGGAAAGTCATTGAAGGTTGGTTAAGTAAATACTGTATACAATATTTTCTGTTAAGAGAACCAACTTTTTTTTATTAAGGGGCTGATTTATAATTCATCTGTATTTTTTACCAGGTAGTAATGATGATTAAAACATATCATACAGAAGCATTTGTGATAAAAAAAAATTCCAGGCTCTAATTTTATGTAAAACATAAAAAACATTTTCAAATATACAAATCCATTTTTGTGGAAAATGCTTCTGGCAACATCATCACACATGAAAGCATTAAAGGTTGCTTTATAAAATATTTAACATGTTAGAATTCAGAAAACCAATATACTTTTAAGGGTGTATTTTTTACCAAGTAGTAATGATGGTTGCTGTTTGTAAAATTACAAGCAAGTCAAGCATTTCAGATTTAACAATTTCTCTTCCATGATGGAGTTATTTGTACAGAAACAGAAAACCCTTATTTCTGCTTCCAATTTGCATCAGGGAGTACCCAGAGAGGAACAATGCTGCTGAGCTCCAATAACTCATGAGTAGAATAGTGTTATACTGGTCATGGTAGTCAAGCACCATTCTTTGCATTGAACATGCACTATATTATATAATGTATTGCATTCACATTCATTACATAAACTACATCTTGAGCTGTCCTACCTGGGACAATGTGACATGTCCCTGCATCAATCTATTTCTCTATGGATATATATATCATTGCAGCAGCTGAAACACATACATATTGCCACAGTATCCAGTACTTTCTCTTACTGTTTAATGCAATTTTGATCAGAATATTTGATCTCTTTACTCTTTTTTGTTGTGTTTCCATATATATATATCTGTGCTCAAATCAACATTATGTCATCACAAAAAAAAATATTTACCTTTGTTTGAAAACCAATGAAAACAATGTTTTATTGGAATGTTTGCTAGAGGAATCTATTCTCTAGTACTAAGGTGACATTATATATAATTTCTAACAGTAGAAATCCTATCTTGCCTTATGGCAGGGAATCTAGAAATACTCACAAGACAAAGCAGGATCAATAACCCTTTATCTTATGGGTTATTAACATTTACTACACAACTGCCTGGAATACCTGTGGCTAATATAACAGAAGGAGTGAAAGAGCTAAGAATGGATTCATGGTGAAATATCATTTTCGCAAAACTGCAACATAAATTTGCAGCAAAAAAAAAAGAAGAACGAGTGAGAAGTGGAGTGAGGAAAAACTGCCCATTGACTTTATTGCATTTAGAATGAGAAAAAACTGGAGAAAAAAAATGCCCATTTACTTTAATGCATTTGGAGTGAGAAAAAAACTTGATAAAAAAATTCCCATTGACTTTCATGCAGGTGTGAGAAAAAACTTGAGAAAAAAAACACCCATTAACTTTAATGCATTTGGAGTGAGAAAAAACTTGAGACATTGAGAATTGCCTAGACAAAAAATGATGTCCGTAGACTCCAATATAATATGCTACAAAAAAGTTGCTGCAATAAAAAAAAATCACCCATAAACTTTGTGTTTTGCACATGTTCCGCAGTTTCAGAAATTTTCTTGCAGTTTCACCCTGTGTATGAAGAGGAAGTGAGTAACAGGAGAGAAACTAGTGAAGTCTGAAAGCAAAGTACCAGTGAGCAGAAGAAGTCAGCAATTTTTTTAGATGTTACCTTATGCATCCCCATGCAAACATTCACATAACAAATATTTATAATGGTATTGTGAAGTGTTTCTTTCCTATGAACATATATTCAGTTTGTGAGATCTTTACCTATATCTCAATAGGTGTCTAGAAGTTGCAAGATTTTCTGTGTATTGGTCTGAATCAAGGCAACTGATTTATACAGCCTTCCATACTTCATTAGTCTCTCAGGTGGAAATAGCCATTATAGTTATGTCATGTGAACCCATGAAGAGAGACTAGACCCATAGCCGACCTATAATATATGGCAGCGTTCCAAGTGAAGCAAGAGACTGCAAGTCTCATGCCTACTGTACTTCCAAGGATGACATGACTGCTGCATTAAAATAACAAATTAACTAAAAATGACTAAAACAGTAAAGTTTGAACATTACATCTATATAATCTTTGTGCTATTATTAAACAAAATAAGTATTTTATTTCTTGTATTAAAAACCCTTGATTGCATAAATA
>CM044439.1:131729593-131740271 GCA_024363595.1 Xenopus borealis
TGCGAGCAAAATGATAGCCTAAAACAATTCAATAAGCATTCGATGGTCGAATGCTTATCGTATTGCGAATTTGGTCGAGCTAATTTCCGGGAGTAATAGTAAATTTGCCCCTAAGAATCTTTAGGAGTTGCGTCCTCCTGTAGATTTTAAGTTTATCTTCACTTTCTCTGTGCTCTACGGTGGAACTATGGTGATGAAGGAGCTGCAACATGTCTTGATGTCAATAACATCTATAATATTATTATTATTATTATTATTATTAATAATAATAATAATAATAACCATTCAACATTTTTATTTATCCTTGCAGGTATGTTCAAAGATTTGCTATACATTAAAGTGTTGGAAAATGAAAGACAACTTATTTTAGCTTATGCTCTTTAACCTTGATTTTCAGCTGTTTTTATCCTTTAGTTAGCTACAAACAGAATCCTAAATAGAACCAGAGTAGCCTATCTTTAAATGGGCTGCTTACCTTTAAATTACCTTTTGGTATGATGTAAAGATTGATATTCTGAGACAATTTGCATTTGGTTGCATTTTTTAATATTTGAGTTTTTTGAGTTAATTAACCTTTTATTCGGCAGCTCTCCAGTTTGCAATTTCAACAATCCAGTTGATAGGGCTCAAATGCAACCATGCATTGATTTGAATAATATAATTAGGGAAGGGTCGAAATAGAAATATGAGTAATAAAAATACACAATGACAATATACAGTATTTGTAGTCTTACAGAGCATTTTTTTTAGATGGGGTCAGTGACCCACATTTGAAAGGTGGAAAGAGCCAGCAAATATGTACGATTTCATTGAATATCAAGGAAAAAATAGCCTAAAACTATTCGATAAGCATTTGAATGATTATCGAATTTTGAACAAAATCGAGGGATTTTTGGGTGAATAATAGTGAATTTGCCCCATGTGTATTGTTGTGACTGTCTAAAGGTAGGTGCATCTTTTCAGGACACTGCTGTGTAATGTGTGTTAATCATTGTGGCAGTTATCTTGCCTAGAGCACATGTTGGAACATTTATTTATCCACCTGAATCACAATCTTGTTCATGCATTAGTGTAGCAAGTGACTTTAAATGGTCTCTGGACAAATTCAGTGCAGTTCCATAATCATAGATACATTTATTTAGGGATTCCAAGGTCAAAAATTGCTTAAATTATCTTTGCAATGTTGTTGTGTCTAAGCCTATCTGCCCCTGATGAAACATTTCATAAATGATTTAGTAGCATTTTTAGTAATGTCTTAAAAAATAATTTTCTGCTTTACTGTATTGTATTCATCTAGCCCTGCTAGAGAAACTGGCTTTTAAAGACAATATGATTATTTTTAATGGAAATACATATTATCCATGCTTAGAGAGAAGCTCACAAATACTTATTTTAGATGAATCAGGGTTGCAGCAGGTTAAGGAGCTTGGGAACTGCATGTCCAAGATTTAAGAATACAAATCACGTGTCCTTACTATAGAAGCTCTGCAGCAAAAAGAATACACAGCAATAAATCAAGAGACTATTTCCTAGCATAATCATAGCACCACTGAACAGGTTATTTGATATTGCAGAAGAATTTAGAGTACCAAGCTTCAGCTAACGGCCCACATTTCATGTAAATCACAGGATGACGGCAATTAACATCAAAAGCCCTCATGATGAGACACCCATGTAATGCAGGAATATGAAGCCTTATTGGTGCTTGCATTACACTCTGTTAAATTCATGGTTTGATTACTAGTGGGCACATGTTTCAGCTGACATTTGAAGTTTTTGCATTTCAAAAAAATGGGGGGAAAAGAAAGAAGCACATTTAATGGATTTACTGTTGCTGTAATAATAACTGTTAGAACTTATCGAGCCATCTTTAATGCCTTGAAACCTTGTAAGAGTCTCAACAGTAATGCTATGTTATAGCTGCAATAAAGTGTAAAGTCAATTTTGGTTTTAAAAAGAATATTTCTAGAGAGCCCCCCCCCCACAACCTATACAATGGGGAGTTCCTCTTGCCTCTCAGATCTCATATTTATACAGCAGAAGTGTAGGTATAAAAAATTATCAAGAAGAGACCTTTCCCCTTTCTGTAAGCAGGGGTCATAAGGGGTTCTAAGTCCTTGTATTCACTCTTTAAACTGAAACCAGTACTTAAAGGGGTTGTTGACATTTAAATTAACTGGCTTTCATTATTTATTATTAGTTTGCAATTTCATCTGGTGACTAGGGTCTAAATTACCATAGCAACCAAGCATTGATTTAAATAAAAGACTCGAATAGGAAAGGGCCAGAAAAAAGGACAATAATAAAATGTAGGAACAAAAATAAATTTGTAGCCTTACAGAGCATTTGTTTTTAGATGGGGTCAGTGACCCCCATTGGAAAGCAAGAATGAGCCAGGAGAAGAAGGGAAATCATTCAAAACTATATAAAAAAAAATACTGAAGGCCAATTAAAAAAAAGTTGCTTAGAATTGGCCATTCTATAACATACTCAAAGATAATCTAAATGCAAATCATCCCTTTAAAGAGTAAAGGCAAGAAAAGGGAGAGAGAGAGAGAGAGATGATAAAATGCAGTATGTACAAAAAACATGTAAAAAAAACACATACAGATAAGCATCTATTATTCAGAAGGCTTGGGTCCTGGGTTTTCCCAGATTGTGGATTTTTCTGTAACATAGACCAATACCATAAAATAATTTAAACATTATATCAACACAATAGGATATTTTGCCACCAATACAGATGTATGCAACTTAGTCAGGTTACTGTTTTATTATCACAGAGAAAAAGGAAATCTTAGAAAGTCAGAATCTACTAAAAAATGAATCTATGGGAGATGGTCTTCCTGTAATTTGGCGTTATCTGGATATGTAGTTGCTGGGTACCCATACCTGTGCCTGAATACAAAGTGCTTATAATATAATTTTCTAGTTAAAATATTAATATTAATAAACCAAATGTATGATTCTTGACTATTTTGTATCTAATGTAAGATAATGTTGCATATTATGAATAATTTAAACGCTATGATTAGTCCAAAAACAATATTATATAATTGTCCATCATGCTCTGTATGCCTAGATTTTTCTTTCAAAATTGTTCAGGGTGGGAGCAGCATTGTTTTGCTTTATAAAATTCTCTTCAACCCAACCACAGGTAAATGCAAGAATATGAGATGATTTCATTGTATAGATGTCACAGAACTAAAAAAAGACATGCTTATGGTGGCTGGTGTCTAATAAAAAGGCAACCAAGTTTGGGAGGTGCACTTTGATAGCAGCAAGTAAGTTGCAGGTAAAACTTAGTCCCTTTGTAAAACGTATAATGAAGCAATAGAATTCTTAATGAATCAGATGACAATTGAGTGTAGGACTGGCCAGATATGAGATGACTTTGACTTAGTTGGCCAGCTTTAATATATTGCATTACATGGACATTTTTAGTAGCTTGGGGCACAAAATGTTTAAATGTCTTTAGTATATTGATAATGGGTTGAGGACCGCTTGTATTTGTCTTTGTGAATTTTGTGATCACAACCTCATTGCACCCCCACTTAATGTTTTTAAAAATTAGTGATGAGCAGAACTTTCCCTTGCTTGTTCTAGTTTATA
Organism: Xenopus borealis; assembly: GCA_024363595.1. NCBI lineage: Eukaryota > Metazoa > Chordata > Amphibia > Anura > Pipidae > Xenopus > Xenopus borealis. The sequence continues at coordinate 131,733,206 of CM044439.1, forward strand.
CAGGAGCAGTGGCCAGCTCCATGTTGAAGCTCTCACACTTTCCAGCTATTGTCAGGTGATCTCACTGATGGCTAATAAAAGGACAACCAAGTTTGGGAGTTTTACTTTGAAAGCAGCTTGTAAGTAAGATGTAGGTGTGTCATGACACTACCGTTTCAATCTCCAGCACATAAAGGAACCAAAACACTAAATTGTAAACACTTTTTTATCAATCCCTGTCTTGTATCCTAGCGTCCTTTACCAATTCTTGAATACCTGTTTTGACTTTCGTCTGAATCATCACATTAAAACCTCTACTTCTTTGACCCTTGCTACTCCAAACTTTAATCTCCTGTCTCTCTCTCTCTCGATTGTTGAGCTTCATGTTCCTACCTTAGGCAATCATCCAGTCTGAAATCAAGCTTCACAAACATACTCAAATTCCATCAAATTTTTCAGATCAAATCATTTCAGTCTGCACAAGGATCTCCTTCAAGGTAATAAATAGTGAATATGTATAACTATCACCCAAGTGCACAGTGGAGGTCTTTCACTGGGTAGTGTGGGACCAAGAGCCAGTGTCTGAGTGTAATCCAACACAAAGTTGTATAAATTATTAGTGTTCTCTGTGAAAGTGAAGCATACTCTGTTATGAATAGCTACAAGATAGTGCTATTTAACTTGTTTCCTAAGGCTGATGTTGTGATTCCAAAACTTCACTGCTTGAAAATGACTAGAAGTGCCCTATTTTGCGCTTTTACTTATAACTGCTGGTTCCAGATGACCCAGGGGGCTGGATATTTCACACTCAGTACTGAGCTTCAAAGTCAGGGATGTATGATACAGTTCTGACACGTACAGCTAAGAGTATTGCTAAATCCCAGCAATGTTGTTTTTTCATGATAGTAGAACTTACTGCAGTTCTGTACATGATATTGATCTGAATTATATTTCCTACTTTATTCAACTTGCTAATTTTATGTAGTGACTTGGGAATCTTGTTTTTAATTCATTTTTATCAAAGTCAGAATGAATATGAGCTTTTGATTAATTGCTGCTTTATAATGCCTCATAAAGCAAATTATAATTATTGTGTAAATAAAATTTGGTGGTACTCAGGTCCCATACTCTAATTAGTCATAAGCATCCTCTTGTATGGGTACCATGTGATCCACTGGTTTACAGTGGTTGGTAGTATGAAAAGTGTTTCACTGGCAAACATTTTTTGATTCCTAAGAAACTTTATTGGGTGAAATAAACAAAAACATTCAGCACAGATTGTTATAGAAGCGCTCTGCATCATTAACTCTTAATCATTAGACACTACCACTGATTATGTTCAGAAAAGTCACTTGCACATAGCAGTCCACAAAAAATTACCCATGTATACAGTACACATCTAATTGAACGTATAGTTCCATGCATTTAAATATGTTCACAGCTCTGTTTGTTTTTCTTTTTCATAAGAAGATGTGTCTAGCACTCTTATGAATACACATTTAAGTGTTACAGGGATTGGATGCACTGGAATTCAAGATGATGAGTTGCTTATATAGGGGAATGCTTACTCATGACAGGCCTCAATCTATAGGACCTGATTACAATGAAGAAAATAATTAAGATGCCTCACACTCCAGAATTTCTGCTCTTTATCAGTGGATACTTGTCCATGAATATCAGCAGCCTATTGATGCAGGGCACTGAGGGAAAGCTGGAGCTACTGCCATGCCCGAAAGTGGCAGTTGCTCCAGGGTTCTCCACCTAAGCCAGTAGGTGCAACAGCACTTTTTTCAAAATGGGAAACTGGAAGGACTGAGCTTTGCAGAGGACATCTATATGGAAGTACACCTATAATAATTGGTGTTTAAATTTGAAATTCATGAAAATGGATGCTGTGACATGTGGTGTGCCATTGAGCATTATGCGATCAATGTGACATCATAGCTAGTTTATTCCATCTGCAGACTGCAATATTGGATGCTATGTAAGGGTTCATTGATTTAGCCCAATCTACTGATATAGAAGTAGAAATAAAATATATATTTTTTTTAAAGAACAAACATTTTTATAAAGACTCTTTAGAACTGTAGGAACTGTGTGGGAGGATATTGCACAAGATAGCAACAGTTTAATGTTCCTGTCTTGCAGAATGTGGCTACAAACTGTAAATAAAATCTGTATTTAATTACTTGATGATTGTGTGTCTTTAAGTTAATTACTCTCATGGCTGAGCAGATAATATCATATATATTGACTTGAAAGTTGCTCTTAGATTCTGAACTTCAGAATCACTTGCTGTTGCAAAAATAACTGTACTTTAGACTTCCGATTCAATATTCATAGTTTTAAATATATATCACACTAATTAAAATGTTCCAGGTGGTTTTCACTGAAGAAATATTTTGCTAATGCAGAACAAAAAGGCACAGCTGATGAATAAACAAAAAATGATAGCACGCTGAGTTTAATGAACTGTTTGGTAATTGCATACATTTAATAGGAATCTCCAACCCCAACTGACAAACCAGGGAAACAAAATATTGATAAACACCTAAAATGGGAAGAGGTGATTTTCTGTTTTGCTGCAGGCTTTTATAGAGCTGGCTTAATGAACTAGATCACTATTAGCTTTTGAAAGTATGTTATGAATAATGATTTCATCCATAAATAACAAAAAAGCCAGTAACCCTGCCAGCTACTTAAAGTATCCCACCTTGACACATATTAAAAGGATTATCCTCTACAATAATAATAGCACCATATGCTCAAACAATATAGGTAGCAAAGTCAGCAAAGAAGGTCAGTTTTTAAAATACTTTAATGTCTCATTTTGGTTTTTGTGTCTAGTGAGGAATCTATACATGGGTCATTGATATTTTTACCAATGTAAAGGGGAGTTGGGAAATGTTTTGATTTCAAAGGGAATATAAATTAGCAAATCTGTCCTATTTTGCTTTTTTTTTGCTACGCATAAATTTTTTAGCAAACTAAATTAGCATCTATGGGCTTTTTTAATGGCTCCTTGTTTCTGCTTTGGGAGGGTAAACTCACATGCATTTTCCACGTAGTATACTGCTACACACATGTCCTACATTGTTAGAATACCTCCTATGCACTGTGCTATAACTGCTTTTTCAATAGAAAAAAAGGCTCCCATGTTGCCAGTTTCTTAAAAACGTGTCTGTAATTTTTGACATTACCTGTCGTCAACTGGTAATGGTATCTACTCTCTTATGTACCCATCACCTCAGGCAGACTTGCCTGGATTCAAACACTGGTCTGTTTAATATTTGGACTGTGTATTATCCTCCTGTGCCACTGAACACATTCTGTACACACCTTTCTGGTCTGTCCTATTACACTATATCATTCTGACTCTATTCTAAATGGCTAGTGTTCAATTTACTGCAGCTGCTGATAATTGCCTAATCACTTGTCTATTTAATCCAGACCCTTTTGCCTACCTTTGCTGGATCACTAAATCATCTCCTTGTTTTGTTCCTGAGTTCCATGTACCTGTGTTACTTGATACCAGAATTAGATGGTTCAGAGTAAGTCCCTTCCCACTGTTCCTTTTCTGCTTCTTGATTTCCTGCTTTTGACCCCTAACCTGTTTATAAGCACTTGCGTTGTTTGCTGCCTGCCCTGACCTTCAGCCTGATTATGGACTCATTTCTCTGATTGCTGCCAGCTCTTACCTTGATTATAAGGACTTGCCCTCAGTTTGCTATTACTGGTTTGTTCAACTTCATTTGGTCTATTATTAAATCAAGGAGATATCAAGCGCATAAGCTCCAATCTACCATGTACACTTCAATGTCTACTCCTGATGTGAATCATATACTACAGGTGAAAACCTTTTGTTTACCCATGAGCAATGGAGAGGAATGCATACATTTTCCTGTGTGCTATTTGGTGCCCCCCCTGGAACAATGGTGCAATTTCTAAAAGGGCTGCATTTGGTCAAATGCTGATTACAGAGTACTTGGCTAATATTTATACAGTAGTATTAGTACAGACATTTTTTCTGGTTAAAAAACTAAAACTCATCTTTGTATATATCTCACTAGGTATCTTGTCAAATAGTGAACAAAATCAAATAAATCACATTTACCATTCTTTTAGAGAATGTGGAAGATGTTCTACTATACACCAGTTTTTGTTAAAAAGATCAGTCGGAGAGGGACTAAAGAAAATCATTGTAGTGCAAGGTTTAAGAACTTAAAGTGGTATATAAAGAAGGATTACTAAAATTAGACCTTCATTTTGAACTTCTACTATGTATCAGCTGTGATAGTGTACAAAGGTTCCTGTAGATTCCCTTTACTTGCGTAGACATTGACTTCAAATATCACCAATTTTAAGCGGATGGGGGTTTATGATTTTCCCATTATCAGTGAGTGAGGCACAGCTCAATATCTCCTCAATATGTTTAATGCCACAGACCACGTCAAAACCAAATGGGATTAATGAAGAATGCTAGGAGGCAACCCAAATTTTACAAGTAGGCTGTTAGCAGCTGCATAATTTTGGTTTTCCACGATGAACTCTGTTTGGTAAACTTTCTTAAGTGGGTTCAGTTAATATGGGGCAACAATGTCAATCTAAATTATGGTAACTTTCTTAGGAAAGTGTATAACTGTAGGGTAATAAAAGTTTATTCTGCCTGAATGAGAATGTATACACTCAGGTGGCTTATTTATAATCTGCGAAATATGGATATTTATTATATGTAGATCAATAATGGTATCATGTATGCTGTAATTTAAGGATCTATAAAGAGGTTTTAGTGTAATTTGCAACTTGATGCAGTAAGAAACCATTATCCGATCAGAATATATCATATGAAGACTTCTGATGCATATTTCCCAACAAAACTTAATTCTTTTTAGTTTTAGCATTTCGATTGGGGCAATTTAATTCATTTATTTTAATTCCTTTATTTATATTATATTATTTTTCTTGATCTAGATTTTAAGAGTAGTTTTGCTTGCTCATTGTGTAATATGTGCCCAGCTAATTCCGCCTACTTTAATGTCCACTATAATGGGCTCATAGGGTGTCAATGCACAGAGCCTGCAGCAGAAAATGATATTGATTTTGTAATTCTAACCTATGGCTTTTGATTTTTTTTTTTTCAAAAAGGAATTTGTCTTCTAAATTGAAATCAATAAAATCAACACTTATTTCTTTAGATTTTCTTTTTTTTTTTAGTATAACAAAACCGTCTTCAACAGCCTGCCTTGATAATGCAAATGTATATGTTTAGTACAGAGTGTATTAATTACTGGCATTTTATTACTACTCTTGTTGTAATGTAGCAATGATCATAAATCCATATTAATGACATTTTATATGTCAAACTCTTGTTTTACTCATTAAGGTTAAAATGTATGTGCATCAGCCCTATTGATTATCTGCTCGTGTTAACAAAACTGCAGTTGAAGTATTAACTTACAAAACGTCCTTATTATTACTGGGAATATATATTATGTATTAAGTTATATTTTTCCTTCTAAGTTGCATTAACTGAGAGGCTATTAGCATAACAATTATTGCCTATTATTGCCTAAGAAACCTAAAGTCAAAATACATATATATAACATACACTATGCACTAGTACAAACAATATAATGCAGGGTCTTTTTCACTGGTGGATGGGATACTAAATGCTTTAGGGGGTTACCAAAAGCTTGATGAAAAATACATTTTTCTAATGTACATATGCTTCCGTTAAAGGGGTGGTTCACCTTTAAGGCGACTTTTAATATGTTATAGAATGACCAATTCTAAGCAACTTTTAAATTGGTTTTCATTATTTATTTTTTATAGCTTTATAGTTTTATAATTTTATATCCTTTTCCTTCTGACTCTTTGCAGCTCTTTGCAAATGGGCGTCGCTGACCCCTTCTAACAAGCAAATTCTCTGTAAGGCTACAAATGTATTGTTATTGCTACTTGGTATTCCTTATCTTTCTGTTTCAAGTAGGAAGTGGAAGAGAAGGGAGGGTTTATTAGGGCTTTTGCAGAAAAAAATCAATAAATCCGCCTGAAACACTACTTTTTTAAGCACAACTCTTCTATAACGAAATGAGTAGAATGCACTGGTAAGTTCTTATTTTTTACACAAAATGTCTCCTTGAAGAAACTTCCATAATTAGTTATTTCACATTAACAAAAAATATAAACATATTTAAAATACAACTAATCTATTTCTTTTTCTGCTTTATGGCCAGGCAGTATGTTCACTTTCAGCAACACAGCAGCTGGGTTTCCCATCTATATGTTCTCTAGCTAAAATAGACTGCTTCAGATCTATGTTACGGCTCCCAGACTGAAAGACAAATGCCTATTTCCTCTACTAGTAAATTCTGGAAGCTTAATTTAAACCTTAATTAGGTCATTATTTGTGATGAATGCTTGCTCTATATTCTGCCCTAGATATTCACAGAACTATGGCAGAAACAACAAAGTTTAAATGTATCTGTCACATTATGAGCCATGACCAAATGTTGGACTTGAAAGGGGACTTGAACAAAAAAGTCTGGGAACCACTGATGTAGAGAAAGAGCTCCACAGTATTGAAGTTTATGTAATGGAAAATGATGAAACTACTGAGAAGGCTAGTTTCATTAATGTCTGTAAAATGTAGAATCTATAAATAAGTATTTATAAGTTATGAATGGATTAAAATACATAAAGTAGTAAAATTAACTCTTAAAGCTCATTATAGTATTTTTCGAAGCAGTTCCACGGCTGTCATTCATTTACCATTCAAATGATTGAGATGCAGAATTGGTAGTTTATTGTGCATCTCTGCCACAAGTACAGTAACTGAATGTTTTATTTCGCTTGATTAGGGAATTGGGGACCAAGCAAGGGATTAGTTGATATAAAGGCCGGAGCTAACAGTTAAGCAAAGTATCTTGGAGTGGGTTAAGTAAGACTATACATAATGAGAAAGGACATGGTATAAAAGTATCAAAAAAGTGAATGAGTTGAAAGAGAGAATAACAAAGCAAGAACTTAAAAGGGGAGAGGGAAAATGGGTAAAATATATGTATGCCTGGGTGCAGTATCAAAACAA
>CM044439.1:131742465-131754304 GCA_024363595.1 Xenopus borealis
CTTGGCACCGTATGGATGTTTTATAAAGATATAGTATACCGTGCATTTCATATTGATATTTAATATGCAACAATTCTTTACTTTAATGATTTTATGAGTCTTTTCAACCCACTATTAATGTATTTTAAGACTATTCCTATTTCTGCTTTTACTTTACCAACGCTAATGTGAACAGGTAGGTAGAATACAAAGTAACGAGCTGATTCCCAGATGTGCATCAGTATCTAGTTATTCATACAACAATCTATGTTATATATTAAATATACAGTATTTTATATTTTACATAAGAATAATCTTATTATATGGGTAAAGAACGAGGCTTTCAGAAGTACAATGTTGGACAGATTATAAATAGAAATCCATACTGCATAGAAAATAAACAGCATATAAATGTATTCAACTGTAAACCGATAATACAGTGTAAGATAAAAATCACTTGGGTAACTAAAGTCTCTGATTTGGTAACATAAGAAGTGGTAAGGGCAGTGACAGGATGACAGGGACATTTTGACTGCTGCTGTTTTTCATCAGAAGTTAGTTGCAAGAAGAACACTCATGTACAACTAGCCAAAGAGGGTCACTTAGGCATACTGTGTCTACTATTTTATATACTTTTTTACATAAATACTATGTGCACAATAATACAAACATTCATACATTTCTTAAAGCATCATCTGGGGCACTACTAAGGTGAGATAGCAAGGGGGAAAGTTATTTTCATGGAATACCTCTACCTGTCTTAGCAAAACTTCTACTTTCAATTCATCAATTTGTATTTTTTTAGTAATTAAAAGGAGAATTGGACCCTGTTATAGTCACTCTGAGTCCCATGGTTGTACCCCTAGCAGAACTGAATCAGTGTGTTGTCTACAGTAGTTGCCTCATGCAATGATCTGGGGAGGCGTCATTCAAGGATTGAGAGAAGAAGTCCCCCTGGACTGAATGTAGATTTCAATTAGGCAAACTGTGTAGCCATACATTAGCCTGCATGTTAAAGCAGAAACATAGTGTTATTATTAAACCAAAATTATGCAATGTCTTTCATTGCAGTATTAGTATTGTATTAGTAGAACTGACAAGAACTGACTATGCACAAAACATTGCTGTACTATTATTATATTAGTTGGACTATTTAATTTTGACCAGCCCTTTTTTATAGAAATTATTTTTAAAAAAATTAAGGGTTAATTAAGGTAGAATCTTCCATTCATGCTGTTAGCGTGTTCATATTTTATTAAATTGATAATACATTTAACTTAAAAAACTTTTTGCTTTGAAACCTATAGATTTCTCACTTCTTCTTATAGCCCTTCTGATGATGCTTCCCCATAGTGCAGAAAGCTTTGGTCCAATTCATATGAATGCAACTTATCCCCTGCTGACAAGATAGCATGCTAGTGAATAGGGTTCTTAAGTTGATGGTATGAAAGTCTTCATAAAAGTAAAGTATTGATTCTTGCAACAATATTCAGCCTTTGTATGCTTAAAGATTGTAAAACTTTGTTTTTTTACCATGCATACAGACTGTTCTCTAGTGAACTCTTCACTTACAGTGGTATAATTGCGATAAAGAAATACAGAAAGGATACAAAGAAATATGTTTTGACAGAGATACAATGTCAGAGAAATGAAGACCCAAGCAGAAGAGATGGTTTAAGTGGCCAATACAGTGAAAAAAAATATTTATATTACATTTATTTGAAAGAGAAACTACCCCAGATAAGTGAAACCACAGTGAAATGCAATGTATGGGCGAGGGTTACAAATATTCACAGGGATGACAATTGAAAAGTTATATTAAAGGGCATCTGTGACCCAAAGATTGTTTCCCCAACTATACATTAGGTAGGGACCCCAAATTTTGAGTCATCACACTGTGTTTTGAAAGAAAAGGAATGTGATTTCCACAAAATATGGCTGGGGAAGGAATGGGCATGATACTTTAAATACTCTTAGTCTCCTTTTTAGAGTTGTTGTTTCCTAGGGAAAGAAAACAGAAAAGAAATGCTTCTATAGCGGGTACAATAGGAGGCAAAGGAAAATCCTCCAGAGCAAGAAAAATTTTCAGGGGAAGAATGGTGATGAACAAAAGACAGAAAGTAAAGGAAGAAGAATATTTTTAGGTGTTTTTATTCTAATACTGCCATGATTTTGTTTGCTTACCTTTGAAGAAACAGCGATAGGCTATCAATGAAATTAGATCATTGTAGGTTAATAAAATAGACAATCTTTTGTAAACTTTTTATTGATTTTGAATTATTTTGTCTGTTTCTGCGGAGCCCCTTGTATCTTCCAGGTAGTTATACATTGTCTCAAAATGTAGAACACATGCTAATAGAATTCATCATTTTAGCAGCTATGATATATAATGCCCCCAGCACTACCATAAATGAAACACTGACCAATATTTTCAATTGAATTTACCCACCATAACATGGTCGTACTGAAACTATGTTAGCTATTTACTAGCTAATACTGTATTTCATTAAATCTTTTCAGTTTTTTTCTTGCAGTGTACAGAAGTTGATATCTGATAACTTGAGTGTCTGTAGAATTAATATTCTAATACATCAATTTGAATAGGAAATCATGATTATATCTTGAATTCCTTGTATAGGAAGGGAACTATAAAAAAATTGCAAAAAAAAATGAATAAAACATTTGCAAATGAAAACCCTCATTGGCTCAAGTGCAAAGTAAGGGCACCATCCTAGCAGAGCTGTACTCAGTCCACAACAAAGCCTTGCACTTACCATCTACCCTATGGCAAGTGGTAAGGAGATGGCTGGCCTATGCCAATGAAAACTGAACAAAATTAATAGTCAGAAACCTGACAGAGGCAGCATCAATCTGCCTCCCAACAACACCCAGTCCCTTCCTCCCCTTCATTAAGATAATATACCAGACTGCATGAGATACTTTTGGTGAAAAAGGCCTCAGCTTTTTTTAACAAATGTACATAACTGACTGCCAAAATTAACATCAGTTAAGTGTAGGGCAATGTATACAATTAAATGTATATAATATTTAACAATTAACTTTCTTGTAACCTCAACAAACAATTATAAACAAGAATGAGGGCCCCTTCCATCCCTGCCATACACTTCAAATCACTGGCTTCCCCCCAGAGGAGCTCCACCCACTGTGTCTACAACCCTTGCTTCAGGAAGGGTGGACAAGAGTTGTTCAAGGTAAAAGAGAACACCCCCTTTAATTCCTTCCTCCTTTAACCCTTCATGTTTCCACCCTTCCTCACAAGTGTCAATATCATATTATTGTGAGCTCGAAGATGGAGACCACTGCTAATTTTCCAGTTCCTATAACTGCTGATTTCAATTGACTATACAAGAGCTGTCCCACTATTACAATATAATGGGGGAACTTTCAAATATATAGTATGGTTGTAGACCAGATAAAAGTAAAATGCTCATGTTATTAAACAATAAGTCAGTGGTGTCCTTCTACAGAACGTGTGCCATCAAATTTTCCACATCCACATCTAGCCAGTAGTGTAGTGTGGGTCATCCTTGGAATACATCTTTTTCCCTTGCTATTTTAATTTTTTCTATGTGTTTATGGATTCCATAGCTCATTTTTGAGTCTGGGGTCTTTTAAAACCATAAAAATTACCCACCCTTATTATATACAATATGTACTGTAAGTTTTACATATACTATAAGTGAAAGTTATACTGTAAGTGAAATGTGATTGTCATTTAGTAAAAGCAGTTTATTGCACAGCTACTTTTCCTGGTAAATGTAACAACAATAAATATTAGCACAAGAAATTAATTATTTAAGTATTATGCATAATGCATGTATTTATGTATATTTTATTTTCATTTCCCTATTTTTTCACATTTACAGTTGTAATTGTAATTTAAGTGGAAAGGTCATTGTTATATGAACTGTGTTATCTTGAAACATGCTAATTCTGTTTATGTATGTTGATATGCATGAGGCGTTACAACAACCTGAAACCATTTGTTGCTTAGTCCAGTATTTATATGCATATGCAGATGCTATGATATTTAAAAATATAAACATTAATAAATTTAAAAGAAATGCCTAAATTATTAAAAGCTTCATTAAATTCACCATGCTGATTCTATGCATATTTTGTAGTTATGAGACATTTGGAAAGAAAGCCCAAAACGAAAACATCTCATGATTCATTTGTAAAATTAAAATGGATCACAAGCTTGCCTTAATAGAGAGAATTCTTTTTTTTAGAAGTCTCTATGCCTTTTCAGTAATAATATTTTATGATTTCCCATTAAAGCTATAAAAAAGAAAATTTTAAAATATATGTGTATATATGTATATATATATATATATATATAATTTTTTTTTCAGCAGACTAAAATGTAATATTGCTTGGTTGCATGTTTTATAATGTTTACAAGCTTGCCTCCACTTATCATCATAAAGAAGGTCCCAGATTTTCATTGTCAGAATTATTCATATACAAATTGATAAATGATGAGCCTTTAAGTGACAGACACACTGAAATATATTGTCTATTTATTGTCTAATCATGGAGACAGCAGGGAGCATAGGCACACTGGTATAAGAGGCTTATGCAGGTTTGTCAGAGAAAGAAAATCCAAGGCTCCCAACTCTGTTAAAGAAATATGCATAGAAAATATGACAGGACTAAAAAGCCTATAAGTCAATTCTGATTCCTTCAGATACAAGAATCAGGAAGAAATGTGGGCTTTTGTGAAGAGAAGAATGCCCTCTCCAGTTTTTAACTTTTGCTGTCAACCTAAAAGCAATCAATCTCATAATGTGACCTTTCTACTGTTCAAGCTATTTATGGTTTTTGTCCTAGAACTGTGCATTATAGCTGACTTGCTTCAACACATAGCTTTCTCAGTTTATTAACCCTGGATAAAATGTGGATGTAACATTTTAGATTTATGCCTAGTGGACACACAATAAGATTTTTAAAGTTTCAAAACTAGAGTTGGAAAAACACCAATTTTGTTTTTGTATTAGTGAAATACATTTGCTAAAACATTTTTGAAAGAAAAAAAAAATTATCAGATCATGTGGCTCTGAACCGTATTTAAAGAGACACAGCATATTCTAAAAGGCTTGTAAAAAAAGACATATAACGGGCAGAGAGTACAGATTTTAGAGTGTGTTTTCTTGTGTCTGCATTAACCTAGACAAACATTAGAGCACCAAGGTTATTTCAGCCGTTTGAGATGCACAGCAAAAATAAAAATGACTGATGATTTGATCATAACTATTTTTGTAATGAGAAAAAATGCCCATTACTCACTACTACTATTACTTCTCACCACTTTCCTTTTAATTAATGGGAAGTACCATGGGTTGCACTAAAACATGAAACATGAAGATGCACTGCTATTTAAGCCAAGATTTAATTTTAAAATCTGACTTGGGGCTAGACATCTAGTTAGTTTCCCAGATGCCCTCAGCCATGTGACATGTGCTTTCACAATCTTCAGTAATTCTTTGCTGCTGCACTGCATTATATTACCCTCTCCACCCCAGCAGCCCATCAGTAGAACAATGGTTAAGTAACAAGTTAACAACTCCCTAAAACCTGTATTTCTAAAAATCTTCCCATGCCCCACCTAGAGGTAGATTTGAGAATGGCACTAAATAGTACAAAATCTAAGTTTGGCTAACCAAGTGGCTACTCCTTCAATTTCAATAACAAATCTGAAACAATAGCTTATCTGAAAGTAATTCTATTGTGAAGTGCTCGCTATTCTAGAAAGCACATGACCAGGCACAATAACCTGATATTGCTGCCAACCCACCAATATAACAACTAAAAAAAACGTTTTGTTTCAAGAATGAAATTTTAAATGATAGAATATACGTAAATATATGATAGATAGGATAAATAGTTATCATATTGAAGTGTTCAAGCTAAACTTAGTTTTGTCTGCTTTTCCCCACCCCAGTAACAGATTTGACACTAAAACATTTATTTTTTATTTTTTTTTTAATTAAATTTAAAGGACTGCATAGTGGCAATTACAAATACCCCCAGAAGTCATAACACCATGGCGCAGTGGCAATTACATGTACAAATTGTAAGGGCCCTTAGGCACAGTTAGAAGGAGGCAGTACGTCAGACCGGGTTCGAGGTACATATGGATCAGGCAAAAGAATGGTTAGTCCAGTCAAAAGGTTCAATCCAGGCAGCGAAGGGTCAATACGAATAAACAGGCAGAAGTCGGTACACAGGAATCAATAAGGCAGTCTAGAATCAAATCCAGGAATACACAAAGTGAAACCTATACTTGGGCAAGGCTGTAGTGCTCTAGCTCCTTTAAAAAGACCAGTTTTGGCACCAAAAGATGATGTCATGATGCTGGCGTTCAGGCGCTGGCACCTATTCCGTCACCAGTGACCAATCAGCATGCCCCAAGAAGTAACAACACCATGGCGCAGTGGCACTTGCATGTACAAATATCTCCAGAAGTCATAGTACGACATAGTAGGATCTTGCTTTGACAAGAAAGTGCACCAGTAGTCAGCACAATCATTCAAGGAAAACTTTAAATACTACAAAAGCAGAGGCACTGACTGACCATGTGGGTGGGAGGGTGGTGAGCAGGCTGCAGGGCTTTAGTATGATCAGTAGTTGTAGTTCCTACCTTGCTTTCTCCCAATGCTGGCCAATGAGCCCTTGCTATTGTTCTTTCCTTGTCACAGTCAGGCGAAGTAATTTTATCTGGCTGCAGGGCACGAGACTAGGAAGGAGTGGGTACCAGGGGAGCTGTAAAAAAAAAATCCAGCTGCAGAGAGGAAAAGATCCAAGGCAGTGAGAGAAAAAAGTCATTACAGGCTGCTACTGCACTTAGTCTGTGTAGAGAGATGTGGGATGTCCTGGCACGTGAAGTATCACATAGTTATCTGGGCAGGAAGCACTGTGTCACTAATATAATTAGAGGGCCTAGGGCCCGCCAATGCTGGGGCTCACCAGGTTTTTTTTTCCCATTGCTCGGCAGTCCTGTTCGACATTGTATATACAGGGCAAATTCCTAGGCAAATATCCTAAAGGCTGCATAAAGTTGCATGTATAGGCAGGGTCCCGTTCAGAAATCAATGGGCCCTTTACGGCAAACCCCCTGGAGCCCCAACCACCCCAAGCCCACTCCATATCTCGTCCACCCCACAGTAAAAATGACACACAGACATCAGAGCTAAACATTAAACCCCACTAAGCTATAAAAAGCCATTGGTGGCCAGCCCCCCCACACACATGTTATAAAAATCCATTAGTGGTCAGGTGCCCCCCTGCAAGTAAAAAAAAATTGATGGCCTGCCCCCGCCCCACAAATTATAAAAAGCCATTGGTGGCCTCCTTTAAGTAAAAAAAAAAATTGGTGGCCATGCCCCCAAAATTTTTAAATTAAATTGCATGCCAGGCTGTTAAGGGGGCCCAACCATGCTTCCCTTACATGATTAGCCAGGCTCCCCCTGCTGTCAGTGTGCTGCAAGCTTCAGAAGAGAGGACTGGAGCTCCCATACGTGCATGGTGTTCCTCCTATTCAGTTCTCTGTACCCTCATTGGTCACTTAAGTTTAAGTCCCTTTAAAGCTGCATTAGAATTGGATAGGCTGGATAGGAAGTTACTACTTTTCCTATCCAATCCCTATACAGCTTTACTGGGACTTATCCTTAAAGGACCAATGAGGGAACAGAGAATTTGAATAGGAGAATAATCCTGCATGCATGGAGCTCCTGTCCTATTCTCTGAAGCTTGCAGCACAATGACAGCAGGGGTGGCAGCTAATCAAGTAAGTGAAGCAAGGCCGGGCCACCATAAGACACAAAAACCTGAGGGCCTAAGAATACTTTCCCCCCTGATGGCGGCCCTGTGTATAGGTTAATATATATCCTAAGAAGCCGATTTACTAAATTCACGTGAATAGATCGAAGTTCGATCGAATTCGATCGAATAATGATTGTAGGATTAATTTGATTGGTCGAATATGCAAATTTGGTTTACTCGATCATCGAATAGAGAACGATTGAATATTCGATCGTTCGATCATTCGATCAGCAAAGGATTTAAAATGTAAAATTTATTTGACTGCCTACTTCGCCAGATTGAACCTATCGAATTGTAATAGAAGCCTAGGGGAACCCTCCCATAGGCTTCTGAGGCTAAGTCCTGATGGAATAGGATTCGCACGATCGAAGTCTTCGATCATTCGAATCGTACGAATTGTTCGAATGCTAATCAAATATCGAGGGAAAAACTAATATTTTTTGGGGAATAATAGTAAATTTGCCCCTAAATATTTACTCTAAAAGCTGTGTCATTAACCTTGAAAGTACTGTGTAATTTTGTTTGCCCCAATTTCAATATGGATTTGGAATAAAGACACGATTTTAGTCTTTTTTTTGCTAGCATTCCATCACCAATACTTGGCCAATTATTATACATTTCCTCATCTTCATCAATGCTTCATTCTCTTTCACAGTTGAAACATGTTCCCAATAAACTATTGCTTTATGGCATTATTAAAAAAGCATACTTGCAAGTAAACAGATTTGTATGCAAAAAACATTTGGATTGCAAAGTGAATATAGCTTAATAAGCTCCATTAAATCATGTAAGACACCATGTCTGGGTTTAAAGAGGTTGAAACCTCTACATCCACTATGAATTTTATTTGAGAAAAATTCTCTTTTTTCATAATATATGCTGCAGTAAGTATAGTGTAACCAATTATTCAATGAAAGCATGTCAAATGACTGTTTCTTGAAAAAAAAAGTTTTGTTGGATTTTTAAAAATATTTTGTATAAATGCTGTCTATTATTGCTTTAAAGGCTTTTAATTGGCCAAGGTTAAATCTATATAATATTATGTGTAGGAGCCCCACATTTGTGTGTAAAAATGATAAATGCTTGCACAGTAAGTAGCCCCTCATACATACCAATTAGTTTTCTCTTTTTATTTTGACAATTACAATTATTTATGAGAACAATTTTTATACTCAAGAGCATGGATAGATATTATTTAACATTTCAACATGCTTTGAACTCCCTCCAATTACCCCAGGAAATGAAGACAAATGACTAGTTAATATGGATATATAAAGGTGATTGATACGGTTTCCTCTAAATCCTGACATACATGAAATGCTAAATATACCCTTTCCTCTTGACCTTTTGTTCTAGCATTTGTATTTGACTCCCCATTTCAGGGACTCCATCAAGAACATGTTTACTTGACTAATGAGTTCCTAAAGTACTGTTAATTAATAATAGCAAAGTTGAAAATCTTTTCTTTGATAAGTATTATGAAAATGCATAA
Organism: Xenopus borealis; assembly: GCA_024363595.1. Lineage (NCBI taxonomy): Eukaryota > Metazoa > Chordata > Amphibia > Anura > Pipidae > Xenopus > Xenopus borealis. The sequence goes on from CM044439.1 coordinate 131,751,782, forward strand.
CAGTACAATACCTAATGAAAATCATTTCCAGTCATTAAAGGGATTCTGTCATGATTTTTATGGTGTAGTTTTTATTTCACAATTACATTGTTTACACTTGAGATAATTCATTCTACAAAATAAAATTCCATTCCTGAACCAGCAAGTGTATTTTATTTCAGTGTAACACTGATGTGTAGGCAGCCATGTCAGGTCATTTTGCCTGGTCATGTGCTTTCAGAAAGAGCCAGCACTTTAGGAACTGCTTTCTGGCAGGCTGTTGTTTCTCCTACTCAACAGAATGTGTCCCAGTGAGACCTGGATTTTACCAGCTGTTATCTTGTGTAAGGGAGCTGTGGAGGAGGGGTGCTATCACTCCAACTTGCAGTACAGCAGTGAAAAGTGACTGAAGTTTATCAGTCACGTGACTGGGGGCAGCTGGGAAACTGACAATATGTCTACCCCATGTCAGATTTCAAAATTAAATATAAAAAAATCTGTTTGCTGAGAAACAGATTTCAGTGCAGAATTCTGCTGGAGCAGCACTATTACTGTAACTGATGTGTTTTGAAAAAAAAAACATGTTTTCCCATGACAGTGTGCCTTTTAGGAATCAATAAAAATATTATCAGGCTTACAGCAGACTAAACGCTCTATGGTGAAAAAAGGGTTACCTAAGTATGTGTCTTCAAGCAGGTGTAGGGAATGTAACTTCATATGCTACTATATGAATTATATTGTACAGTATGTCTTGTGGAAAGGACAGGTTTCCATTGGCCAGAGATGTTATGGTAATTTTTTTTACCCTTAGAAGGAAAGGAGGGGTGAATGTGCTGAAGGACTTGAGGCTGGAAGCTTCAATAGGTGAGAAATGCTTAAGGTATGCAAAACACTTGTTTCAGAGAACAGAGACAGATAGGATCGGCAGTCACTGGGGACATTTGCATGAGTAGGAACTCATCTAAAAATGTACCCAGAGTAGTTTAAAAGTCTGTGGAGTATGGTCAGTAAAGTAAGTGGTACATTAATGTTAAACACCGGTGGTGAGAGGAGGCAGTCAGAAGAATTGAGTGCATGATGAATGCATTTCGAGGGGGGACTGGGGGTGTGGCACAGTAGGTAGCCAGTTTATGGCAGTGTAATTTGGAAATCTGGCACTGGTACCTCCATTTAAACAATTAAATTTCTTGAATGATAAAACTATTTATCATCATCCAATGTATTAATTCTTCTTCTTTCATTTTGTTTATCAATAAATCTCTTGTTCCTGTTTAAAAACACTGATTTCCTTTGAAAATGTTTTTGATATGTAATGTAGTGATATGCATAGACATGTTTGTGTTCATGCACATGAATAGAAAGCCTCTATTAATGGTTGATTACATCTGTACTATTTTTGTTCATGTAGAGATGTGCTTATTTTCTGTATCCTTTGAAAATATTTATTTAAAGGGGTTGTTCACCTTTGAGTTAACTTTTAGTATAATGTAGAGAGTGATATTCTGAGACAATTTGCAATTGGTTTTCATTTTTTATTGTTTGTGGTTTTATAGTTATTTAGCTTTTTATTCAGCAGCTCTCTAGTTTGCAGTGTCAGCAATTTGGTTTCTAGGGTACAAATTACCCTAGCAACCCTGCATTGATTTGAATAAGAGACTGGAATATGAATAGGGGTTGGACTGAACAGAATGATAAGTAATAAAAAGTGGCAATAACAATACATTTGTAGCTTTACAGAGCATTTGTTTTTAGATGGTGTCAGTGACCCTCATTTGAAAGCTGCAAAAAAATATAAGAAAATTGCAAATAATTAAAAAACTATGAAAAATAAATAATGAAGACCAATTGAAAAGTTTCTTAGAATTGGCCCTTCTACAATATACTAAAAGTTTACTTGAAGGTGAACCACCCCTTTAAACATTGGAATGCATTTTATGAATCAAACAGTTTAGGGGTTGCTTGAAATCTTGTATTCAAGCATAAATATGCATACAGTGTATGTTATTAAAAGTTGCTTCTGCACTAAAGTAGTAATATGCAAATATCGTATCTTTGTAGTGTTTTCTAAAAGAAAACAATAATATTGGAGGAGTTATGAAAAGTTTCCAATAAAACTGTATTTTCTGAATGTAAAATGATATCATTATGTTTGAGAAGAGACCATAACCATTAAACTACTAGTCTAGATTTATTGAAACAACAATGGTACTTTACTTTGTACATTACCCATATCCACAGCCAGGGGCAATCCTGCCCATTTTGCCACCTGAGGCAGCCTTCATTTTACCAGGAACAGCATTTTTGCTGCCCCTGGCAGGGGGGCACTGCCACCTGAGGCAAGTGCCTCAATTCACCTCTTTCGTGGAGCTCCCCTGTCCACGGCAGAATACCACATCATCAAAGAAGTACTTTGCCGCACCTTGAGTTTCATAACAAGGATTGGCTGTAACACCTCTGGGCTGAGGTGAACGCATTTCTCCCACAGGACATAGGTTACACTGTACACAGAATTTGAGGTTAAAGGGATATTGTCATGGGAAAAAA
>CM044439.1:131755739-131772625 GCA_024363595.1 Xenopus borealis
CATTTCTGCAGCACCTTTTTGATGAACGCCTCCTGATGACTTATTTTACCGGTGAAAATTGGAGTGTTGGTGCTGGCCTTAAAGAATGTTATTTCTGTATTTTGTAACAAAGCATTATCCCAGGCTTATTTTTCTATCAGCAACCATTTTTAGACACTCTTTCTATTGATATATGTTGCACTTTCAAGAGGACAAACTTACTGCAGCTTATCTTTGGGAAGCTATGATGCTAATTTATTGAGCAGTGATTTATATGTTTTCACAAGGCCAGTTTAATTCAGTGTTCTCTGTAAGTGGTGTCCTGAGATGTCCTTCTTCTTGCTTAAAGATAAGCTGATAAAATAGTTCTAAATATGTCACTGCTTGAGAAGGTACTTTGAGCAGATTAAAAGGAATAAGAAGGCTAAGCAGCCTTAAAGACTTTTAAAGTATTACTTTATTCCTAAGTCTTCTTCTTTACTTAGAATCTAAAACTACTTCTGTAAACTTTTGTAAATATATGGTTATATCAGCTAAGGAATGTTACTGGTGTCCTTGACAAAGAGCGGCATCATTTATTGATAAAGTTATTATTACAAATTATAGTTAGAAGTCCTGCTGACATACACACAAAGCAAAATTACTGAACTGATAAATTCATGCAGATTTTAAAAACAGCAATTACTATCACACTGTGTATAAAAGGCAGCATCATTACAGTGTAATTATAGCTACATATAATGAAACACAAAAAAGTTTGATAACATCACCTTATCAAAGCATGGTGGTAGTGATCAACCTACAGCAGCTAAATCTGGTGTTCAGAGATATTACTTAGAGGCAGGGATCCCTAATCAATGCAAAACAAATGGCCTATCAATTTAAATGATTCAGTGGACCAATTTGGACAAGAAAATTCTATTTAATTTCTCAAACCTTCCATATGTTGTACCCCCCCCCCCCAAAATAACTATACAGTAGGTCTGAGCTTTCAAATCCTATAGAATGCTATTTTTCTTCCCATTTTCTCTTATATGTTTTTTTTTTCAATTGATTCAACTAGCATGGAACAAACTAAACCTTTCCTAGATAACCAGAACCATTTAAGTTTAAATTCATTATTTTCCATGATACAGTATCTTTTAAAATTATTATGCACTTCTCAAATTGGATCCATACGTCATTGTATTGTTTTGTGTCATTTAATTTTAACTGGACAAAAGTGGTGTGATGACACTTTGGTTTCTACCTTAAGTAAATTGAACTAGGGGCATTGTGTATTGGTGATTCCCAGATAAAAATATGTAAAAATATATGTAATAATCAAACAAAAACATGAACATTTGGGTGTAATTATTGAGATGATTGCCACAAGCAGAGCTAGCATTTTTTAGATTTTTTATCATTTTGTGCCAATACTGTGCCTTTTTATCTTAAAAAAAGTTATGCGTGCAGTATTGGGATTTTGTGATTTCTTAACATTTTCGGTATGATAAAGTAACCTATACCATGGGGTCTATGTATCAAACTGTGTTAAAGAAAAATGTGAACAAATACACCACACATCACCAAGCATCACTGTGTATAAAACACCATATTTATAAAGCTGTGTATATCTGGCATAATATCCAGCAGCCACTTGAAAATGCTTAAAGGGACAGTAACTCTAGAAAATTAAAGTGTTTCAAAGTGGCTGCCCCCATTGCTACACAGCACCTTATTTATATAAACAATAGTAGTGTTTCTGACGCAAACACAGCAGTTTTACCAGTGCAGGGCAACACTGCATTATACCTACAGTATATTAATGTAAAACACTTTAATGTTTTGATATTACTGTTCCTTTAAAAGAACAGTGTCAAATACCTTTATCGGGCAGCGTAAAAATGAATACTAAATTCACAGTTTATTCACCCTGTTTTTTACACCATATTTTCAATGTAAATAATTTTACACAACTTTAGAGATCTACATGATTACACAAGACAAAGAAGAGTTCAGGATACTAAAATCTCTTCTTGTGAAGAAAAAAATGATTCTGTGCCTATGCCTTTTTGGTGATAGTGGTAATAAAAACTTACACATATGACATAGGGTTTAAACTTGAGATATGGTTTCAGGTTTATAGCAGACAGGAAGGGGCTCAGAAGCCTTAAGGTTGACAAAACACTGAACTAGACACAGCACAAAAGGGTACTGGGCCCAGGAACATGATCAATGAACTCAGGGTATCAGGTCACAGGAGCTAAGTCTACTTAGTCAATCCCAGTGACCAGGGTAGGTCACTGGAAAGGTTGGAAATGTGCTCTTGACCAGACCAGACAAGTTTTAACAAAATTACCCCTGAAGGTGAGATAAGGTGTTGCAAAAAAAATAAGTTAGAGCTTTGGGGATTAAAGAACAAGTAAACCTTTTTTTTTCTATCTGTAAATTTGCTCTAAACAGCCCCCCAGATTAATGTACCTTAGTCCCTGCTGCAAGTCTGCTCTGGTTTCTGTGTTATCAGCAGCTTGTTTCCTCTTCTTCCTGGTGCAGAGTGAAGCCCTGCCCCTTAGCTTACTGAGCTGACCTTATCTCTTGGACTAGTCCCGGAGATCATTTGCATACTATGACATAGCAGAGACCAGTGTGTTTAGCACCTTTTGCTTGGGGAAACTAGCTTACTAATGCACACACTGGCTCCCTCTTCCTCTCTATTGTGGAACAGCAGCAAATGGACTGCTCAGTAAACTAAGGGGCTGGGCTTCACTCTGCACCAGGAAGAAGGGGAAACAAGCTGCTGATAACACAGAAACCAGAGCAGACTTGCAGCAGGGACTAGGGTACATTAATCTGGGGGGCTGTTTAGAGCAAATTTACAGAAAGAAAAAGAAAAACATTTACTTTTCCTTTAAGCAGAGTCAAATAGGCTGAATGTCAGGACAGACAGCGCACAGTCTAGTCAGACAATGGCCCGAGGCAGGCAGCAAGTATCAAAAATCAGGGAACAGGCTGAGGTCAAATGGGAATGGGGCCAATGGAGAACTGTCCTTTTTTAATGACTCTACAATATAATATTACATTTTTAACTCTATTTTTGCCAGCGAGCTAGAACTTTACAAATAATCACTATCAACATCCTTCGATTTGCAACCCTGAAGTCAAAACACATGTACGTTGTACTTTAAGATGCATCTGGTAGCATTGTTTCATGCACAGGCATCAAGACAACCTACAGGGCTACACATGAACCTTGATACCTATGTATTGCTAAAGAATTTCTCACTATAACAAGTTCATTATACCTTAAGTTTTGCTTCAGACAGTAAGAAGCTGCTTAATTCACTGAAGTAAGCTGCTTTCATGTAGTAATTTTTTATAATAAATACCACCTATTACGCATCTCTTCTGGAATGGTGCACTCCATGTGAACATGTGCAGAGTAAAATATTTTATAAATATATATTGATCTTTCATCTGTATTTTAAATCAAACCTTCCTAGCATGGTGACATTTTCAGAAGATTCTATGCACTGTCAATTTCACTCACATTCTTCATAATGAAAATAAAATAGACTTGCTTTACAGGTCAAGGATGAATGGAAGAAGAGCTTACATAGGAAATAGAATATTTGCTTTTCTTATATTAGTTTTTCTTTTATTCATTAAGGCCTCTTCCGGTTTAATAGATTTTGTTAACTTAAAAGATATGGAATGTGTGATATTAAAAATAAATAGTATTTACTGCAAGAAAGGTATGGCCATAATTTAAATCAATTGAGCTGGGGTTGTGTGCCTTTATGTAGCTATCTGTATAGATTAATTTGTCAGCAAACTGAATGCGCTGTATGTGTGCAAGAAAGTCTCCTAAATAAAACTAAATATTTATTTATCTATTGAACAAACTCAGAATCACTGGAATCACTGGACTTAGAATTCATTAGAATTCTAAGCCCTTTTTTTTTTCACTCAAGTATCATTGTTAATTGGTTTCATGTGTTCTGTCACAGGCACAAATGTAACCACACATAGAAACAGGCAATAGCACTTTGTTTGTTCTTCACATGGAAAGAAGAACAAACACACTGTTTGAGTTCATCCAAGCAGTTAATGCTCAGTGATCAGAATGAGTGATGTTGGGTTCCTTAAGCTCTGAAAATCTATTGGTTTTGATTGAACTTTGAACTAAGGTTTTTTTTTATTATTTATGAATATTTTTTATGGCAGAATTTTCTCATAGTGCTTAATATGTTGCTTATATGTTCTTCTAAGTCAGCCTGACACTGGACTAAAATCTGATGAGGGAATAATACCTTACACTTCACAGATCAAATCAGCTGATATCACATAGCTATGGGGTGACATGCATTTGGAATGCAGATTAGAAAATATATAACACTACTTGCATTTTTGTGTGTTAGAAGCCTGTAAGTGCATTTATAGGAATAAACTGTACCTGCAATAGCTTTGTTAACAAATGCAGCAGATGGAAGATCCCACGCCTTAATAATAATACCTTCTATTAAGCAACATCTGAAATTAAAGCACTATATATACCATATCTGCCGACTGCCTACTGCTCCCTATTAATCACAATATCCCTAGGAAAAAAATAAAACAACCTTTGCATTGGCAGTCATTACGTACATTGAGCACTTATGTTAAAGTGGTTGAGGAAATAGCATTTCTACTTGTTATTGCTTTCCTCCCTACAAGCTGAAAAGATATGCCCGGGATCCATCTTCATGACAACCTTTACCAAATGTACTATTAATGTGCAGTAAAAATGCTGGGAAATAGACAGTAGGAGCTTCAGATATCATTTTCTTTGAATGAGATAAAAATTGAAACGTGAGCAGCCAATTGTCTTGTGAAAGTAACATTCAATCTTCAATATTTTCTGATCCTTTTGTTTATGGATGCTGTAAATATAGCAAAGACATGTTCACCATAGGACTCAGAAAAGATGAATAAATACCTTTTGTAATGGCAAAACTTGAAAATGACCAGATGTATGATTTATGCCCCAGAAGTTTTTATTTTCATTCTGATTCCCATTTTGTATCAGTTATATTGTTTTCAATTGAAAATAACTTGATGGTTTTTAACTTTGTCAGACAGATCATCACTAATTAGTTGGTATTCATTTAGGAACAACAGTGCTGACTTGTAAATAACACCCACATTTTGACTACAAATTCTGTATGGTATCCAGGAATATATGGAAAAATGATTTGTGAATTTAAGAGGTTTTTTTATACTCAAAAACTTTCCAAACTTAAAAATAAAAAACTGAAAAGAATAGCTTGAATGCAAGAAGTTTGTATATACTAAATTTGCAAAATTCAGATTGAAAAGAATGAAAAAGTATTGCCTAGGAAAACTACTTTTTACTTCTACACGATTTAGGCAGCTTTTAGATCCTGAATTTTTACATTCAATTTTTGAAAGCTCTAATTAAATTTTTTTAGTTTTAACACCAATTAGATCAAATTGTGGTAAAAATTCTAATTTGAATGTTGATACATGGCCCCCTCATTATTAAAGCCTCTTTATTGTGTTACTTTGATTTGCTGTAATTGTAATACTTTGTACTGTTACACCTGAGTAATTTTTGTTCCAACTGTGTACACCTTTCATTAGTGATATCTGGGGTGGGCCTTGCTTGGCAGCTTGACTTGTTCCTGAATGAGCAAAATTATTCAAAAATAGAAGAAAATGGTGCATATTCTTTCAGTAGCCACAATCCACCATATATAACAAAAGGTTCAGTGACCAGCTCCATAGAAGTATTAAAAAAAAGTTGAAGCTGAAAAAAGGCAAATGGTAGCCTGAAACATTGTTTTTTTTGTCCAGGGTTTAAGCCATTCTATAATAAAGCATTTTTAAATGTATAATGTATAATTTTATTTGTAAAGTGCTGTTAAGGAGCTGCAGTGCTGTACAGTGCATAAAAGTACAATAAATATAAAAGTATACATGGGGGAGACAAATCACATAATAAATATATACAGAATCATATCAGGACAAAGAGCTTACTTGCTATGTGGTAAGAGACATAGTGGGAAGGAGGTCCCTCCTTCGTAGGATTTACAGTCTAAGCAGATGGGAGGCTAACATACAGGCACACATTGGAGATCGAAAAGTGGAGGCTAAGGCATAGTCAGTTGGCACAGGACTAGGCTGATGTTCTAGTACTCCAAACGGTAGGCTCTTAGTTTTTTCTTGAAGAAATTGGGAGAGGATTGCTTACGGAGGTAAGGAGCAGCATGATAGAAGGGTTTGAGACAAGAGGTGGCAGTGGATGTGGATGGTGTGAAGAGAAGGTGGCTCGGAGAAGAGCAGAGAAGATGACCAGGAACGTATAGTGAGACAAGAGAAGTAATGTAGTGAGGAGCAGAGGAGTGATGGGTTTTGAATGTTAGTAGAATGATTTTATGTTCTATCCTTTGCTTAACAGGCAGCCACACTAAGGATTTTGGTTGGGGTTGAGCAGATTCTCTTTACGAAGAGAGCAGAAGGATCCTGGTAGCAGAGTTTAAGACTGATTGGTGGGAAGAGGGATGGGAGTCAGGAAGACCAGTTAGGAGGAGATTGCCATAGGCTAAATGGGATAAGATAAGGGCTTGGATTAGTGTTTTGGCTGTTGTTTGTGAAAGAAACAGGTGTATATTGGCTATATTGTGGATGTTATTGGCAGTATTATTAATATGATTAGAGTAGGAGAGGGACTGGTGAAAGATGACTCCTAAGCAATGTGCTGAGTTAATGATCATGCCATCAATAGTAATGGTGAAAAGAAGAGATGGGCTCAGTGTGGGTTTCATTCTGAAACATAAAGATTCAGGTGGAAACTCTGGGACGTGCACCGAATCCGATTGATTGGAAAATACAAGTGCTGACTTAAAACGCTTGCTGAGCTCAATCTTGGCCACGTTGACCTGTGGTGCTGTTCATTGTACTTTTTATTATAATGAAATGGAAGTTTACATTTAAAAATGCATACATTTGTGCATGGATTTTTTCTGATGGATCTGGTACAGGATAGTGTGTCATGCAGCACTAAATGCTTTTTCTCTGTAATGATGCCAATTAGGGTATAATGAATCCTTATTGGAAGCAAAATCAGCCTATTGGGTTCATATGTTTAAATTATTTTTGGAAGGCTTAGGGTGTGGACATCCAAATTAAAGAAAGACCCCTTATACAGAAAACGCCAGGTCCTGGGCATTCCTGATAACAGGTGCCTTACCTCTAACAAGAAATAAAGGCTGTTCCATCTGTAGTGATGTGTATTTTACACCACTTATACATGTGATTATTGTATGTACTGTATGTTCCAATAGTTGACACGTGACATCAAATGATGGGATCCTAGGTATCATTTTTAGTGCCCTATAACCTAGGTAAAGTTCAGTTCCCACACAGATCATGCATTTAATGTACTGTAACATATCTCACACAGAGCAATAGAAAAGGTAGAGAAAAGCTATTCATTTCAAATGAAGGTATGTCTTTTAAATGTCCCACAATCTATCTGTAGTAAATCTACTTGCTGCAATGAACAGATTGCTTGACTAACCCTGCAAGATTTGCTTGGACTTTATATTCAATAAAGCACATTTTCTTGGATATGCAGAGGCAGGTACAATATCACACTGTATCAAGAGAGAAATGCTCTACACATCTAGACAACTACATTATTACTTACTTTCTTTCCCCTCTATAACAGTCATTTTGATAAGACAATAGCCAATTCTATAAATGAAAAATGTTGTCTCGCTGGCGAGATCCATTATGTCACGTCCAGTTCATGTGACATGACCAAATAAAAATAATAATAAAAAGTAAATAATGCAGAGTCAAACCAACACTATTATATTGATGCAATAACTTTAACAAACATTTGCCTTCAAATAGTGCATCCCTCTGACACAGGAATACTTAAATAAAAATAACATTGTACTTATTTATGATCAGTAGTCACAGCACTAAGAATCATGTTATTTCCAATTATATAGTTGCTACGACTGGTTCATAAGTAGCAAAGGCAAAGTCACAGTATACTCCAGAATGTACCTCTCCTGTAGGTGCTTGATGTTGCATCTGCAAGTGTACCCCATGACCCGCAAGCATTCTGCACTTTCCCTTTTGCCTTACAGATGCAAGTCACGATTGTTTGCATGTAATGCACTAAGAAGCACAAAGTTTTGTTATATTTCAACTTTGCACCTCACTTTGGCAGGTGTAAGTATTTTGAAATACATATTACACAAGGTGAATAATCACAATATTTAGCACTCTGCACTCCTTTCAAGAGGGATTAAAATGTATAATTTGTTTTGTAATGTTGCTTTTGCTGTATGTATAATAGATGCAATAACAAACACAGACTTTTTGCTCCAGATGACTTGAGGTGTTTCTATTTGTCCAAGTAATATTTGACATTAAGTAAAGCTGTTGTTGTGCAGGAGTGAGCAGTTCCTTAAAGTTTCACTTTTAGTGCAGTGTATGACGCTACTGTAATTCTGCTCAGCATGTTCTCCAGTCATTTGGAGTTAGAAGCATTCTTAAAAAAAGGTTGTAAAAAGGTGGTCTACTCCCTTTAAAAGCTCCTAGGGGCAATCTGTCAATTTACATTCTCTTTCTTTTGCTCTTTAAGTTGCTTTCAAAATTGATGTGTCTGGAGACTGACAGTTTAATGGCAATAACAATGTTTCTGTGCTTTTCTGCATGCTAGTTACAGCCTGAATGCTAGAATGCAATACATATTGAGCCACTGTCTTCAGAATCATTTACACAATAAGGCTTTTTTGGAAATGAAAAACCTTAATTTTTGTTCTTACATAAATAACAAATAACAATATGGCATACGTTACCCTACTAGACCAATATTTTCTGCAATATTTCTGCAGTTCAAAACAGTAAACAAGCGTGTGTTGTACATTAAGAACATTTAGTAAACACTTACAGATGTAGGACCTTTGACTGAACGTTGAAGTGATGAGATTTATATTTTCTGAAAAAGCCTCTCAGCAAAAAAGTGTAATTGAGACAAAAATCTCAATTGTAATCTCTATTGTAATGGCAAAGCCCAATTATGAATGTTAATAAATCCTCCACTTTATTTAGGACCCTACATAGTGCCGTTTGTAAAAAAATACAGAGTCAGGGGGTAAGGACAGTGCCCTGTTGCAGCCTGCATCCTCTGGTGCTCACCAACATGTGCATATGGATAATTCCAAGACAGACAAAGGTTTTAGGGAAAATGTAAATTGTGTAAAAAAAACAGTTGGGGAAAATATCACTGTGGCAAATAAAAATGAAAAGATTGAGAAAAATTGAGAAAAAAATTTGTTCACATTTATCTGCCAAGATTCACAGAATTTTAAAAATTATCACAAATTATAATAAATAAGTCCCTATATTTAGAAAGCTAGTCTTCTTCAGCTTCTACACAGGAAAACATGACCTAACTTGTAAAGGTATGGGACCTGTTATCCAGACTTTTTGTAATTTGGATCTTCATACCTTAAATCTACTAGAAAATTGTTTAAACATTAAATAAACCCAATATGCTGGTTTGGCTTCCAGTAAGGATTTTTTATATCTTAGTTGGGATCAATGCAAGGTACTGTTATATTATCACATAATCCAAAAAATTTGGATTATTTGGATAAATGGAGTCTACGGCAGATGGCCTTTCCATAATTCAGAACTTTCTGGATAATGGGTTTCTGGATAACAGATCACAAACCTATAGTGTCATATAGAAAACAAATGAAGGCAATACTCAAAGAAACCCCAAAAGATACTTTGATGTACAGACCCAAAGGGTTTAACTAATATTAATGCTTATAAAAGGGCAACATATTTCACAGTACTGGACAATGGTTGTGGAAGAAATTGCACATAATGGAACAAGCAGAAGCACACCAAAACATGAGGTCAGGAAGCCCACTCCCTGCTTATAATTTAGAAGTCAGAAAGAGTGAAAAGAGAAGTCAAAGAAAATTGAAAACAGGAAATAAATTGAGTTTGGCAAGATGATGATAACTAGTTTCTTTGGCGAGTACTGTTTCAATAGATGGAGCAGCACAGATAATAAATAGAACCCCAATTAAGCAAAGAATGCAGATCACTGTACACAACCCTTTAAAGAAATGAGAAGGAAACTGCAGATGTTTATGCAGCTTAACAAAAGAATGCTGAGTAAATAAGTAAATAAGAGTAAATAATCTAGAAAGACAATGGGAAAGTAATATTGGAGGAATGTGGTTATGCTGGTATTGATGAGGTTGTGAATGATAAATGAGTTCTCTGTATGGACTACACACAGACACATCTAACTTACATACTTTTATATAACAAACCATAGCCATATTATTATTGTAATTGAAAACATTAGTCTGATTACAGATAAGGATCAGAAAATCACCATGGACTAACAGCAGACAACGAAGACAGAGCCAAATAGAAATACTGTAGTAAAATGACATAATGTAGCCACAGAAATGGCATTTTATATATATATATATATATATATATATATATATACATATATATATATATATATGTTACAAAGCTTTACATTATGCGGAATCAGTACCCCTCTCACAAATAGCTACAAGCTTGGAATAAGAAAATAACTCCATGCCAATTAGAATGTTTTGTTTACCACATACAGCCCTCAAAATGTACAAACTACTCTGAAACAAACTGCTTTACTGTTGGAATTGCACATCAGAAAAATCTACACACAGTTTCCAGCATTCCAAGATACTTGCTGGAGTAACTCTGTTATCTTAACTCATAAGGGAAGGGGCACACAAAGCTACTAGGGGAGATTAGTCGCCCAGAAACATATCAATCCTTCCTTGGGTGACTAATCTCTCCAACCTGCCTCCTTTCCGTAGGAATGGCACTCGGAAAGCTTTGGTTTCCCAAGTCGCCTGAAGTTTCATAGTGAGGCAACTTCTGTCGACTTCGGAAACTGAAGCATTCTAAGTGCCATCCCACTGGAGATTTACACTCTAGACGGCAGTTTTGGGAGATTAGTCGTCCAAAGAAGAAGCAATTTGTTGCTGGGTGACTAATCTCCCCCAGTAGCATTGTGTGCCCCTGCCCCAAGTGATGAAACTGCAAATGCATAAACTAACCACCTCTGTCTACAGTGATAAGCCAATGGACTAGGCTGTCTTTCTTTAGGAACTTTATGCAGATATTCTGTCTGAATTTCAGACATTTTCCCACTAAAACCTTTTTGCAACCACACTAAACTTAACCGGAAAGAGGACAGGTTCCACATATCGGAAAAGAAGAACTAAATGAAAAACTGGATTACATGTAAGGTTCTAGATGTACTTTTTTAAATTGCCTATCCATTGCAAGGTAAAGTGTACAGTAGTATTTCCAGATCATGTATGCTTTTATAATGTTTTGCTTCCTAGTGAGCTTTCTCATCTACCACCATTTGTTCCAGTCTCCTTCCTTCCTAATTTTAATCTACGTTGGTAACTTTTGTAAATTGTAATTTTTTTTTTCTCTCTGCAATAACAAAACAGGATCCTTACTAAGATATGATATATGATCCTTATTGGTGGGAAACTAATCCTATTGTAGTTTTTAATGTTCAAATGATTTTTAGCAGATTAAAGGTTTGGACCCCTAATCGCAGGTCCCATACCTGTAAATTTCCAAAACAATTTCCAGGACCAGGAAAAAAAAAGTTACATATATATATATACATATATATATTCGTATTTATATATTGTATATGGCCCACCAGCATCTGCACAAGTGCACAGTAATAGCACATACTGCTTTATTATATATTTATATATTTAGCAGTTTTTGTTCTTTAAAGCAGTTCAGATAAGCTATATATTCTCTGTGCCACAAAACAATACAGACTTTTCATAACATTTGGGAGTAGCTAGTGAATAACACTTTTACCTTTCTCTAGCATCTGTCAAAGCTATTTGCTTAGAACCTTTCCATATGAACAAGCACTGACCACCTGTTTATTTAAGTGAACCAATTTATTCCTTTTCCTTTGCAGTTCTGCATGATCAGATATTTGCCTTGTAGGTTTTGTTGTCAGTAAACAAATGTTTAGTTTACGCAGCTTTTCTTTTCTTTAGATAGGCTGAAAATTACTTGCTGACTCAGCTGCACATTTAAACACTGTCAGAAGCATGAATGCTGACAATCCTAATTGCCTTTAGTATATGCCTAAGCGCCCTACCGGCTGGATGAAAGACGCAGACTTTCAAGTCTCTCTTATAATTAACAGAAGCGTTATTGAGAATGTGACTAGTAGATAGAATAAGCAATTACGATAAAACAAAAAAATCTATTGAAGTATTAGTGACAAGGGTTTCAGCAGTGTAAGGACATTGTGTAGCTCTGAATTACTGATACTTGCAAAGATTATGGCACAGCATATCTGCTTTACATTGGCTTTTTTGAGAGTCTGGAACTACCATTTTAAAACTTCAATGTCAAGGTTACTGGCTTGTTAATTACCATCTATAAAGTAGCTGAGAAAAGACTTGTAAATGCCCAAGATGGATAGAAAAGGTGACAGCCATTGCGTACTACCATCATCTGTTCAGGTGGTGTAGTGAAGGCAAACAAGACAAGTTCACTATTGACCCCAGCTTCTTTGCCAAGAAAATAAACAAATCCACTATACCGTACTATATATTATTATGATTAATTCCAAAAAATATAGTAAAGTTCAGATTATTAAATGAATAGTTTATTATAAAAATAAAAACTGGGTACATAGTTAGCCAAAAATGTAATGTATAAAGGCTGGAGTGACTGGATGTCTTACATAACAAAATCCAACTTCCTCTGAGTTATTCAGTGACTGACAATTGGCTATGATCTACTTAGCAGGAAGTAGTGTTCTGGCTAATATGTTAGACATCCAGTCACTCCAGTCTTTATTACATTACATGTTTGCCAAACTAACCGTATTGTTATTATTATTATTATTATTAATAATAATAACAAGTATTTTTAGAGCACCAACATATTGCTCAGCACTGATATTGAAAATATTTTGCACAGTTTAACTATTTACCCAGTTTAAAATGCTATTCTGAACAATTCCCTTAATATACAAGCATACCAGCGAGAAAACAATATTTTAAAGTGGAGCTCTATCTTATAATATGGCTGGTGGTGCAACATGCCAACACGGGGAGGCCCATGTATTAAAGGTTTAATTTTAGTGGTATTAGAGCTTTTTGAAATCACAATACTCTCTAAAATCATGAATGCCATGAAAGTTATTAAAAGATCCAAATATAAAAATACAGAAGAAAAATGTGCAGGCAAAAATGCAAACACCTCTAAAACTTCTAATTTTCAAATAATTACTAGCAAAAAAAATTCAGATAACCTCTAAAAGTCTGAATGGCTAAAACAAAGTCCAATAGGATAAGCGCAACTCCCATAAAACAAAGTCCAATAGGATAAGCGCAACTCCCATTGACTTCTATGGGACCTCAACTGCTTTACCCTTTTTTTATGATTTCTACATTTAGGGCAGATTAATCAAGGGTTAAAGTGAAAATTTGAATTAAAAAAATTTGAATTTCGAAGTAATTTTTGGGTACTGCGACTAAATTCGATTTGAATTTTAAAAATTTGACTATTCGAATATAGAAGTACTGTCTCTTTAAAAACTTCAACTTTGACTATTCGCCTCCTTAAACCTACCAAATTGCTGTTTTAGCCTATGGGGGACCTCCTATAACCTATATGGAGTCTTTTGGTTAAGTCTAAGAAGTCGAATTTTTTGGGGGGGAAATTATTCGAATAGTTCGATCAAATGCGCTAATCATTCCATTCGAATGTCTTGAATTCAAATGAAATGGACCTGTTCGATCGAAAACGGTCCATTTTCATTCAAAAAAACTTTACTTAATTTTAGTTGGTCGAATTTATAAGTATGTTTACTTCGAAATTTGACCCTTGATAAATCTGGCTCTTCATAAATCTCATTTTTTAAGCTGTTTTTTATTTAAAAAACCTAATTTAGGGAAAAAATTATTCATAAAAAATAAATCCAAATTTTTGTAAATAAGCCCCTTATTACCTGGCACATGATGTATGTTGACAGGCATGCACTAAAGATTTATTTAACATCCAGGCAAAACTGAGTATCTTACTGTGCAGAGAGTGCTTCTCTGCTAAATGGGCCCCAATGGGAAGATCTTTATTTTTACGATACCTGTCACTTAGGGCCCATGTAGTGGTGAATTAACGATGAGGGTACTAAGGAAGGTAATGCTTTATAAACTGCTACGTAAGTATGTTACAGTTCTAATCATCTACAAGAACCAATTAGAGGGTAGGATTTTCTGGTGCTCTGTTTAACAAGCTCTGTTTAGCAAACATATCACTTGGACAAACTTTGTTTGGGGGATGACACTTATTGCTACTTTGCAAAGTAAGAGACTGCTGATAGTTGATCTATCCTTAACTATGTAGTGCTACTTCAGTATCTCAATAAGGAATATAGCCTATCCACTGTAACTTCTAGTAACAGATACTCCCTGGTAACATGGTACAATAAACTCACAGGAAATTACTGCCCAGGAATAATAACAGTAAATGAAAGAAAGAAAGAAAGAAAGAAAGAAAATGTAGGGGGCTGGTAAATTAGTTTTATTTCTCACAACAGCAGTAGGACCTTGCCAGAGTACTGCACAGGAAATTTTAGAGGTAGAGGGAAAAGAAGGTTTGCTACTGTGACTGCACAGTGGGTTGATTGATACAGACGCTACTACTGGTTGTGCTAGGTGACAGCTAGTTTTCATACTATCATTGAAAGACTGCATATTTAGGAGCAGCAGCAGGGCTGCTGAACTTCTCTCATGGTGGGAGATGCCCCTGCTGGTAGAAGAGTTTGGGGCCGTCCTCTCTGTAGGTAGACACAGTCTAATAAGGCCTGAGGCAAGAGCTAGTAGGTAATAGATTGAGTAGACACAAGTAGGTAATAAAGTGAGAGACCTGAGTTCAATTCCCACTGTACATGTCTAACTATGAACCCTTGGGAGATCTTGACAAAAAAGTATAAGAATAAAAAAAAATAATTTCATAAATACAAATCACCTTCACCTTGTCCCAGTAATATAAGCTTTAAATATATTTTTGCTCAGAGGAGAAAAACGGACCTCACTCAGTGATATGTTATTTATTTTACAGAAAAACCATAAAGAAATTCTACTTGTGTCAGCTGCAGTGGAAAGTGACAAGTGCATTAATCATATGGTGACATAGTTTACATAGTTATTAGCACATCAGCTAGATCTGTTTAAAATTACAATATGAATTATGATTTTAAAATAACTATGCTAGTTTCTTTTAAACTGTCAAGGATGCAAAAATAGTGCTTTAACTTTCGACTATAAAGCTGGTGCATTTTTGTAAATTAATGAAATCAGTCTATTGTGTCAGAAGTGTTTGAGAAGGGCTCTCACCAAACAATACATAAATGCCTGGGTGCTTTAATGAAATTACAACAGTCAAAACACAATCAGCACTCGTGGGTCTTGGAAAACATATTTCAAATATTTACTGAAAATGAATGTTTCGATCTCCTGAGAGAATAAAATACAGCTGGAATGATCCATCATTTACTTAAATCTTATGTACATTTAGGGGCAGATTTACTAAAGGTCGAATTTGAGGGTTAAAAGACCCTCAAATTCGACCATGGGAATTCAAATTCAAATTTGAAGGATTTTTACTGCAATTTGATCCATGGGAATTCGAATTCAAATTTGAAGGATTTTTACCGCAATTCGATTGGTCAAACGATCTAATATAAAAATTTGATCGATCGATAAAATTGATCAAAATTTTTGATATCCAATTCGGTAGGTTGAAACTGGTAGGTTGGCAAACTAGGCAATCGAATAAAAATTTAAAGGGGAATTACTTCGACTGTCGAATAGTCTAATATTCAAATAGATTTTTATTAGATTCATTCGAATCATTCGATTTGATTTTCAAAATTCACTGGTCGAAGTTGTCTTCAAAAACATTCTAAAATTCGAAACTTTTTGAAAATTCGATCGAACTTCGAATCCTTCATGTGAATTTAGTAAATCTGCCCTGTACTGTTCCATGCAATTTTCAGTATGTGTAGGTTGGGTAGAAAATCCCAACTGATGGCTTTGTACTTTGAATATCGGGTTGTTCATGGGGCAAGTTTCAATCAGGTTTACCTTTACCTGTGCTGGATTTTGCTCTGTTAAGGTTAACCTTCCTGTCTGCTTAATAATCTTTAACACAATTATATATTGTAGGAAATTTACAATTTGAATGTGTATAGCCAGCATTAGTAACTAGGATAGTTATAGTAATAATTAATGATTGTACTGAATTAACTTTTTACCTATTTTTAGAAATGTAAGTTTTTAATTATTTCATGTACTGAACCTGGCAAAATCTGAAAATGAAACCTAAAAGTCACATTTTATGTTTTTTTTTTTATGTTTCTATATAAAAAGCTGCTCCTTATCTCACAGTCATACAGACTACAGCTTGGGAAAGTGGGGCAGGTTGTTAACACACTGCTGGGACAAACTTAAATCAGGCCATTAATCTATTTATTTAAGTCAAGCTTTTGTGTTTTTTTTTGAGCTTTTAAACTTGATATTTTGAGGTATTAGAGTTTTTTCAATATTTTTATTCATTAGAGTTTTTCTATGTATTCATGTTTTTTAATAAATAGGTAACTTTCATTTTGTAAATGTGAATTTAATCAAAGTAGAAAAAAACCTCTAAAATAATACAAGTCTGAATTTTGATTAATAAGGTCTTGTGGCTCAACACCTTCTTCCTTTAAAGGAACAGTTCAGGGTAAAAATAAAAACTGGATAAATAGATAGGCTATGCAAAAT
>CM044439.1:131782895-131820226 GCA_024363595.1 Xenopus borealis
TAGTGGTGGATCTTTTTTCCCATAAAAGAGATAAGTCCACCATAGACCACCCATTTAAATTAAGAACTTTCATGTGAGACAGGATAGGTGGGTGATGTTTTGTTCTATTAATGCCTTTAAGAGGGGCTTGAATGATTTCTTGAACAAGCATAATATCAAAGCTATTGTGATGTTAAAATTGACAAACAGTATAAATTATGTAATATAGATATATATGTGTGAGCATATAGATAGGTCAATTTAAGAATGTTTTACAGTATGTATACAAACTTAACTAGGTAATATAAATATTGAATATGTTAAATCATCAGATGATAATGTATTAATTCACAAGAACTGTTCACTTGCTATGACTGCTTTACTAACTGTTGGGGGGTGGCACTTCCTTGTAATGGGTTTATAAAGTTGGGCTAGCATTTGTTTTATGGGCTTGCTAAAGGGCTGATGTAGTTGTAAACACCACTGAAAAATATAAACAACTAAAAACTTCACAATGAAAAACAAAAAATACATAATTTAGAAATTATAGAAGTATATAATTTGTACATTAACATAATGAAAACAGTTTACTAGACAAAATATAAAGATAAAAATTGCATTACCCTTCTGATTTCTATTTACCAATATTCTACAGACAGACTACCTCTGAAATGACAGTCTATAAACATAGAAGAAGGTCAATCATTTTTGCTCCAACCTTGCTGATTGGGATGAATGTCTATAAAAGCTCAGGAGGCATTTCATTTAAAAAAGGATATATAACTCAAAACAAGTGATATCCAAATGAGAAATAGCTATCACCATGCCCAGGGACAACCTCAAAAACCACCATTAATAATAACTGTGTTCCCCTTGTTATTTATAAAACACATCTAGAAGCCTTGCACAAAATAATGAAGTTACTTAAACACTTGATGCAGAATCCTGCAAGACTGCAAAATAGTTTCCCAGAACTTCTCCTTCTGGCATACAGACAACCTGCAATCTTCAGATTGTATTGTTTGAAGCTTATATAGTAAGTAGAGTC
Organism: Xenopus borealis; assembly: GCA_024363595.1. Classification (NCBI taxonomy): domain Eukaryota; kingdom Metazoa; phylum Chordata; class Amphibia; order Anura; family Pipidae; genus Xenopus; species Xenopus borealis. Next base: position 131,783,923 of record CM044439.1, read on the forward strand.
AATGTAAGTATAAAGCTGATCCCATGCAGTATGTACCAGTACCAATACCAGCCTGCAGGGAAAAAAGCAAAGTGATCAATCACCTTCAAATCTTGCACTGTGGTCTTTCTAATAATGTGTATGAAAATTGTGTGTATGAAAGGCATACATGTCCATTAACCGGACACACAATTGGAAACATTTATGTCTGTAGACTAGGCAATATTCAAACGATTTTTATTCAATTGAAAATGGACATATTCGATTGAATTAGATCCATTTTCGATCAAAAATGCCTCCCCCAAAAAAAGTTTTTTAACTTCGAAATTCGACCCTTAGTAAATCTGCCCCTTATGTGCCTCAAAATTTTATAATTTATAATATAAGACAATTAAATGTATCAATTACTTAATATTTCCAGCTTTGATGAATGTAACATGGTCAAAAAATGTATAAGTGCAACAGCATACAAAGTGCTAACTGCAATTTTGGATGCAAGTCACCATAATTTTTAACCACACTGCTGCAGCAATTCTAGTGTGTGGCTGCAAGGATTGGTTGCATCTGATACAATTATTGCTGGTGTACATTTTGTAAAAATGAAAATGGTCAGAATCACTCATCATTAAAATGATGTGTGGATGTGATTCTTTAGGTACAAGTACACTGAGTTTTTGAGCAGCCAACTGGAGTTGTGGCAGATGCACCAACAATGAATGAAAATATGCAGAAATGCAAGGGCATGCGTTTGGACACAAATATCTTTAATGAATGGCATTGGTTCATTAGTGACCAGCACATTTTTTTGCAAGGCATGGCTTCGCTGCAAAATTTTGTATTTTCACTATCCCTAAATTTACTGAGAAGAATTTGCTGCAAGAAAAAATCTCCTTGACTTTTATGCATCTGAAGTGAAAAAAAAAAGTCTTGAGCATAAAATATTTTCATGTGTCAAAAATGTTAAAAAATTATATAGACAGTTTCGAATATTTTATGGCAACTCTAAGTGGGATAGATTCACTCATCACTACAGTTCATGCAATGTCTTCAGCCACTTTTGGGTAACTGTGCTTGCATCTGTAAATGAACCCTATAATTTTGAAATGCTATATTATCTTGCCATGCTTTTCTATATGTCTGGTGCCCATCCAGGTTATTTTTACTTAGTTTTAGATGACTAATATACAGAAAGTGAGTGTACCCTGTTGTCCAACCTTTGATTCCTGGAGAAGAACTTGTATTTTTGTTCCCAATTATTGTTAGTATTGCTTTTGTTACTGATGTCAGAGTCACTGTTCAAAACCCCATAAAATATGTCTCTGCTTCTGATGGTTATAACTTTTAAACTAATAGTTTATTAACTGCAGCTCTTTCCAGTTTTTTCCATTTTATTATAAGGATGAAAGGTCAAGTAAGTGCACATTTAGGAGAGGGGTGTGATGGTTATAAAATAATTTTTGAGGACTGCCTGAGGGTCTCTAGTTGGAGGGTCCTGTTTGAGCTTAATTTATTAAACTATATTAAACTACTTTGTAAGCATTGATCTAATTTTCAATATTTCTCCACTTATTACAGGTGAACAATGTATAATTTCCTAACATTTTATATATTTCTAACTGCATTAAGCATTAACTTGACAGTCATGGCCTGAAATTATATATGGGCAGTTTTTTAATGTCATAGGATGGGGGGTTTGTAAGCAGGAGAGTAGTAATAACAGTGTTAAAATCTAGACAGAAAGCAAAATCTAATTCTGACTCCAACTGTGCAGCTGTGTCACAGCAGAGGGAGCCGATGTTTCTATGCATGTTGTAGATTAGTCAATTTAATACATTTTCTTTGTAGAGCAAAATTTGGAGAAATATGAAGGAAGTGGTTTGGAATTAGATTTATGCCATTTTATGGCTGTATTTCTTACTTCTAACAAACTCTCAGTACTCTAGCCACATCTGGGATCCACACTAGGCTGACAGTCATTAGTAAGTAGCGTTGGTAGAAAATCTCAATGGATCAATGCAATTTAAGGACATAATTTAATTCTACAGTTTTGAACCATTTTATTTCACAAATATGGTAGTTTTAAAGTAATAACATAGTGAGAATGCATTGGGGCTGTTTGGCTTACTTATTTAAATATTGTAGACATGAAGTTTGTTTAAATCTACAGCTATATTGTTATGTAGAAAACATGCATGTAAAAATACTCAAACAATAAGTGCCAACAAATTCCACATTTATTTCATCTATAGAGCCTATTTGTATCACTACAACATAAACATGCCCTACATAAACATAGATAGTTGCCTTGCAAAGCTTTTCGGACCATTGACTAATTCTCTTTAATAAATAACAAATCCTACATTGAAATTGTGTTCTCCATATGGTTGTAGCATCATGCTGTTGGAAGAATGGGTGGCATAAAATACAGATAAATATTTTGGGAGAAAAGGAAGCTTGGATGAAAGTTCAAATGCTATACCCTGGAGCATTCTTGGGCCCCTGAGATCCTAGGAGCCAACCCAAATGTTGTCTTCATTAAAAAATATATTATTGAAGTTTTTATGCCTGCTTTGCATAAAACTTTCTTACAACTTTTCATTTTATCTCAGTTCAATAGACACCATTGCCAGTAGCAGATATATAGATCTTTGCTTTAATTGTTTAACTTGTAACAGACTGATGAAATATTTGAACAACAGAAAGCTATTGCTATTGGCAATTAGGCTTCTGCAGTTTTGCACCCATTTTAAATGAACCCCACTGTGCACAGAACTTTGCCATACCATATGTTTTGGACTAGTATCCTGTGCTCACCTAAAACTTCTTGTTCTGAGATTATAATACAAGAATTCAACTTGTACGTGAAAAGACCCTTCTCCCCTCCCCTGTGTAGGCCCCCCTCCCCCCGGGCAAATGCCCCTAACTTGTTACTTACCCCTCCTTCCAGGTCCTGTCCAGCAGAGTTCACAGGCAGCATCTTGTCTCAATTACTCTTCATCCTGTACTGACCGGCATTTTCAGGCACATGTGCAGTACAAGGAATATACTGGTGCGGAGCTACTGCGCATGTGCTAAAAGTCACAAAGTTTTGATCATTTCTCTTGGAAAGTTAGTGACTTTCGGATGCATGCCTAGTTGGAGGAATCTGACGGTAAGGAGCTACTGTGCATGTGCCTGAAAGTAACAAACGTTCCGAACTTTGGCAACTTTGGCACCTCTGGCAAATGCAAAGTAGCTCTGCATTGGCATATTCCTCATACTGTGCATGCACCCAAAGTACAGGATGAAGAGCGTTTGATCGTTGACAAGATGGAGCCTGTGAACTCCGCTGGACAGGACCTGGAAGCTTACACAGAGGAGGGAAGGAGGGTTTTTTCACATACAGTTTGAATTCTCCTTTAAGTAAATTTTTGTGGAAAAAAAAGATTTTTTTATACCCGATGCTGCAAAAAGTTGTAATCTGAAAATCTGCCATCTCAGACCTGTCAAGGTCCTTTACAAGCTACAAAAAGTTATCGTCATTTGAGATGGGTTTACCCCTTAAATCCAAAGAATGTGGGGTGTTCAGCAAAAAGCCAAAAAAATTGAGCGATTCGGGAAAAATATTTGAAAAAACTAACTATTCAGGTTTTCGCTCTAGTTTATTGAGTTTTTTTCTGATTAATTTGAGGTTTTTAATTAATAAATAAGGTGAAATCGGACATGGTAGTTTGGTTGTGTTTTTTTAAATAAAATTATGAGATAAATTCGTAGTTTAGTAAATAACTGCCTAAAAGTCCATTCATTTTAATTATTTCTTCCCTGTTATGAAATTACCTGCACTTGTTTAAGGGGCTAAAAATCTCAAACCTTTTAATAAACTTGAAAAATAAATAAATATATAAATTGTACAAATACCTCAGTTACTTCTCTTGGGGGTGCAGAAATAAACATGATTGTGAAAAACATCCCATCAAAATAACCACAACTTTTTTCCGTATTTATTTCCATTTGAGTTTTATGTTATTTAAGAAAAATAGTGGCTTTTAATAAACTTGGGAAACAAATAATTTGTATATAAATATAAATTGTAAGAATGTTTTATTTACTTCTCCTGGTGGTACAAGTGCAGGAGAGCTAAGGGGTGCAGCAGGATAGGGAGTGGATGGGAAAACACTTTTTAAATGAACCCTTGATTTGTAACTTCAGTGATCTGCGATGGATAATCTGAAAAAGTCACAGTTTTTGTCCCATAATCCTAAAAAGTTTAGTTTTAGCAGCGAAAATTCAATAAAAATTCGTTTTCAGACCATCAACCATACAATTTGAATTGGTGCTTGATTTTGTTGCTAGAAGAATTATTGATTCAATTCGTGGAAGGGAGTGTGGTCGATTTTGCTTTCATAAAAAATTTGATTAATTAGAGTTTTAGTAAAAATACCCATTATATGCACGTTATTTTAACTGACTTATACCTTAATTATTAATATTGTGTTTAAAAAAAGTCAAATTTATTCTCTACCGTATTTATTAATAACATTGATGACATACAGTATTTAAGTTCAAGCAACAATGAATTCATTCACAGGCCTTAGCAAAACAATATGGCTTATTTTCAATGTTGTATGCCTTCCAGATTGCAATGCCAGGATCATTAAATTAAAACAGCAGGACATATTTTCACAAAATGCTATTACTTTGATCATGAATTGCATCAGAAACTGAAAAAAAGGTAGAGCGTTATTGCAGTTTTCATGCACCAACTGCAACATTATTACTTTAACATAAGATCACACACCAGGGGTATTATCTGAAACTGTGCAGACTGTGGTAAATAGAAAAAAAAACCTGGCAAAGGGACCAGACTGTCTACAAAAAAGAAAGAAACAACCACTTGTTGGAAAACATACTGAGTTTTGAGGGCCACAAACTTGATAGTCAAGTTAAATAAACTACAAATAAAACCTTTTTCATGACTAAATGTGTTTTCCCACAAAATGTCACCTGTACCTATCAGCCAGAAAAGTACGGGTATGGGATCCCTTATCTGAAAACCCATTATACAGAAAGCTCTGACTTACAGGAATCCATCATTTTAAGAAAGTAATTGTAATTTTAAAAAATAATTTCCTTTCTCTTCATAATAATAAAACAGTATCTTGTATTTGATGGTGTTAAATACTACTCCTCTTCGGCGCCATGTGGACAGCGGCACCAGCGCTGTGAGGTTGGCGTGCAGACGCGTAATGTCATCACGTTGTGTCTGGCACCAAAATTCAAAATTAATAAATGCCCGATTATAGGTTTTGTATTTTAAATTCCTGGGTGCTCTATATTTCCTGCTATATTGATTCCAGGACTTTGACCCTTGCCTGACCTTGCCTGACTTTGCTGTTTTCTGCCTACCTTTTGGAATTATTGCCTAGACTTGATTACAATATTGCCTTTTCCCATTCTGTATCATGAACTTGGACTATTAGCCCTAAAGCTTCCTCCTTGGACAGCACTCCTCCCATTGGGAGCCGATATGCCCCTGACAGATGGTAACTAAGCTGCATGAATCCATATTGAGGGCAAAACAATCCTAAATTAAAGGGGTTATATTAAACCTCATATTTATTTGGTGGGGACAAAAACTTGATTTTTTTTTGTGAAAACAAAACCTGGATTTTTCTAGATTTCTTATACCCCGATGATGCAAAAAGCCTGAATCTGTTTTAGACCTGTTGATGTCCTGTATAAGTCAATGGGAGAGGCACCTATCCCAATTTGAAGATATTGTGTTATGAGCTGGGTTTAGCCCAAAAAAAAAAATTAGCGATTTGGGAAAAAAGTATGAAAAAAAAATAAAATGAATCTGATTTTTGCTAGATTTTAGCAAAAGTTAGTAGAAGTTAGTAAATAAGGTCATATTGGCCATGGGAGTTTGGTTGTGGTTTTGTAATAAAATAAAGAGATTTAGTAAATAACCCACAAATGGGGTTATGTAATAAAAAGGCACTAAGTTTGCTCAAGGGCATAAACTTATAGCAACCAGCAGGTAGCATTCACTAGTCACATGTTTAAATGCAAGCATCTTATTGGTTGCCATGTGTTACTTCCCCAGGGCAAACTTAGTGCTTTATATTACATATAGGGGTATATGTTTAAATTATTTTTTGCATACACTGGCCCTTATTTATCAAAATTTGGAACAATATAATTGAAAAGGCTTTCCTAAACCTTAACTAAACTCATATTTTTAATAAGCTTGAATGTTTCCTTATCTACTAAAAAATCTAAATAGAAAAAACGCAAATGTGGATAGGATTAATACAAATATGAATACCTTGAAATCCTCATTTTTGTAAGAATTTATGTGCAGTTAAAAGGGAAAATAATCCCAAAAAACTCTTAAACCGCAAAGTAAATAAATATTTTACAATTTACTAAGCACACCTCTCATTTACTTGTACATGACCTGAGGTTTTTTACACTTACGTAAATGAGTAACAAAAATTTGTGCCTAGGAGAAATTATTTAAATACACAATTTTTAACTCTAAAAATGGACTTTAATAAGTAGACCCCTTAAAATATAGTGAACCAAATTACAAAAAGATTCTGGAAAACCTCACTTCCCAAGCATTTTGTACAACAGGTCCTACACTTTTATAACATTACTAATGCAACGTATTTCTTGCCTTTTGTAACATGGTAGTTTCTATATAACTGGATTACAGATAAAAGATCCCATACTTTTTGCAGAAATTAAAAAAAATCATTAGTTACTTTAATATTCTTTATGTGATATTACATTTAAGGCTTAACCTAACCATGAGTTCTATAACATCTATCTATCAAGCTCTCCATACCCTCTTTCACTCATTCTATGACATCAGAGAAGAAGGTAATTATGTGAAATGCTGCCAGAGTAATTCTATTGCAGATAAGAATAAAGAACGCTTTCCTCAACAACTGACTCCTCTGAGACTGCAGCACGAAATGTGACAAATAAATTCAGCCAAACATAAGTTAGATAGCAACAGTATATATTATCTTCAACCATGGCCAAATATGATTATCACATCATTCCCTCATTTCCAAACACTCCCATTTAATTGTGTGCATATTTAAATTGTAAAACAGAATTGTCTGTTACATGAAATATCAGGCTTCCATAAAATTACACAGAATTTCAAACCAGTGTGACATTGTTTCGTCTGCTTTAGCTTTCTTATCTCAGCCATTATATGGTGAGATTAAGAGCTACTGATTTAAAGTGAATAGTATGTAGGTTCCTTTGTTCTTTGAAGGGGTTTAAGAGAGCAATTTTACCTTGGGAAAAAATCATATTCTAATCCATCTCTAAAGCCTACTATAATGTAGCAATTAGTCATGGGAAAGTTATTTGACCTAATTCTCTAAAACTCCGATTTACCTTTTGTACATAATTAAATAGTGTGGTACAATTGCCTTTTTATATAAAATATCACATTTACATGAAATTATGCAAAGTTTTAAAATAGCATTACATTTTCTTATCTACCTTTGTTTTCTCATTTTAGCCATTATACAAGGAGATTAGGAGCTCCTGCTTGAAAGTAGGAATACTGTATCTAGGTTCCTTTGTTTTAGTAAGGTATTTAATAGGACATTTGTCTTTAGAATAAATACAGCTCTAACCCCTACAATAATTAGATAAGAAATGGAATGGGAGAAATGGAAAGAATGGACATTGAAGAAATTGTGGCTCAATAATCACACAATACAATGCCAGAACTGTTTTCCCTTTTAAAAAGCAGTTAAGTAGATATGACCTTTAGAACCGCCTACTGAATAAAGTATGAATAGCAATCAAAAAGCACCTTGCACTAACACCACACATACCTTTAGCAAAAAATATGATTAAGTGGAGAGAAGTAGGCAAAGTCTAGCCTAGACTGATACAAAGGGTTAAGCACAGACACAGTCACAGTTCCATGATTGGGTAGGCAGCATTTATGCAGCAACAGATAAACAGGCGAAAGGTCAGGACAGGCAGCAAAAGGCAGGTCACAATTAGGGTCAAAACAAGCAGGTAATAGGCATAAACTCTGATAAATGAGCCACATCATTCGGTTTTTTTCCCATGAAGGCAAAATGTGTAAAAAAAATTATAAAATTGCTCTACTTTTATATCAGAAAACAATGCAGCAATGCCCTATAGAAACCTCAGTAACTTCTATGGTGATGGAAGTATGCTAGTATGAAAAATCTAATGTTCAGGCATGGTATAAGGTTTTTTTTTTTTAAATGATTTTCATAAATTAACAAAAACAGAATAGTAGAAAGGAAGAAGAGAAAGGGGTACAGAAAGGGGTACAACTTATCAATATACAATGTTCACTAGGTGGCATTGTAGAACTTAACAGATCAGTTCAACTCTTACTGGCACGTAAATATTCTCTACTGTTTACTCAATTGTTGATAATTATTACGTAAAATTAATAATAGAATCTGTCCGTCATATTCAATGTAAGGAATCCAAGAAGTTTATCCAGGGGGCCCATACTCGGAGTACTTATTGTGTTTTGTGTGGGTGATTTCTTCCATTTAACATATTCTACAGCTGAAAACCACTCCACAATCCTTGGGGCTTCCATTGATTTCCAATTTTTTGGTATGTGTTTTTGCCTCCAGAAGCAAATGTAAGTTAAGAGTGTTTGAAATTATTTTGTCCTCTGTGATTAAGATCTGTGTTGGATTCTTAATATCCAAACTAATATTGGTAATATTATTAATTATTCGGGTTACTGAGGTCCAGAAGTGATCCAAGACTGGGCATGTAAGACAAATATGAGTATGAGAACCCTCAGCAGCATTACACCTCCAGCATAAACTGGACTGATTTGAGCTCATTTTGCTTAATCTTGCCGGGGTGTAATGCTGGTGATTAATTTTTTATTCGGCTTCACTTGCCGTAGAAGCCCTGAAAAATTGTAATATATTAGCAAAGATTTTGTTCCACATAATTGGTGTTTTTAAATTAATTTCTCTTTCCCAAGGCATGGTATAAGGTTACCTGTGATATGTGATATAAAGTGATGAGTGAAACTACCCCATTACTCTGCCGAAAAACTTCTGGCAAAGATTTTGTGAATTTACTGTGAAAATTTGCAATTGTTCACCTTTGAAGAGTCTCCTGCCTGTGATTTCTGTGGGCAATATTTATGCAGAACAGGAGATTACTCCTGCTCCACATAAGCATTGCCCACAAAATTGGCTGCCAGGACCAGCAGGAGAAAATCTAATGTTCAGGCATGGTATAAGGTTACCTAAGTGATGAGCGAAACTGCCCCATTACTCTCTGCCAATAAACTACTGATAATATATAGGAGAAAAAAAATGTAATTGATTTTTTACAGGGAATGCTGAGAGCTTTGTCTGTGGCAAAGTTTTTGCGAATTTGCTGTGAAATTTTGCAATTGTTCACCTTTGAACCATAAGCAGGAGAGTCTCCTGCCTGTGATTTCTGTGGGGAATATTTATGCAGAACAGGAGATTACTTCTGCTCCATATAAGCATTGCCCACAAAATTGACTGCCAGGACCAGCAGGAGATGCAGTAGTCAGAGCCAAAATAAACAAGAAAAAAAATGGCTTGGTTCCAATTTAGTGTTATTAGGTCTGAAAAAGAAGAGGACATGATAGTAATATATGTTTTCAATTAACATAATAGATGATGTTAGGATTCTGAAGAAACATTATGATGGTTTACAACAGTTAACCATGTTACAACCTTTTAATATGAATTAATTTTAAACTACCTTAAAAAAAATCTGAAGTTAACACAATTACTGACAATCTGTTTATGCAAAAGTCCTATAAATCCCATAACAAAGAAAAGCAATACACAATGGTTTCATAACTGTCTGATGAGAAATAAAAAGCAAATTTCTTAATGCACTTAAATAAAACAAGAAATTGTTTGCTTTTTTATATCCGTTTGTAAATCGTCTGAAATTGTACATTCCTTCACTTGTATCGTAAAAGTGTAGTATTACGTACAGATAAAAGCCTAATTTTCTTGATATACTGCTAAGTAATAATATAACCAAAATATATGATTGTTAATATTAAAATATCATTGTATCTCCTTTAAATTCCATTTTCTAAAATCAATAATGGAACAATTTCTCAGCCACCTCACATTTAAACTTCCTTACAAACTTCCTTACAAGAATATGGCTGTACAACATAGTTTGTCACTGAGAGTACCTTAGTACACAGATAATTACAGTTAATGATCAGAAGTTGGCTTGGGAATTCCACTCGCCACTGTGGTACCATCAGTTGAAATGAATGGCCTTAAAATGATAGTGAAATGCTATACCCCTGAACAATGTAGGTCTCTATAAAAAGATATTGCATAAAACAACTCATATGTAAAACCCTGCTTCATGTAAATAAAACATTTTCATAATAATATACATTTTTAGTAGCATGTGCCATTGGGTAATCATAAATAGAAAATAGCCATTTTAAAAAATAAGGACAGCCTCCTGGGATCGTATGATTCAACGGTGCACACAAACATACCGAACAAACTATTAAGTTAGGTCACACGAGCCAATTAACAGAGATTAACAGATTTTTTTTTTTTGCTTCTAACACTTCTTCCTGTTACACTTAGAGCTGCAGTATTTCTGGTCAGGTGATCTCTGAGGCAGCACACAGACCATCACGAAATGGTGGTTCAAGGCAAAAGATATAAAAGGGCAATATTTACTTAAATATATATACCAGGTAGGTAAGATTCTTTAATATGTCACTTAATTTGATATAAACTATCTGTTGCTCAAGTATTCATTTTCGGGGTATAGTTTTCCTTTAATTGTTTTATAAAAATTTGTAATGTTTTAGCTGTTTTTTGTAAAATAACGGGTATATATTTTAAAAATCATGTTTAATTATCTCACATAATATCAAGATGCCTTTCACCTAGCAATAATCTAAGTTCAAATTTTCTCATATCTGACTGTATTTAAAGAAGAACTTGAATGGGTTTGATCGAATAAATAATACTCATACATTTGAGGTAATTGTTTTTTTTGAGCCGCAGCATTTTGAGTCTCCAGGCATTTGGTAAATCAAGTGACATATTGTAAAACTAAAATATGTGAAACAAAAATGAAAATATCCTATTTCCATTATTAGAAAATCCAGTTCCCATTAACCTCAGTAGACTCTCAGCTGAAAAATATATATATCAATTCAAGTGAATTAATGGAAAATAATTTGTTAATCGAGCAGAAATATTATTAGCCCCTTTTAGCCATACAAAGCACAAATATTTGAACTCAACCTAAATATATGTGCCCTTGTGTAAACATGCATATAAACTGTACTCTAAATTCCTCCCAATATATATTGTGGCTTCCTGTTACCTCTACTGTGATCTATTTCCAAAATGTCAATGTGCATTTTGGTTCTTTTTGTTTTTTCACCCTGTACTCTATATTGATAATGTAACAAAATTCATGCCCCCCCACCCAAAAAGAGGTTCTAGTTTGTCCAGGCACAGTAACCAACAGTAAGCAAAAGGAATGAAAGCTGTTAAACAGGCATGTTAATGTATTAGGGTTATTAGACCTTTAGCAAACTTTGTACCTCTTGTTACATCACTCCATAAGATGTTTAATAACCTATAACTACCAATAAGTTGCTTTCAAATTGGTCAGTGGCTAATGGTACCTCCTGACTAGTGATGGGCGAATTTATTTGCCTGGGGTGAATTTGTGGTGAATTACCGCGATTCACCGCCGGCGACTAAATTCAAGAAAATGCCAGGAAAAATTAGCCAGGCGAAAATTCACCAGCGTCTCTTTTTGGACGCAGGTGTCCGTTTTTTCGACGCTGGCAATGTGCAAAAAATTTGGCGCAATGCCTCAGATTCGCCCATCACTACTCCTGACTGGTTGCTAAAATCTTCTCATATTGTAATTGCTTACTCAAACAGGGTGGAGACATAAGACATCCTGCATGTGCTCCATATTTTTGGTTATTCCTGACTAGCCTGATAGTTGTATGTCTTGTCCTTCACCTGAACAGTATCTACAAATCTGATAAAACCTTCTGATACCATTAAGCCAATAATATTCTTGCCTGCTCTACCTCTTCTTTAGTGTCATCTTCCTCCTTAGTTTATTCTATGTGGTCCAGAGACCAAGGAACCCTGATAGTGGACACCTGCAATTCTTATTGAAATTCTGGCAAATAAATGCATTTAGATTAAAAAAAACTGGTAGATTTGGGATAAGATTTTGTAGCTTGCACCTTGAACATAAATAAGCTCTAATGCCCATAAAATACAATTCTCTATTTACCCCTAATGCAAAACCTACAACCCTTTAGTTCAGTGAATAGAACATGAACGCTAATACATGTTTTTCACTTTTATATATATATTCTTTATTTTTAATGGATCCCTTTGTTTTATACTAGTAGTCATGTACAACATCATATATATATATTTTTTTTGCAGTTGGGAATAGCCTTATTGATTGCTGTTTCTCTGCTGTAGCTACAGTATGTATCATTAGCAACTAAAGTATAACGATAGAAACATGCTTATCGTACATTCTGTTTAAGCACATTCTTTTATGGATTGAAGAAGCCAATATATTCCTCCATGGTCTCCAATTTATTTGTACAAATAGTACAACATGGCAAAAAAAATTCCTTTCTTTGCTCAGATGAACTTGATTCCCAAAGTCCTTGCTTGATGTTATCCCAAGAGGTAGAACTTAATTATTAACAGTACTCTACTGGCAGATTTGCTTCTGTTAAAATTGTGCTTTTTATAGATGCTTGCAGTCCTGTGGTTATATCAAATGGTATCCAACTTTCAGTGAGAGCTAATGTCTGCTTACAGGCCAAAGTATGTAACACATCAGAATACATCTGCAATGGACGCGTTGTTTGGCTTTCATTGCTTCCTGCTGATATTTATCAGCACATTTTCACCCCATGCTTTCACATTATCTAAAACACTAATAAAAGTGCTAGTTCTGCCCCTTTCTATCATGCTGATTTCCTGCTGTGCACTTAATTTCCTAGTGTAACTCTTTTTGCACTGTATAGCAGTTAAATCCCAAGAAGATTTTTCCTATAAAATGTACCTATTTACAGTAAAATACCCTGTCCTCTGTTTATGCATGACATTTATTATTTACAGAACAGGCATGGTATATCTCATCTGGAAACCTGATATCCAGAAAGCCTAGAATTATGGGAAGGCAATCTCTTACATTTCAAACCATTTTAAACTAACACTTCTGTTTTTTATTATTTTTATTATTCTCTGTAATAATAAAACAGTACACTGTATTTTGTGATAACTAAGCTGCATAATACTGTGTTGGTGGGAAACAATCCTATTGGGTTTATGTAATGGTTAAATGTTTTTAGTAGCCTTAAGTTTATGCTGATCTAAATAACAAAAATAACATTTAAAAGGAAAGCCCCAGATCTCAAACATTGCAGATCCCGATATCTGTATATGCATTTTTATATAATACCAAAGCTTTTGAAATAGCCTTGCCTTTCCCAAATCCTTCCCCACTTTTTTTAAGATTATAATTTTTTTCAGTACATTTTGGGATAATAAGGATGTCTACTTGTAGAGTTCAAGAAGAATATAGAGACAGCTTTTTCTCTTAACCAGATCTCAGATTTATTAAGTCAGCACTTACTGTATATACAACTTGTGGGCTCCACTCAGGGCACGCACACACAATTACTGATCCTGCCTAATCTCATCCTGCAGATTAACATCTTCTTTCCCTACATTGCCAGAATGGCCACCACCCCTCTACTTCCTTCCAGAGTGATCCTCTTCCTGATCAACTTTATTGATAGCATAAGAATTTTGAACAAAACATGTTGTTAATTTAGATTGACTTTAAGGAATTAGCAGAAAGGACCCTTGGGTCTAGAGCCCAATATCACAGCTTTATGACACAATATAAATAGAACATTCTAAAAATCAAAGGTTTTTCAGGGCCCAATCCAGTCCTCAAGTTTCTTTACATAGAAATAGATGAACAGAGCAATTTCCTCACTGGTGGAACAGGTGATAGTGGCAAAAAATAATACTTAACTAGCCATAATTAAACTTTTGCCTGTAGAATGCTAATAAGCCTAGTACTGTGCAGGCATCTGTTGTTCTTGCTGCAGACATATTTAAAGAAAAAAAGGCATGATTTAATGTGGAACTTCCATTGTATATACATGATTCTGTTCCCTATTGTTTTGGGGAATATTTTTAAGGAATCTGGTGTGTGGAGCAAAGCAGGGCTTACACATAACTTTGCATGCTGATTACCCTTGCTTCTGGCATGTCTTTAACTGTGCTATCGAACCCTGTTCTGCTACATGGGCTGTCAGATCATAGCAACAGTTCTAATATGTTGAATCTTTAATCCCTGATGAATACTTGAACAAGTCATTTCAGTGTGGAAAACACATTGCTAAATATGAGTCTATGTTTATGCCTTTATGCTACTCATCAGACATTAATACTGTATATTAGACTCGTAATGAGGACTGGTGCTAATATCTTCAACTCTTTAATCAATTGGGTATTTTCTTAGTTTCTTCTATGTATCTTATCTAAGAACGAGATGTATATTTTGCTGTACAGGCTTATGATAAAATTCATATTTTTTATTTCCCCTAATGAATAGAGTATGCTTTATTGTTTTTTAATACCTTTCTAAGATTAAAATAATTTTACAGGTGCAGATTTTCTAGATTTGTTTAAATGTCTGGCAATATGCAGCATCCCAAATTCAACCAATTACCATGTCTCAGTGCAGTAAGCTGCATGAAATGGTGGCCAATGTCACAATAAAAACAATCACAAGCACTGCAGTCCAAAGGCAAATCATTGACTAAAGTGTAATACTGTACAAGTAAAATTACTTAAGCTAAAATGTAAATTGTGTATATCTGCAAAATTTACACAATACAACACTGGAGCTCTAGAATTGCCAAACGTCATACTTCTGTTGTGACTCATGGGTTTTATGCAAAACACTAAAGCTTAGTCATTGACTACATGATTGCATTATAGTTTCTGTATATGATGTTATTTCATTTTTTTCCTTTTTCCCTTTGCACCATATAATTAGCACAGTGAAATTGTCATGTTTGAAATTATTTAAAAATGTAAAGTTGTTTGTCACAATACTATAAAGTACTTGAATCAGCTATGGAAGTGGAAAATGGAGTTAGTTTTCTATGGACATTCCATAAGTGGGGAACCAGTGGAAGTTTAGGACCAGGTTGGTGGAGCATATACCAGACCACTAGGCAGTTAGGTGGGATCCAAAATCTTTAAGGAATGGGAAAAGGTGTGCCTACCAAGAGATTCCAATGCATTCTTTGATTATCTGCACATACTAAATTGGAGGATGAACCCTGAATGTTAAACATGAGCATGTACAGAACAGTTTCTACACTACATTTGAGATCATCATGGGGACCATGTTTTTTCCACCTCTGGCATTTCCCACCACTTATTATTGACTTATTTTAGCCTTGTTTCACTTTCAGATATGGGAATGTAATTAACTGCTTTCAGTTTCTGTACAGGAGGTATTTCCCCTCAGTATAATGTCATTCATATTTAATTACAAGTGTACTGAATATTTAGAAGCAGAAGATGGATGTATATAAAGCTGATTATATTTTCTGCATGAGCTTCTTCTTTGTGTAAAATATAAACAAGCAGAATATCTAAATATAAGGCATTGTTTTTATTTTGTTCTCTTCATTCTTTATTTATAATAGTTTAACATGTTTAGAAAACAATATAATTGGGCAATGTTTCATTGTTTTGTAAGTAGTGTATGAAAAACAAAACAAAAAGATTCTCTAACCCAAAATGACTTGAGGGAAGTAGTATTTTACTGTTTGAGCTTGAAAAAAGTAAATAAGTAAAACCTCTGCTTTCCTCTTCAGATCCTATATATAATCTCCACAGATCTTAATGCACACTTAAGCAGATATCTTAATACTGTGAATTGTTGATAGGTTTATCAAAAATCTAGTTACATGTCGATGAGCATTGCACAAGTTTGTATGCACTTATTTATTTAAAAGAAAATAAATCAGTCTGTGTCATTATAAACTCTGTTAAGATATTAGATGTCTTTTCTTTGCCCATATGTCTTATGTCTGCCAGAAGCACAATGTCTGGATTCTGCACCTTTTTTCCCATTCTTTCTATTTTTGCAGCTTGCATCTGGAGCAGATATTCCCATATTTTTCTGCTATGCTGAAGGGCTGATCTACTGTATCTTTAGATATGTCTTAGAGATTAAATAGATTTTAAACGCAAAAAAAAGCTACCTACACCTTCCTAAACAGTATATGTATTTTATATTTCCCCTGTCTTTCCCTCCTTTTAAAGAGATAGCTACCTATTTTGAAAGGTAGGACCATTAGACTTTGTTTTTTAAGGCTTTGGTAAATAAACACTATTTGTTGAACAATAGAGTCTATGGAAGATTTTTTTTTACATTTATCAACAGTTTCGTTACTAACACATTTTCAAAACAAATATGCAACAATTAAACACAGTTTGCTGTTTTAAGCAGTTGAGCTCCATTCAATGGTCTAGTAGTGCTCATTTCTGTTTAGTGCCAACACTCATGCAGTTCTGCAGTCCCTGTTGCAATTCAAAGTAAGTGAAGTAAGCGAAAAATGATTAGGAAGGGCAGTAACCCATGGCAACCAATCAGATGATTGCTTTCAGTGTTCAGTCTTCAGCTGGCTGAAAAAAGCTAATCACTGATTGGTTGCTATGAGTTAATGCCCAGGAGCAAATTTGCCCAGTATTTATAAAGAAGCACTACTATGTTTGGTAAACAAATGTTCTAAAACATTTAAATGCAAAATAATTTTTCCCTTCCTTGAGTATGTGTAAACTGCATTTTTAGATGTAAATTCAAGTCTTTTGTCTTTAATGGTAGTGCAGATTACCAATGAATATTACTAGCTGGAAGGCATTTTGCTATTTTTTCCCCTGCTTTCTAGGCATCGGTTAGCTTTATTTTCAGTTCTTTTTCATTATTTTCAGTTCCTTTTCAGTTGCTTAGAGGATTCCATCATTGCTGAGTGACAGCCTAGTGATCGGGGTGATATAGATTTTATTAAGTTTTACACTTTCAATAGGTGACAACTTCCACTGGCTATTAAGGCCTAATCAGAAAATTAAGGTTAGGAAACGTGTAGTATTTATCAATAGACAGTTAGAATGGAATCCAAACTTTTGCACATGTCACAATGACTATTTTTTTAGTTCCTTTGTTTTAAAGCTCATGAAATTAAAAACAAGTGTGTTTTAACATACGCAAATATATCTTGTTTAGTTAATTTTAACTTTTGTGATTATTTTTGAATGCTATGGTAGGTTTTGTAAATAACCTGTTTTCTGAAGAGGAACTACCCACTTGTTTCTGGGATCACTGACCATTTTTCTGTTGATTTGTGTATATCAATATTTTCACTATGTGCCATCCATGTTTCTAATAGCATCATAAAGTGTTAAATTAGACTAAAATAAAATATAAAAGTATTATAAAGTGTGCCAACGAAATAGCACTATGGAATTTTATAAATATAAGAAGGCATGGAAAATGAAATAGGAATTGCTTTTATGTAATTCATTTTGGATAAGGGGTGTTTTCTTGTACAAGTACTGGCAGTTGAAAACAATTTATTCTCACATAAAATGTATGTATATTCTATAAGATAATGTATATTATCAATGGAATAATAAATCGCACACAATGGATATTTTAAAGCAGACATGTTTTATTCATATGGCCTCTATATAAAATTCATTATATAGTATTGTTAGAAGGAATATTAATAACATAATAAATTCAAACTGCCACTTTGTAAAGGAAACTCAGGGTTCTCTTTCCAATATAGAATATTTTGGATTTAGGCACTAAAAAAGGCTTTATATAATATCAAATTATTGCTGAAATAAAGAGATATTGATCATGATCACATATTGAATTCTCCAAGTACTTTCTAATCATTTGGGGCTTTAGTAGGCATTGGTTAAAACTACAGAAAAAAACAGATCCATGTTGTGAATTTCTTTTTATGTGAGCAGGCTGAATGATTTGTTTCCTTTATATGCCACAATATAGTGAAGCTGTTAGATTCAGTGAGAATTCTTATGGTCCATTACCCCTAAGCCTAAATCCTGCATTGCTAGACTTAAGCAACTGACTTGAGAGCGTAATACATTTCACTGCATATAGACAATAATTCCTTCATAGCCTGATTTACAGCTATTTACTTAAGCTAGAATATACAATATTTTGCTTCAGTGAGGAAATATATTTGAATGGAAAATGCAGCCAGTATATTAGAGTAACTGAAAACAACTTTGCTGCAGGTATGAGAGCTTTAACATATAGTTTCAGTAAGCTCTTTTCTAAATGTATTTTTTAAACAATTACTTAAAACATAGTAAGTTTAAAAAGTGAGTGTGGTGTGTCTATTACTTTTTAAGCAATAATGTCTATACTTATGGAATATTCATCAAACAATCTAAACTACTTTCTAATTTAAGATATGTGTCTGTGCCTCTGTCTGTAAAGAGAATTATGTGACAGATCTATCTATCTATCTATCTATCTATCTATCTATCTATCATCTATCAGCTACTGTATCTATCTATCTATCTATCTATCTATCTATCTATCTAACTAAGATAGAAGAAGTTGCACGGGAGCTTAAAAAACCACGGGTAAAGTTAAGTAAAACAATTATTTTATTACCAAATAATGGTATACACACTTATATAGTGCATTCAATTAAAAGAAAAAAAAACACATATGGTATATCATGGGCTAACAATAATATAACTATAATTGTGCTTTAACAGGAAACTTCTTTTATGCCTATGTTGCATTTCAGGGCAAATTTAACCAGTACATTATATCATTTTTTAGTTATTTATGTCCAAATTAATTCTATTTAGAAAAAGCAGGACACCTCCCAGTCACTGTTTCACCCTTGCGGGTACCGGGTTTTCAATGTGAATATCCAGTACACTTCTCTCTGGTCTATTATCCTTTGTAAGTCACCTCCTCTCACTCCCATTTTGATGTGTTCTATACCTTGACATTATATTACATTAAAGTTGCCATTGTGTTCTAACATGATATGTTTACTTATGGCTGATGCTCTCTTATGGCTATGTTTCATTTGTTCAGTTATACAGATCAATGAAGACACTTTGTATTGTGTATTTGACACAGAATAACTAAACCCAGATATCCCACTTATCCCATTTAACACAGAAAATTGTGTCACGGCATTTCATCTAATTAAAGCGTTCATAATTGTAAACAACGGTGCTTTGGTTTGCTAATGAAAAGGTTAAATGCATTAAATGAGTTAAGATAACTTTAGATAACACAGTTTCTTCAATTAATCCTGAGTCATGACATATTTAACACACAAATACAAGTGGCTGCATCTGTATTTAAGTCAATTGGCATAAGATGCTCCCTCACCTGATCCCTCCCTCACCTGATCTTTTATGCAAAATGCAGGTATCTGTATGATCGGCAGGCCTATAGTTGCACTCGTGATCCTTAATGCCTCAGTCCAAAAGCTCTGTATTTTTAGGAAACTCCCAGAAGACGTGGAGGTAAGTACCTGCATCCTGGTTGCATTTCATACAGGTATGGGCATATCTGTGCCAGTCTGTGTGGAAAGATAGACTCTGTTGAGAAATTTAGTGTGGATATATCTGTCCCATATTGCAATTTAATATCTGGTGTTTGGTCTAATATGTCCTTCCAGGTCCTTCATCTATATGTGGAATATCCTGGGATATTGGGTGCAAGACTCTAGCTCACAGTCATGTTTTTTGTCAGACACATTTGACAAACTGTACCACTTACAACATATATATATATTTTATATAGAGTATTTCATTCCAAAATCATTGAATCACTATTAATGTGTTTAGCCCTAACTGCCTTCATAATTGAATATAAATGCTGCTGTTGTGTTTTTAACTGTAAAGGCTGTCTGCTATAACTTATGACTCACTTAAAGGATCAGATTCCTAGGGGGAAATTCACTAAAGCGCGAAGCGAATCACGCTAATGCTAATTCGCCAGCATGACGTCAAATCGTACCTTCGCAAATTCACTAACACCGACTCTGGAGAATCTTCGCTAGTGAAGTAGATAGACTAGCGCAACTTTGCACCATTACGCCAGGATTGTAATTACGCAAATTCCCTAAGATGACCATTTTACTGAACGTCACCTCTTAAGCTAGACGTTACTTTGCTAGGAGTTTGAAAAAAAATGCTGAAATTTTTTCTAAGTCCCAAAAAACCGCTGGTGTGTTTTACCTTTTGTAGGGTGATAGTCTGAAAAAGAACAACATTTTTTTTTGGGATTACTCTCCTTCCCCCCTACCTTTCCTTACATATGGCAACACAACTATATAGGAGGCACATGTAGGGCAATAGGACAACTTTATTTTATTTATTAATATTTCCTGGGCTTGTGTTGTGTAATGTAGTGGCTGTAACATATACTTCTAATATACTTTGAAATTCTCTCTGTATGAAAATTAGGCATCGCTAGCCTAAATCTGCTTTGCCTGGCGAAGTAACACTAGCGCAACTATGCTACTGTTCGCTGACCTTAGCGTAACTTCGCACTTCAGTGAATTTGTGTAGCACTGGCGAAAATTCGCCTGGCGAAGTGTGGCGAACGTTAGTGAAGGCAATGCTACGCAATTTCACCGCTTAACGAATTTGCCCCCTAGGGTCTTCCAGGTGAGTTCTCTGAACCTTCATATAGATAGGCCTCAAATTAGGAAGCAACTTTCAAGATTGTAGCTGCCTATATTTGTATCCTCCAGGGAGACTTGGGTAAGTTCTATATTTCAACTGAGATAATAACCCAAGAAGATAATTGTTTAAAAGGTTTAGCAAATATGAGGGGGTACTTTGCTGTGTATTAATAAGTAATTTAAAAAAGTTGAACCTATTAACATCAGCTCATTGAAGCACAAATATTGTACTTGAAGATAGAAGATCAATTGAAGTTACAGGGCCCTGTTTATACACAAAATGAGTACATTGGTATTTAACATTGGACAGGTATGGGACTTGTTATCCAGAATGCTTGAACTTGGAGTTTTCCATAATTTGGATCTTCATGCCTAAAGTCTACTAGAAAAAAATGCGAAGTTTTTTATGGAAGAAAATTTTATGCGCTATTACTTCGATTTGTACGATTCAAATTGTATAAAAAAAATTGTATAACAAAATGGACATATATGATCAAAAATGGACCTATTAGATCAGAAAAAACTTCAAATTGATTTTGGTTGGTCTTTTTTAATTCAAATTTCAAAGTTTTTGCAATTCAAGATTCCACGTTTGATAAATCTGCCCCTAAATGGCAGCAAATTAATTCCCCTAATCCTTTGTCTTAACCTGTGGCTGCAAGGATATGTTTATAAGAGGAGAAAACTTTTTTTTTTTTTTGGGAATAGCCAGTAGCCACCAATTCATCTGTATTTCAGGGGGTGACAGACTTCCAGATGAATGGAGAATTATCCACCCCAAAATGCTAATGTGCTGGTGGCTAAATAAATGGGATAAATATCTTAGAATGCATACTCTTTTTTTGTAAAATATCAATTCATATTAAGTTATGGCATTTTGTGCATGCCAACATAAAAACACTACAACTCATTTACATGAAATAGATGCTTAGATGTTGCATAACATTTCAATTACTTCAAATGTATTTGTCTACAGGATCAGCAAAGTTCAGGAGCTGGAGCACTGTGGATCAGATATACATATAAAATGATATAATGAACCATTTCCATACAGTATATGCAACATAAATAAACTAACATGTGCTTTGTAAGAAATACTCATTTTTATATGACGAGTTTACTAAGTACCTTTCAGCAAGTTAGAAAACTGCATGACCATCAAATTTATATGATACCCAATGGGTAGAGGACAATACTGACTTCAAACTTTATTAGGAAATGAAGAACACCTTTTCTTTACACATGCATTCTACAGACAATTTAGTATCAAATAATCCAAATGATTGTAATATATCTTCCTTAAGTAAGTACTACTTAAACTGAAAGTACAGAATCCTCGTTGACTTTCATTGTTTCTTTAGGATTGAAATAATTTTTTATGTTATCTCTTATCATCCTCCATTAACTCTTACTACCATTGTATAATGCCTGCATGATTAGATATAAATATTGGGTAGGCTTGACATAGTCATATAACTGACTTGTAAGCAGGCCAGGTATAACTGTTGAATTCTGCTAAAAATACAGATACTTGTAGATACAGGATTTTACTGTGAAGAGAATAGTATGGCCTTTCCTAGCACTGCTGGTTATGGTTGGCACTGTTATATAGTCTCTAAGCCCAATCACATCTCCAGCATTCTTCTCTCAGTACACTCATGTGGCTGGGCAACAACCCATGTCCGAGCTGCCTTAAGTAATGATGGGTCTTGATTTTAATGTTGCACAATCATCATGCTACTTCTGTAGCACCTATGGCTCCCAAGGCTTTTCCTACCTTTGGGCCTTTGCTTTTTAATTTGTTTATTAATGACCTGGAAGGGGGCACTTAAAAATGTTTTCTATTTTTGTTGATGGTGCTAAGTTGTGCAGAACTATAAGTTCCATGAAGGATGCTACCACTTTTCAAGTGATAAAAAAATAATGATAATAAAAAATTATATGAATGCAGTTTATACAATAAATGACAGTGTGTTGGGGGTTTCCTTAATTGAGAAGGATCTGGGGATTTTTTATTTATAACAAGTTGTCTAACTCCAGGCAGCTTCATTATGTGGCAACTAAAGCAATTAAAATACTCTCTTGTGATACAAAAAGGGCATTCAATGTATAAAAACATAATTTTTCCTCTTATAGGGTCCCTGGTAAGGCCTGCATTGAGTATGCAGTGCAGTTTTGGCCTCCAGTACTTAATAATGATATAAATGAGCTGGAGAGAGGCCATTCCATTAGAATAGGACAGTGAGGTTGTGGAATGTAGTGTTGGGTGATGGGTGATGTTGTGATGGCTAATTTGGTCAATGCTTTTAAGAGGGGCTTGTATGTTTTCTTTTACAAGCATAATACAGTATCATAGGCTATTGGGATACTAAAATCTACAATTAGTATAGATATTGTTATATATATTTTAAGTGGTTTTTATTTGAAGGGGATGAACTTGATAGACTTTGGTCTTTTGTCAACTCAACTTAACTATGTAACTGTAAGGCCCAAAGGCTGCGTAGAAAGTAGCGGACCAAGGAGGAAACACCAGTCCCAAGAAGTTCGCAGTACAGGCAGGGGTCAGGAATAAATCGTAGTCAGAGTCCAGGCTAGAAGTCAGTCCAGGCAGCAAAGGTTCAGAAATCCGGAATACAGGCGAGATTATACACAGGAACACAGGAGAAGAATCGGATAGCGCACCCAGGAACAAGATAACTTGACCTATAATCGGGCACCAGTCTAGCGTCCAGAGCTTCCTTAAATAGGCCCCCAATTGGCGCCAAACGGGCGCTGGTGTGATGGCGTCAAGACGCACTCATGCGTGCTCCCATTCTGGCGCGCCGACTTTGACGCGCGCTGACTTTGACGCCAGCAGGGATTAACAGGCACCCTTACAGTAACATTGTATCTACTTCTCCTATCCCTGATATACTGTAGGTTACAGTTTCTATCTCGATTGAATTCTTGTCTGTGGTAAGCTTCAGGGGAGTTTCCTTCTCCTAACTAAACAGTGAAATACAGACTACCCAGATAGCGATAATTTTAAATGTGCAAACACTGTTTTTCTAAGCAGACAGCAGTAATGGAATGGATTCAGATGAGCGTCTTATATGTTGCGTCGTTTTCGACGCGCATTGCATCAAAAACGACGTGCAACTGGTTTTTTGTTTTTTTTTAAGCCAGCCGAATTTTCGCTGGTGGCGAATCGCGGGAATTCACTGCGAATTTGCCCCTGGTGAATAAATTCGTCCATCACTAGTGATAAATTCAGGAAAAGCAACATAGGGGCATTCATGTATTACAGTGTCATGAAGGTTTGCAGAATAGGTATGCATCCAATAATCCTGACTGAACTGCAGCCCTACATTCAACAACAGACTTTTGAAATAGGTTTAAAGTTTCTCTGCATTATCTGTTCAGAGACAGGGATGGGTAAGAAGAGCTAACAGGTCACTTACAGTTCAATATGATGAGGATGATAATTCCATTAGTAATAATGTATAACTGTTGGTGTATGACGTTGATGACCCTTTCAAATATCAGTCCATCACTGGAACAAAACAAAAAAAGAGCTGTGTGCTAAAAGATACAAATGCCAACCCTTTATGGTCTGATGGATCCTGAGTCCTCATCATATTCAGACATGGCATAAGCTAAAAAACAGATGTTGGACTCTAAGGGCAATGACTGCATTCTATTGCCTATTGTATCAATATTTATTCCCCCAACCTGCTTATTTTGACAATATGGACAGCATGGAGAGATGTCCACAGGATGAGATTTGAGCAGTGAAGTCAACTTGGAAGTCAACTTGGAGTTCTACTGGATGTATGATTTTGATGGTGCCAAGATTTGCAGCTGTAATGACCTGCAGAACAGACTTCTGGAGATGGAATGATCACCATTGATCACACATCAGCTTTTTGGCTAGCAGTGCACTAGGTTGCATATAGTGTACTGTGGTTTTTTTTTTTGCTTTTATCAAAGCAGTGTCAGCTATACATCCCAATGGGATGGCAGATTATAAGGGGCAAAGAAAAGAGTAAGACTTTTCTTCCAAAAAGTTTATGGAGATAAGGCAGAAGAAACTGAGGAAAGGTTTCTAAATGGCGTGTGATAAAATCATGTGTCATAGGGCAGGCAAAAGATAGTCTAAGATTATAAAATTTGTTTCAGAGTTGTTGTCTCTGAAGAAGTTTTAGGAAGATGGTTGCTATGAGTTACAGGTCTAGAAAAAGAGGATAAGAAAAAAATAAATATATTTTGTGGTTTTCCATGCAGAGCAAATACATTACAGAAAAAGAACATGGGACCTTTCTGCAAAACAGGGACTCTTATTCATGTAAAGATTCATGTATATTTTATGTTACATACAATACTTAAATGAACAGTTTCATGTACAAATAAAAACTGGGTAAAGTGATAGGTTGTGCAAAATAAAAAATGTTTCTAATAAAATCAGTTAGATAAAAATGTATTCTATAACATTTGTAACAGCCCAACTTCCTGCTTTTTAGCTTTCTAACTCTTAGGGGCAGAATTATTAATGGTCGAATTTCAAAGTGAAAAAACTTCGAAATTTGACCATTACATTTTTTGGGGGGGTCAATTTCAATCAAATACGGGCGATCACATCGTTAGAATCGAACCATTCAAAGATTTTGTGCAAAATCCTTCAAATTTCTAGGACTAGACATTTTCAGGACAGGTTCTAGGAGGTTCCCCAAAGGCTAAAATGGCAATTCGGCAGCTTTAAGGTGGCGAATAGTCTAATTCAAAGGACTTTTAAAGGCCCAGTACTTAAAAAAAATTTCAATTCGAATGAAATATTGGGCTATTCAATAGTCGAAGTAGCCCAAAATTACTTTGAAATTTTAATTTTTGAAATTCAAATGTTATTCAAATATTAACTTCGACCCTTAGTAAATGTGCCCCATAGTCAGCAACTAGTTATGAGTGAATTTGCATATGGCAAAATGCAAAATTTCACCTCAAATCCATGTCTGGCAAAAAAAATAAAAAATACTATCAGCGACTTGAAGGGGGGCCACATGGGACAACACTGCTAAGTAAAAAGTTACTGATTAATTGGTAACCAATCTAGTAACCAATCAGAGAGATGAAAAGCAGAAAGTTGGGTTCTATTATATTATGTTAGACATCCGCTCACTCCAACCTTTATAAATTACATTTTTGGCTACCTAACTATATTGAAATAGTTTTGCACAACCTGTATTTACGCAGTATTTATTTTTACACTCAGCAATTCCTTTAAGAATTGGAATAAAAAACCATAAAAAGACAGAACAACCCCTGAGGGTTCTGATACTGACAACTCTACCTCTACAAGCCCTAATCAGAAGAATGCATTAATCACACCAGCTACACTAAAATATTACATTTACATTACATTCTAAACATGTGCAGTAGACATAATCAATAATTTAATCCAAGTATTCTACTGAAATTGTTGTTTTGCCAATTATTTACAGCTGGGGAGCTAATTACTACTCTATACATGCTTAGAATTAATTAATTAATGACATACTGTAAAGTAGGAGAAAATGCACTGGGATTAGCAGTACCAACACATTTATTTCACATTTTCGTGTAAAAAGTTTATCTGGGAAATCTAAAATATTTAACTGTCCTTTTCAACTTTTAGCTGAAACTGTTTCTTTTTTTTCTTATCAATATTAAGAAATACCTATGTCAATCTGACAAAAATTCTGTATTCTAACGCATACATATAATCCTCTGTCCACTAAAAAATGTTTTATTATGCCCAGCTTGAAACCTGCAATTGCAATTATTGTCTGTCTTATTTTTTTATAACTGAAAGAGACTATACCATCAGGCAACTGAAGGCTTGGAATTTGAGAATTGCAAATGAGCACTATGATCTCTGCTTAGCATGTTATGGATAATGTATGTAACAGTATGGCTTTTTCTGTATATGATCCAAAGACACATGTTCTCCCACAATGAGTGGGTTATTGTCTTTCTGAAGAAGTAGTAGTTGCTAGGAGTTATAGTTCTTGATATGAATAAATAACTGAATCCTTTGATAGAAATATATTCTATGTACTTTATGTTGGTTTGGGTACAATACAAGGATCTGCAGTCACAATGTAATTGTCTATATTTCAAACAATATTTCAATACAGATTTAAATTCCACAGATAGACTGAAATACTACACATGTATTTGTATTCAATAAAAAAAGTAGAGCTCCTTTCACACATTTTCACTTTCTTTCAATTTTCTTGTACATTCTTGTTTCCAATAGTGATAGGCGAATCTACCCCGTTTCGCGGAAAAATTAGCGAATTTCCGGCAAAATTCGAAAAAATTCGCGAAGCGAGTCGCGGCACATTTTTGATGCGCGTCGCGTCGACTTCCGCGCGTCGTTTCATTTCCGGCGCGTGTCATGTCGTTTTCATCGCGTCAAAAACTACGCACGACTCTTTTTTTAGCTGGTGTTTGCCGAATTTATTCGCCAGCGGAGAATCGCGGGAGTTCGCAGCGAATTCGCCCCTGGAGAATAAATTCGCCCATCACTAGTTTACAATGTTTCTTCTTATTTTTTACTTGCCTTTTCCTTATATTATATATAATTATATAATTATATAATTCTATCAATTTGTTAAAATGTTCTCTTCTGTCACAGGCTAAAATGCCTATTAGCATATTACAAAGCCCCAAGTTTTGACTGGTCTCATTACAAATGATCTGTTTACCAGTGGTTGCTATTTCTCAAGGAATGCTTTCATTTTCAATATAGCTGTGGAGCTGATCCAACTGCATAACAATGAGTGGTTTCATTGCTAAGGAGTATCCAACCAAGGGAGTACCAGAATAATGTCAATTACTCTAAATTCCCTGTTTTTAGTGATGTTTTCTGATTATATTTTGCAATATGCCCTTTCTAATATATATTTTTACAATTTGATTCTATTTACATCAAGGGGGTTATTTATCAAAGGTCAAATTTTAGAGTTATTTGAGCTTTTTTAAACCTCAAATAAACTTGAATGAGCTCAAAACTTGAATGATTTCTAATTTAATTTTAAAAAAAGCTCAATTCACTCAAATTGATTGAGTTTTTGTTTGCAACCCATGGAAAAAAACATAATGAAGTCTATTAGCATATTCAAATAGTTCAAGGGACCTCTGTCATTGACTTCTACATGTCCTTGACAGGCTTTAGAGGGTGTATTTTTAAATTCCAGGTTAACCAGAAAAATCTATTTTTGACTCAAAAATAACCTAGAAAAAAATTAATCTGCTCCTAAATTATGTGCTATTATATTGCAACTGGAGATCAGAGATATAACATTGCAACTGTAACCCTGTTGTCTAGATATAATAGACCTAGGTAGTTTGTTAGATAATTGAAATGCTTCTTGTAAAATAGACGCTCCATTCAATGCTGTATTACTAGAGTCTGTACTTTCATATTTACATAGTTAAGTTGAGTTGAAAATGTTCATACAGTTAAACCCGTCTAAATGAACTGCAGTGCACTAATCATCTATACACTCCCATGTATAAATTACAAATACCAATATCTATACTAACTAGATTTGTTCAATAAATCATCCAAGCTACTCTTTTTGCAGTGTAAAGAATATTTTCTCCAAATGCAGTTCCAGCTTTTCCCCATAAACTTTAATATAGGTTTCATGTGATAAACTATGAAATAAGTTTTTCTGAATTTAAATGCATCTTAAATAAGTTTTCATGTGATAAACCTTTTTCTAACTGAATTGAATCTGGCCCATAGTTAGTTAGCCAAAAAAGAAATCTATATAGGTTAAAGTGACTGGATGTCTAATATAATAGCCATAACTGAACTTCCTGCTTTGCAGCTTTCTTGGTATCCACCGATTGGTTACCAGGCAGTGATCAGTAATCAGTGTTAAGGGGAGCCATATGGGTCATAACTGTTGCTTTTGAATCTGACCTGCATGCTGAGGATCAATAGCAAACTCACTGAACAGTTATGTTCCATGTGCCATCTTGTCATTTAGAATATTTATACACAACTAGATTTTATTGATTTGGCTGTCCCATTTGAAGTAATTCATTATAACAACTTAACCTCTTCCATTTGAAATAGTAGTTGGACTTCATTCTCCTCACTTTTACTGGTTGGTTTGTAGCATACTCCAGTGATAATTTTCTTTGTAATTATTAGTCCAACTGACATCTAACCGAATGTGCTCCACATCTACCAAAGTGCTACCCCAATTAATTTCTTTATTCCATGGCTTTAATTCTGGCTTTACATATGGACAAATTCCTCCAACCTTTTTTAATCCCTCTATTCCTCCCAAAAAGGGTGTAACCATATAAACTCATAGTCCAGTCACATGTTTCATTTCATCAGTTCTCACTGATGCCATTTATATCATACTTTTCGGTATATGCAATCTATTCCAACTTTTATGCCGGAATATGTGGTCTAACCTCATGAGACAAGCTTGAAACAGGTAAACAGGTTTGGTATATTAAGTGCTATGCAATCCGAACCAAATTAGTTTTGGAGCACTTATAATTGAAAAGAAGTCTGTGAACATTATTTCACTTATGTTTTATGTTAACATGAGGTAACTGAAAAAATACATATATTTTCTGCATATATTACTTTACTATGTAATATTCCTCTAATCAAGAAAGTTTCCCAAAGCCTTTAGGAATCACACATTAAAAATGTAAAACAATCTGTTCAGTGTAATTGCTACCAGCTACTGAAAATTGAGACCTACTTCTTTGCTTTAGTGTATTTTGCTTCTGGAGAAACTGCCATGATTCTGTAATGTTAGCTTTCAAATAGCAAATATAGGTACTTAAAAGCTTTTTGGATCAATTCACTAGAAATAAATAAAAAATTTAATTATAACAAAAACAGTGCATCTGGTGGATATATATTTATTACTTTTATTACGGTAGATTGTATTTTGTATGGTTTTTTAAATATAGATGTGGGATATTTACATAACTGACTCCATGTTCACTTTTTTATAATAACCTACTAGCAAAGAAGATTACCCACTCAAAATGTATTTAAACGTTATTACATGGATGACCAGCCTAATACATATTATTATTTAAAGCATAAGCAAGTTGATCAATGCCATATAAAAACTATGATCCTAAAGTAAATACAAATGCATTTAAAATTTGATTTATTCGTTGGTCCTTATTTTGACCAATTGACCTTATTGTGTCTTTCTATATTATTATTATTATTATTATTATTATTATTATACTGTATGTGATTGTTGGAATTTCTTGTTAAACTAAATAAGACTTCACACAGGAAGTTGCGTCTTTGTGTTACTTCCACCATATAGCCGAAAGAGGCTTTCCACCATGGAGGTACCTACTGCAGATCCTATAGACACAGACTGCATATAATGTATTTATATTAGGGTACTATTATTAGACTTAGGCATAGTGGTTTATAATGCACAGCCCTGTCCTCCACAAGGAGTTGTTGTGGGTCTCCTCAGGGGATATTGTTAATTTATTCCCAGCCTCTAATTGAGAGATTGCTTAATGCAGCTAGGTTGAAAGAGAATACATCACTTTCGCTAAATCATTTAGTTTTCCTGATACGTATATTGTTACTGAAAAACCAATTAGCATACATATTCATTATTCATATTCTTATTCTCTTTAATAGCTGTTTTGTTTATAAAGTTTTGAAGGATTCAAAATGACCTCATATTGTGCCCGCTAAGGATACAGTAGACCAAACTCAGCATTATGGTAACCCTGACTATCTGTCTGTTTGGTTATCCAATCAATATGAAAATAATGGAACCTATAGTCCTCCACAAAGATCCTCCAAGGCTATAAGATTCTTTACTAGGGATATATGATCCTCACCCCACGATGAGTAATTCCCTCTTGGATTTAAATAAATAATTACTCAAATTGAGCCTGGCCCCGAAGTTGCCCCTGGGCCTGACTTGAACCATTCAGATTCACTCAGGATATTAACCAGACAGCTTTATTTGAGGTATACATTAATACAGAGAATTACAATACAGAGTATTAAATAATAGCTCATACGTCCTGAAAGCTTGTGAGGACATGGAGGGAATGCTGATCAATTCAATATGTTACATTTTAATAATTTTTTATTCCATGGGCTGATCCGGTGGTATCCAATCATCGTTCTTGTTTTAGCATAACCGTGTCTCTATTTTCATCTTAGGGACAGACTCACAATCTCAGTACAATAGCCAAATAAGGTACATCTACTGTGTCAGTGAAGTGTCCAAAATGGTATCTGTGCCTTTCTTGACCTTGAACTAGGAATACTTGTGACATGAGCCAACAGATGTATTCCCTGTTATGTGTAAGCATTCTACAACCCTTATAACAGAATGACCTTTAACCTTTGCACTTCTTTTACAACAAAGCAATTTTGTACTAGTTTCATGTTCTATAATATTTGTTCTTTGATAATAACTACTTTTATATGTTATAAATATAAAACTGCCAATAAAAAACTGCCAAAACCAGAAGTTTTACATATAACATGCTGCCAGTTTGGCTTAGTCATTCTTTGTATTCCTCTTTAAATTCACTAAGTTTGCTTAATTTTAAAAGTTAACAATAATAGTTTTTCTGTGTTTACATGAACGTAATAACTTCTATACTGTCTAACTTTGCAGCACCATTTATTGGGAATGTTATTGCTTTTCTTTTGTTTAACTAACTTGCCTACAGCAAGTTTATTTCCTACATATTACAGTTGATGTTTTAAAACTTCTGTTTATTATTAAACCCTGCATAGGCTAGGATGTTATAGTGTACAGACAGATTCCAGGTACACTGGGTGATACACTTCCCTTTGAATGTTTTTTTTTTTTTTTTTCAAATCTATGCAATAAACACATGAAGCTTAAATTTGCTTCACATAACAGATATTTACTCTGCTTTAAATAGGACTTCAACAACAAGTGCAGTAAAACATTTACTGGGTCTAGGCAGACTAAGGGATGAAAGGGTTAAAGGTTAGAAAGAGCAGCAAGGTGGAGGGGATACTGTATGTGGAAAAAGGAAGTGGGTCAATTGGAACCCCATCAGTCTGTTCGTGTAGTGATTGGAGCAGCATCCCACCCTTGTTTTCAGTGGAGCATTGGCAGTGTCTGGCTTTCAGTAATAAGGGGGTTTTGGTGCTGTCACAGTTTGTACCAGTTGCACATTGTATAACTGTACCACTGCTTCTGTCCCAACTGAAGTGCACACCAATGAAACAGGTTAAGGTTGTAAAAAAAACAGGATCAGAAACCGCAGATTGTCAAATGTCATTTTGCTCAAAACCTGTTGTGAAAATAAACCTTGCAGCAATATCTTCCTCTTGCCAGAGTGGGGAATGGGTCAGTATTCCACTTTTTGTAGAGTTGTTTGGTACCTCATTCAGTAAGGGTCATGCTATTGCATGAGATCTAGCACACATTTAGTCCTGTGCCTCTGTTATATAGGAGAGAAGGTATACTTTAAAATGGAGTGCCTCCACCCAAGGTCAGGACAGGCTAAACTGTAATACCCCTCCCTGGGAACTCACATCCAGAGGATCAGGGGAAAAGTGCGCAGGCACATCAAATGCAGCTTTACACATACTGACACTCCACTTAGGACCGACTTGGCAGACATCCCACTTCAACTCTGCAACATATTCCGGTAGTGGCCTGGATCAACCTCAGGGCAATCATCTCTCCTGATTCCCTCTCTGCTGGGATCCCTATACTACAGGCAATATGGCCTGGGAGAGATACCTCCAAACTGTCACTTCTATGTTGGAGCTCACAACTGCTCTTTTAGCTCAGAAATGTTTTTTTTTAGCTCAACCCTGTCTAACTACTAGAGTGTACTAGTACTAACTTAAAAATGGCTGGCCAAGTTCTGAATAGCCACTTGCTATTCCTCATTCATGGAGTTGACTTGGGCACTAGAGGACCTGGCCCCTCTAGGCACATGACAATCTGGGCCTTGCTGTACCCAGGTCCCCCTGGGCACACGCAGCTGGATCACCATCCAGCAGCCAAAGAGGAAAAGGCCACTCCCTACAAACATTATATTGCTGTGTGGCAGGAAGTGGTCATTACACTTCTGGCCAATAACACTGAGCTACACTGGTTTCTGCCTAATAACTAAATTTAACTTTTTAAGGGCATAGCAATCCTATAGGTCCCTACATACACCGCTTCAAAGAGAGAACATAAATTCACAGCTCTTGATGCAAAAAAACCTTCAAATATTTTCATGGAACTTTATCTTTTCTAAATTGAATGGATGTCTTTGTGTCTGCTGAAAGAACTTGCTGGCAAATAAAGGCTCAGAGAGTTTAGTGAATATATATATATATATATATATATATATATATGTGTGTGTGTCATGTCTCCCTTTAAGGACATCTACTCCAGTAAAAATATTCAGAACTTGGCCAGCCTTTTTTTTTTTACAGTTGAGGACTTCCATAACCTTAACGAGCTTAGGTGACCTTCTGTGGACTCTCAAATTTAATAATATCCTGACAGGGGAGACAAAAAATTACCCTTTTTTTGTGTAGTGAACAATGATTTTTGAATCTAATATACTACTATATTCTTACAGTTCGGATTCTCAGCTATATTTACATTAATATATAAAATAAATATACTATATGTATAAGATACTGTATACAAAATGCCCATATTTTTTATAACTTGCAGAATAAAATGTACTGCCTTATTTTTACACATTTCACATAAAAAAGTGTATTTTGCCCCCCCCTGGGGTTAGTAAATCTATTACATTGTAGATGCAATATAAATTATTGCTCATATCAATGCTGTGAAATGGGAGCTGGGCAGAAGGCAGACATGTAGACTTTACAAAATCTTTCATGGTCCATGTCACAGACAACAGAGGTTATAATCTTTTTTATGTTTATAAAGCCAATATGGAGCAAGAAATTGTACATTCCAGTACGTTTGAGGTCCGTTGAAACTCTTGTTTATCAGAGGTTCATCTATATGCAACAAGACTTCAGACTTTTAACATTAAAAGTTATTACACAAATGTCCTCAAGCAGTGTTCTACAAAAATATCAATCAATGAAAGAATTCCATTAAAGCAGAGGGATATTCAATTTGTTGCTTAGCTCATATGTACTGTAACCTGTGTGTGTTCATCTTAAAAATCCATTTCACCAAAACCTTATTCAAAATTGATATTTCATCAGCTCTTCAAATAGGTGTTCTCAATATTATTATTCATTTGGAAAAAGCAAATTGCTGTTACAACAGCCTTTGAAGAGCTTAGTTAATGGTGACCTATGATTTGATTTTGAGTAGTGAAATTCTAATGCTAAAGGATATTATTGCTATACACTGCTTGAGGACAGTTGAATAATAATTTAAAATGCCATAAAATTGAGGCCTTGCAATATTAATGTATAGATAATCCACAGAGGTGTCAGTGATGCAGACATTAATTTTATAGTTTAATCTTCACATTTTCCATGTATATTTGCCCCTAGCAGTTAATTTTCTGCTGCTATAAAGACTAAGAACAAAGAGGGTTTTAAGAGAGGTCAAATAATGCAAAATTATTCCAGTTGCCTGCATCCTAAGATGGTTGATTTGTATTCCTTTTTTTTTTCTTCAAATAAGCAACTGAAAAAATCTTAGATCTTTATAGTGATGGGGTTTGAGAGGATTAAGGTTAAAGAGAGTGTGACCCCAGGATCAAATTGCCTTTGTCATAAAAAGGGTACAATTAAGCTTACATTCAAAGTTCTGAGTTTATACATTCAAATGCATTTTCAATAAAAACAAAAAAGTGTGACTAACATTGTTGAAAACATCATGAATCATCATTTAGAGAAGGCAAAGTTTTTAAAAGTGTTTTTTGGATCAAATAGATCTGTTTTCTATCGAATATATCCGTTTTCGAATTAAAAGCGTTCAAAACATTCGATTAAATCTTTCGATTTTTAAACATTCAAACGATTCTCGCCCAAAAAATTTGATTTTCAAGAATTTTCAAAAACACTTCTTAAAGGTTATAGGAGGTCCCCCATAGGCTAAAGCAGCAATTCAGCAGGTTTAAGGTGGTGAAGGGTCAAATTCAATACTTTGATTTTCGAATGGTCACATTTTTTAATTTGAATCGAATTTTTTCATTACTTCGAAATTCTTATTTTTGTAATTCGAATTTTCACTTCGACCCTTGATATATCTGCCCCTTAGAGTTTTTCTTAAAAACATTTCACCACTCATCCGAGTGGCTTCTTCAGTTCAACTGAAGTAGCAGGGGATTCGCTGGTATTTAAAGGTACAGTAACACCAAAAAATTATGTTATAAAAATATAATGCAGTGTTGCCCTGCACTGGTTAAACAGCTGTGTTTGCTTCAGAAATCATGCTATGTTTATGTAAATAAACTGCTGTGTATTAATGGGGGCAGCTATTCAAAAGAGAAAAGGCTCAGGTTATACAGCAGATAAGCTCTGTAGAACACAAATGTGTTATCTTTTATCCACTATTTAACCTCTGCCATATAGCTTTTTTTTATTTCTGCCATTGCTACACAACAACTTGTTTATATGAACTTTAGTAGTGTTTCTGAAGCAAACAGAACAGTGTTACCAGTGCAGGGCAACACTACATTATATTGTCATTTTCATTTTCTGGTGTTAAGGTTACTTTAAACCCTTGAGCAGGGTTGCCATCAGGGGGGCACAGGGGGTACAAGGTAGCGCTGCACTTTTCAAAAGCACCAGGCCCTATCTTACAGCACCAAAGCCTTGCCGCCCTTCCGAAGTCTGAACAGCAGAATGCAGAAGTGCCTAACAGTCAAAGTCCCGAAGCTGTGAAAAGACCCAATGTCACAAAAGGAGCTGTAATTTAAGTCCTGAAGTGGCAAAAAGACCCAAATTCACAAAAGGGGGCGAAGTTGAAGTCCTGAAGCGATTTCAAGTCTACTGAACACCAATGTGGGTTAACTATGAAGATTCTCATTCATCCAGGTCATGGTATATCTAACACAAGTAATTCCAAGGGAAGATGTCTATGGAAACGAACTTGCTTTTTTGGACTGTTTGATACGTCTCCAAGAGGGGGGTAACTTAAAAATGGAGAAACCCAATCATACGGATTAGTATCTGTTCTTCGATTCCCACAGTCCACTGGAACACAAACTGGGTGTCATTAGCACTCTGCTCCACAGGGTGGAATATGTGGCAACTGACACAAAGTCCAAGGACAAGGAGCATAAACATCTCAGCTGAGCTTTGAAAGCATGTGGCTACCCAGTCTAGGCCTTTGTCAAAGCAGCAGCAACCAAGCCCAATAGGAACATCAAAAGAAATACAGATGCAGCCACTGGGATTTGTGAGTTAAATGCATCATTACTCAGAGTTAATTGAAGAAACTGTGCATCATTTAATGCATTTAATCTTTTCATTAGCATACCAAAGCACCATTGTTT
>CM044439.1:131833019-131848410 GCA_024363595.1 Xenopus borealis
AAAAGTATGCATTCAGAATCTGAGCTTTTTGCCTTCCCCCAAAGCAGTTTTACCGTGCTAGTAAAGTTATAATTTTTAAACTGATTTGAACTCATTCAATTCTTTAGTCTGCTACACAATAAAGAGATCTTCTATTATTTATAATAAATGATTCAGAGTCCATTAAACTAGTGAGCATTTAATTCATTGTAAACTGTGGAGCCTTCTGAAATCTGTATTCTCTAGAATAATGTTTAATGTATGCACTTCAGTAGATACTGCGTTAGTTCTCTAAGACCTTACTGTGACATTTAATTAAAAATACCTTTTTACCGATTTTGTTACTCTTTGAGGCCAGATCTAATTAGTGATACTTGTGCATCCTTCAAGAAATCCACTTCATTTCTATTTTAAAATATCACTCACCTGAAGCTCATGTCAGAAATAAATCTGATAATGGACTAATTATAGGACTTCAATGCACTCCTAAAATGATGTGCATATAAGTAACTGTAGAATGGAAAGCAAACATGTATGCACATTACTAAGGCACAGAATCTGCCTATCTATTGACTTTGTTAAAGGAACAGTAACACCAAAAATTAAAGTGTTTTAAAGTAAAGAAAATATCATGTAGTGTTGCTCTGCGCTGTTAAAACTGATCTGTTTGCTTCAGAAACACTACTATAGTTCATATAAACAATGGCAGAAATTGAAAAACGGCTATATGGCACAGGATAAGTAATGAATAACAGATAACAGATATCTGCCTTGTAACTTGAGCCTTTTCTCCTTTGAATGGCTGCCCCCATGGCTAAACAGTAGTTTATTTATATAAACAATTGTAGTGCTTCTGAAGCACAAACTGCAGTTTTACCAGTGCAGGGCAATACTGCATCATATTTTTATTACTTTAAATCAATTTCATTTTTTGATGTTACTGGTCCTTTAACTAAATCCAATATGTAGCATTAAGTCTATACTGAACACTAAACTATTCATGCAATAAGTAGTAGCTTTCAGAAGTTTCTGTGAAATTGTCTGTAAAAGCTATTACTTTACGATATATTCTATTTTGTAGGCTTTTTGCACAGCTATGCCCTTCACTTTTTTTTCCATATTCCTTCAAATCCCACCATATTAATTCTATGGCTGTTGAACTTCTGTAATGGTTCCTACAGTCTTGTCACTGCTGACTGCCTCCACTGTTCCTTCTGTCGCTGCTGTGATCTCATTTAAAGTAAAATGAACAATTCAATTTACATTTTGGATTTAGCAGAACAGTTATTACATTTTTTATTTTTTGACAAGATTCAATATATTTTTAAAACATACTGTGTGTCATTTCAATGTAACAGTGTCACAAACTAAAATTTTTGTGTAAGCCACACAGACATACTGTAGATCAAGCTTTTTTTTAGTTTAGAAGGCGTAGTTTTTTCCAGATAATCCTTGGACAAAAGTATCTGTAACTGTTAAATTTTTCAAACACTGTTGAAAGCCCTCTAGGGTGAGATTGCTTTCACAGTATGCTACATCATAGCCAAAAATGCTGGAAATAAATAATTATAATGGGTAAGTGAACAAAATAAGTAAAATATGAATAAAACAAAGGTGCCAATATATCCCTTATCAATACATTGTATTAAGTCGTAATGAAAGTTAACCTTTATGGTGGAACAAATTGTTGCAGCTTGGAAAAAGAATAGTTTGAATTCTATGTCCCTGCATGTGGACGAGTGTTACTGCTGAGCCTTGCCAAATGCTGATGCCAATTGAAGAGTAACTCAATCAGATTGAAACAGCTATCTGAATTATCTGTCAGTTAATTCACACATTAATGTGGTCAGGGAATATTAGAAAAGTGTTGTTAAACAGGAAAAAGAGAGTGCTTGGAAAGAGAGTTTTTGGATTTACAAGTTGTTAAAGTGATTCTGTCATGATTGTTATGAAGTTTTCATTTCTAAATTACACTGTTTACACTGAAAATAATTCACTTTACCGTGTAGAATTTAATTCCTGAACCAACAAATATATATTTTTATTTGTAATATTGGTGCAGCCATCTCAGGTTATTTTGCCTGGTCATGTGCTTTCAGAAAATGCCAGTGCTGCACTATGAAACAAGCTATGTTTCTCCTACTTAATATAGCTGAAGGAGTCACAGTGGGACATGAATTTTTACTCTTGAGTAATGTTCTTATATCTACAAGGGAGCTGTTACCTGGTTACCTTCTTATTGTTCTGCTGAAGTGAGTGGGTGACATCACTCCAAATTCTACTGCAGTAGTAAAGAGTGACTGAAGTGTAGCAGAGCACAGGTCACCTGACTGTGGGTTCCTGGGAAATTGACAATATGTCTAGCCCCATGTTCAAAATTAGATATAGAAACATATGCTTGCTCTTTTGAAAAATAGATTCAGTACCGAAGTCTGCTGGAGCAACACTATTGAATTATGTATTTTGAAAAAAAAACCGTTTCCAATTACAGCATCCTTTTAATAAATCTGCTCCAACATGGCAAGCTTTGAGGGCACCTAAAGGGTAATTTAGTACCATATGTGCAGTTTGCATAGTGTAGTCACCATATTTTCAGCTGTAATGCAGTGTTTTTGCCAGAACTACAATGTAAAAAAGATGCATCTATTTTTTTCCAATGCCTCAAAAACAGCAGAATTAGGTTTGCACTTTGGAGCTAACGAATGGGATCATGAACATAATGGTGCTGAGCACAATTATGCAGATATTCAAAGAGCAGCTTTGGACACAAGTACCTTTTAATAAATGTCATTGACTTGTGCAAAGACTGCAGAAGTTTTATTTTATTTTTTATTTAATGAGACTAAATGAACAATAACAGTAAACATTCATATAAATCCATATACAGGATAATGTTGATAAATCATAGGTGAGTCATAACACAATAGTTTATTAGATACATAAATTTGGAAATTAAATTCACTTGCTTCAGAAAGACTTATGGCTTTTTTTTAGAAGAGTCCTGAGTCAGAGTGGAACTTTTAAGAATGGCTTGTATCTTCATCTTTTCAATGTTGATTAGGGTATATCGAAATGTTTTCCATGTCAGCATGAAATTAGATTGATTCTTATAGTTATTAAATTTATAGAAAATAGTTTCCATCATACATAAATTTTAAATTCTGTTGTGGCATCTTTTAATGGAGGAGGGTAAGCTAGGATCCAATTCCTTAGTAATTCTCTTCTACCTGCAGCCAGTAATAAATGTTAGAATTTTAAGTGATGAGACTGGGAGAAGGAACCATATTTGAAGTGACAGGTAAGATGGCAAGTTGTGGGTTTTATTCAATTTGTAAACTGGTTGAATAGTTGAAGTAACCCTCAATGTGTTTCCAAAATGAATTTGTGATGTGGCAATACCATAAATTGTGAACCAAGTTTGGTTTGTGAAGAGAATTTGGGACAAATTGTATGTAAATTGTTGTTGGAGTAGTAGATAAATCCCTTATAGACAAAATGGCCTGATCAAAAATGTTGTTCTCTCCAGGTTTCTGATATTTATTTGTAAAAAATGTTAATAGAAGATACTAAGTACTCATTGTTTAAATTCTTTCAGTGCATGTGGGTTAAGAGTAGAGAATATTGAACAAGCGTGGCAAAGATTTCTTGCAGGAAATCATTTGGGTTCTTTACTATCAGAATAATAAGTATGTTATGCTCTATTATACACTTATTTGTCATTTGAAATTTATAGATGAATCAAATCTAACATCATAAGTGCTTTGCTTTAACAAAACTAAGTGGTGCCCTCTGGCATATGTAATCTTTAAGGAACCCCAGAAAGAGTTTACTAATCATGCAAGGTTTCTTTCTTAAAAGACCTTGATAACATGTGTCATTTTACCTGTATGGACTATTGAAAGGAATACAAATGCAGCATCTAGAAACTGGTAAAGTTTTTCTTTGTTTAAAAAGCCCATTATGGTAAAATTACAAAGATTACTGAGTATTTTTTTCATTAGCAAACCCTGCATGATTAGTGACAGAAGACACACAATCTTTAACTGCTCCCCTTTTTTGAACCAAAAATTCTGAAATAAATATAAGTTGCACTGCTGCTGCTATACTAGACACATGCTACATATTGTGTGGTCATGCCCATAATGACTGCCAAAACTGCAGTTATTAAGGTTCCCCAGTACTATATTTAAGGATAAACTTGGTTTGCTTAGACTCTCTATTGTAGTTGAATTATGAGCCCAAGAAAGTGAAAGCAAGTGGTGTCCCCCACAATTAACAGAATAAAAATCTATTCTTAACCACAAAATATTTCCATGTCTTCTGTCTTACTCTTAGCATTGCCTTGAAAAATGAGAAATTAGATATTTATCTTCCACTTTAAAAAAGGTATGGTCAAAAAAATACAGATACTTTTTGCCCATCTAGCCAGCTGTACAGAAATCTAGAACTGTTGGTTTCATAACACAATATTAAAATTGAGAGCCATAAATCTAATCTGGATCTCTAAAAGATCGTAAGTGTAAGGTTCCCATATTTAAAGAAAGTCTTTTCCTCCCAAATGGAATAAAAGGCACTTTGTTCAGGAGAAGTAACCATTAACATCCAATAAGATATTTGCTTTTAAATGGTGACCAATAAATGCTACCTTCTGGTGGGGGTTACTGCCCCTGAACTAACCGGTGCCTTTCATTACATGACCCCCATAGAACTTCTTCTATGGTCTTTCTGAAGCATATTAAGATACATGACTACAGTAGACATTATTACTGGAAAAAAAATAATTAAAAAGCACCCATTACAGAAAAAGCTTGACATTTAATTAAGAGCTATGCCATTTTTAAGATGCAAGATAGAGATGTTACTGCTACAGGGAATTTTCATACAGGCATGAAAATTGCTCAGTAGGACCTGTGTTTCTAATTATGTACAATACAGATGCAGTCACTTGGATTTGTGTGTTAAATGCGTCATGACTTAACTCATCTATCCCATTTATCCCACTTAGCACAGAATATTGTGTCACAGCATCCCATCCAATTAAAGAGTTCACCATTGAAAACAATGGAGCTTTGGTATGCTAATGAAAAGGTTAAATGCATTAAATGAGGTAAGATAACTTTGGATAACACAGTTTCTTCAATTAGCCCTGAGTCACGACGCATTTAACTTACAAATCCAAGTGACTGCATCTGCATATTAGAGGTTTTGTTTACTATCATTTGGGGTTCATTTGACTCCAGCCTTAATCTGCCTCTACTAACCCTGAATTAAACTATGTTCACTATTTCATTTGGTTGGCTTTGACTAGGGAAGTATTTGATCCTAAGGTTCTGTAGAAATTGGTGCAAATAGTGATGTTGTTTTTACCATATGCAGAGTTCTTTTGCTCAGAATCAGCACCCTTTAAAATATCAGAGGCTGTAACGTATTCGATTTACCCTTTTAGTAAATCACATGGTGTCGCTTTCTGTGTGCCAGTGCATGTAATTATTAACCATATTAGTGTGTGATGCACTTGAGATGTCACTTCTTTGTATAAATGCAGCATGCAAAGGAAACCCTTCAATTACCACCTCCTCAAGGCAGATTATAATTCCAAGGCTCCGTTGTGATTGTGTAATTTGTGCTATTGATGCAGCTGTGCACAATTTAACAGAGCAAGCTGTAGTGAAGCATTAGTGCTATGTACCAATTCCATGTACACACAATAACACTCAATTTTGTGCTTTACATTTGTATTTTTACACGAGGATTCTATTGTTTTTGTCATGGTTGAATAAGTCGTATGACTTGGCATTTAATATCAGCAGGTATACTTTTTTTGGAGGGACAGAGGAAATAGAAAAGAAATGAAAAAACATGAAAAAAACATTTCAGAAAAGCTAATTTTAGTGCTTTGAGTGTTGCCCTTCAGAGCATAAATTGGGGCATTATGTTTTCATCTAAAAACACAGAACATAAATGGTTGTCATTTAAAATTATATTGAATTGTTACTGTTCCCAATTTATTCTCTTAAGGAGTAAATGTCGAAGCACTATGAATCTCCTTAGGTGGCTTAACAACCACTTTCTAAACTAAGGTCTGTTGGTCTTGCGCTAAAACTCCTCCCCCTATAGGCCCCCTCACTCCTCCCCCGG
This sequence comes from Xenopus borealis, assembly GCA_024363595.1. Classification (NCBI taxonomy): domain Eukaryota; kingdom Metazoa; phylum Chordata; class Amphibia; order Anura; family Pipidae; genus Xenopus; species Xenopus borealis. The sequence goes on from CM044439.1 coordinate 131,839,137, forward strand.
CCTACCTCCCCCCCAGGCTATTGCCCCTAACTTGTTAATTACCCCAAAGTCCAGGTCCCCTCCAGGCAGGATCACAGGCACCATCTTGTCCCATACCATCCTCATCTGATGGCGCATGTGCAGTAGGATGCATTTGCCAGTTGGTACTACTACGCATGCGCCCAGACTTCACAAGTTTTCCAATTTCCTTTTTAGGAAACTTGGTGAAATTCGGCAGTAGTACCATCCAGCAAATGCATCCTGCTGCGCATGCACCGCCAAATGCCGTTGGATCAAGGAAGAAGATGGTGCAGGACAAGATGGAGCCCCTAAAAGTGCCTGTAGGGGACCTGAACTTTGGGGTAATTAACAGGTTAGGGGCAATACCCTGGGAGGAGGGAGGTAGTCCGGAGGGGAGGAGGGAGGGGAGCCTACAGGGGAAGGGTTTTGCAATGGGAGGGTTGACTTCCCATTTAATGAAGTCATATGCACATGGATAGAAAACTGCCTACAGGATTGGGTTGTTAATGTTACACTCTCTACTTGGAGTAAGGTTCAGCTAAGTGGCAAATTAATTCAATGTTGAAAGGAAAAAGAAAGGTAGTCAGAATTTTTCATATGGGTTAACAATAAATCATAAGTAACACTTTAGGCTAGTGTAGTCATTCATACCTTTAGGTTTGCTGCAATCTAACCTGCTTATCCTATGGGCTTCTCTCTGAAATAGTAATTTGCCCCAATAACCACCACTTGGTGGTCTTTTTGCCACCTCCAAGACACTTCGGCTGTCTTACTTTATGTTTGGCCTCAGAGAAGTGTCCTGATATGGTGGTGTCAATGTATGTATCAGGCTTGTAATACCTGACTTGTTCTGAATGTTCTTTAAAGCGTGTGTTGACAGCTTTAATAGTTTTTCCCATGTATAGCCACGTAAGGGCCACTTAAGTGCACGTACATGTACATGTGCATGTACATTAAGTACTTGTACATATATGTAGCAAATATATGTATATATGTCCTTAGTCGGATAATGAATATTTGGGCCTTTAATAATTGAGGTACAGCAATTTCAATTATAGCACAGAAATGTTACTACCTTGCTATTCTGATGGGTGTTGTGAACTATTTGTTTAGGTTCAGTGGGACTAATTAAATCTTTCAAATTAGAAATCCCTTTTGTAAATAAACCATGGGGGTTCTTTTAGATGGCCATATTTTTAGTCCATCTGAAGCAGTGGCCAGAATTTTTTTACAATTTTCTCAATCTCTTTGCTCTTGTTATCATACTTACTCACAAATGTTAGTCTATAAGAGTCACTTTTTTGCTCTTTTAGTTTTTGTACGAGTAAATTCTCATGTGGGGTATCTTACTTCATTTCACACTTTGTTTAGTTTCTGACTAGAGTAGCTCCTTGCTTTATAGTGGTCTGTAAGATCCAGTGCAGTTTTCTCAAATAGTACATCAAGTACTGACGTTTAGGTATAGCCTTAATAATTCTAGGGTTATAGAAACTTTTGGTATGCAGTAAGTTGTCACAATCCATTGCTTTCCGGTACAAAATCGTTACAAGGTGCCCCTCAATATTTCTCACATTTACATCTAAGATGTAAAGTTCACTTTTAGAATATTCTGTTGTGAACTTCACAGAAGCATGATTATCTCAATTCTAAACTGAGAAAGCCAGTTGGATGGCTAGCAAAATGTCTTCAAGAGAAAAACAAATATAGCAAGTTCTGTCGATTTTACTTTTTATGCATGAATATTCTGCATGCACCACCCCCCCCCCTTACTGGCATCACATTCCACACAAAAAAAAACTATTTTGCACCTGTCAGCCTACTAGCACTTGTCCCTACTTAAGAAATGAGCCAACAGCAGCAAAATTTATGCACCAAATTTATTAAACTCTTCATCCAACATTTCATTAACAGATATTTCCCCATAGAGTGGGGCAATATGCAGTTAAGCTGTATCACTTGCTGAATTATTTTGAATATCTCTAAATGCAAAAACAATGGAAGGCAAAAGATGCACAGTCCAACACTAAATACAGATTATATACTGTATGTATGCAAAGCATTATTATCTTGTACATCTTGTACAAAAATCCTGTAGAACCACTGCAGACTTCCTGTTTACTTGTTTATAATCCTAATTATTTGATATTTTATTTGATGTAAACATTTTCAGGTTAAATCATTTTTTTTACTTATGTTCCCTTTGTCATATGTGAACATTATAGGATGTGGATATTTAGGAATATATACATTGAAGGAATTTTGGTATAATGCAGTCTACCAGACATAAAGAACTAAAAAGTCCAAAAATTATCAGGCAATGTAATAAAAGTAACTGGGAGATCAGCGTGGCAGCGCATGTGCAGCTGGAGCCATTTGGCAGTTTGTGACAATTGCGCACGCGCCGAAATGGACTGAAATTGCCGTTCTCCAAGTGAGCTTACTGAAAATTGGGTTAGGCTGGGGGGAAGAGGGAGGCGGTCTACGTGGGGTGGGGGTCTGGGTTTTTTATTACAGGGTTGAATTCTCGTTTAAATAAGGGTAATTTACAAACAAATTTACACAGTTGGTAACAATGGTCCACCCCTGATTAAAAATGGCAACTCTACTTTCAAAGCTCCAATATATTTGGGATTCTAGATCTCTCTGTAGCATTACTTTATGCCAGGGCTCCAACCAACACACTGGGTGCTGGGTTGGTGCTGGACATATTGGAAGTATTATTCACTTGACTTTCAACATAATCCTTTATACAAACCCATTTAGTTTTACCCTTAAAAAAGTTGTCAGTATAACATTTTGCACAACAAAAGATTTGATTCTAAGCAAAATTTCAGTATACAGTTATTTTATATTTTCCGTGATTTTTGAGTTATTAATAAATGCGATTGCTAGTAAAAGTAGTCATGATTTTCTTTTGCACTAATGGGTCTGTCTACATGTTCCACCAAAGCAATGTAAAGTCTATATAAAGGAAAATATAATAAGAATAGAGTCCCTAATAAAATATATTTTCAGGAAAAATGTGTAACAAACCACAGTCCCAATTATTTTCCTTACAAGATCTCCCGATTAAACTTTTATTCTGTACCTCTGTCCACTATATAATTATCCAATGCTGTGGAGGATGTTTCTTTGTGATTTGATGGAAGGTATTTATCCTCTTAGGATACCGAGTTAAAAAAACTGTAAGGGCAAACTGAGCATGCATAAGGTTCATTTAGTATAATCAATGTTTAACCAGTTTAATTATTTAGTATTTTAGTATTTAACCACAAAATATTACCACTATTTTATATTATGAAATCACACAAAGCCTAATATATGGCTGGGTAAAGCTAGACATATCATACTACTAGTTAGACTAGTCATTTGTCAGGTGTCATAGGTTTATATGGATGTACTCAAGGAAGTAAGTCTCCAGCATTATAGCAATCCTTATTAATGTAACCTATTAAAGCATAAGCCACCAGTTATCTTGATGAGTACACAAACTCACCATCTTTCAAAGTTTAACATTCTGTTTTAATCTAAATATTGGGGTTAAAAATCCAATTCTTTTTGTAATGATGTGTCCTGTTGATTTATATGGTTGTGTTTTCCAGCATTTGTGCTGTGACTTGCTTTCGATTGGCCTACTGAACCCTTATTCATTGTTAAAATAACTATGCAACCAAGTAGGTTTTTATATAATGAAGAATTACAGTGATGATGAAAGACAATCATGAATATTTAAGACTGAACACTTTATCTGATTACTTTCCCTCCTTTAGAGTAAAGATATGCATTTGTGACTTTTGTTATAAATATATATCCCTGCTGCTGAACTTGCAATTTTCAGTTCCAAGGTTGGCCTGTTGATTAAATTCTTTCATGAACTTAATAAGTCAATTAATAATTTGTGAATGCCAGTAATCTGATATGACTGTATTGCCTTTTTCTCTTTCTTAAAATGTGCACAATATTATTAACGCAGACGAGTCCTTTCTGCCTCCCATTCAGAATTGAGTGGTCCAATTCAATGCCCAAATTGCTCCCTCAATGTTGCTAGTATTCTGGGGGGAAAACATGTTGATTGCACTTGAAATTCCACTTTGCTCAATATGTCAAGGTATGTGCCAAAAGTTCTATATAAATGCAGCAACTTTCAATTTACTTAAGTAGTTACCATAAGTGAATTATGTGGTATATATTTAAAGGGATTCTGTTGTGATTTAAATTGTTTAGTTTTTATTACTAAATTACACTGTGCTCATTGCAAATAATGAATTCTACCATTTAAAATGTTATTCCTGAGAATCCTGAACCAATAAATGTATTTTTTAAGTTGTAATATTGGTGTATGCAGCCATCTCAGGTCATTGTGTCTTATCCTGTGCTTTCAGAAAGAGCCAACACTTCACAATGGAACAACTATCTCACTGTATCCCTCTCATTGTAACTGGAGGAGTTGTAGACTCAATGGGCAAATACAGTTAACAGTGAATTCTTGCCTCTGAAGGCTTTGCCACACTTCTCGCCACTTTGTCAGAAATTAATTCACAGCACATACGCTAATTCATCAAAATGCAAAGTTACACCTCGGTAGGCGAAAGTTGGCAAATATTCATTATTGTAAATTCATCAGTGCGAGCATTTCATAACGAACTTTCGCTACCGTTTCCACCTAGCTAAACTTTGTACTCTTACACTTAGGTCAATTTGAATAGGGCAGGTACTGTATATATATATGTTGTATGTATTTCTTTATTAGAGATGTTGGTGCAAATGCTGGAAGTGGCCACTTATTATTAAAAATGTCCAAACAAGCAAAATAAAGACAAAAGAGATCACGTAATGTCCTAGACATGAGCCCAACCTCAAACAAATGTGACATGCCCCTCAATTGGTTAAAAAAATTATTGAAACACAGCTACAACTTTTAAATACAAATCCACACAGTGTATTTTAATTTTTATAACTTTTCGGCATACAGGTTATGACATAAGATTGAGGAGGATGTAGCTTCATCTTATCAGTTTGCCAGGTATAACCTCTTGCAAAAGAGGTGACGCAATGGAAAATTCACACAAATGAATTTGCGAGTATCACTCTTTTGCCTGGTGAAAGGGAGCAAAACTTCATTAGCAATGTTCTCTTTCAGTAGCAAGTTGTCCTTTATGTCTGTTAGTGAATTAGCAATGTCCCTGCGGACAGTATTTCTTGCAAATTTTTGCTATAGATTGTCAATTTGGCCTTTAGTAAATTTTCCCCAAATTTTGACTTTTACTATTGGTTACTATTCTCATATCTACCACAAGGTAAGGCACAGGAGCATTTTTAGCAATGCAGGTGTGAGGGTGCTGCTATTTGTTACCTGCCCATTGTTCTGCTAATGGCCTGCTGGGGGGGTAAAGAATGAATTAATTTAACCAGAGAAGTCACATGCCTGACATCACCTTGAAAGCTAAGAACATGTCTAGTCCCATGTCTGATTTAAAAATGAAATATAAAAAATATATATTAGCTCGTTAATTAGCTTTGCTGAAGAAATGTAATCTAATATTGTGATTATTTGGGGATACTGGTAGGCCTGTTTTAATATTTATAACCTCATTTGTAATAAAAGGAACTAGGTTTGCCCAGGAGCAGTAAACCATAGCAACCAATAAGATGTTAGCTTTTAAACATGTGACCAGGAAATTGTTCCGATGATTGGTTGCAATAGGTTACTGCCCCTAGGCAAACTTAGTGCCTTTAATTACATAACCCCCATAGTGTCTAATAATAATGAATGCATGAAAAATTTTGTGCAAAATAACACACAAGTAGGGTTGCGACCATTTCTGGAAAACAATATCTCCCTTCATATATTTTTTTTTATTTTTTTCCCGTTTAACAAAAACTGGCATCAGGCATCATTTTTACCTGCCAAACCAAGTGTCAACCCTTATGGCAAGCCTTACATTGTATTCACTTTTATATTTTAAAGGAGAAAGATCTGATTCCTAGCACCTATAAAGGTAAATTTAGGATCTGGATCCTTTTCTCAAGCTATCCTTCTTACACTCAAAGCATTTTAACAGAACAAGTATAGTATGTGATCCATTAGAGCTTTTGCTTGTAATTATTCACAAACAGCTACAGATGCAGTCACTTGGATTTGTAAGTTATATGCGTCGTGACTCAGGGCTAATTGAAGAAACTGTGTTATCTAAAGTTATCTTAACTCATTTAATGCATTTAACCTTTTCACTAGCATACCAAAGCACCATTGTTTTCAATGGTGAACTCTTTAATTGGATGGGATGATGTGACACAATATTCTGTGCCAAGTGGGATAAATGGGATAAATGAGTTAAGTCACGACGCATTTAGCACACAATCCAAAGTGACTGCATCTGTAGGTTTTCTTGTGTTCTGGGGTGGCTGCATGGAATACACATGTTCACTTGTGTCTAACTGTCTATATCACTTAGGGGCACATTTACTAAGGGTCGAAGTGAATTTTCGAATAAATTTCAAATTTTTTAAATTCAAATTTCAAAGTAGTTTTGGGCTACTTCGATTATTGAATAGCCCAAAATTCGATTTGAATTGAAAAAATTTGAAATTTCGAATTTCAAAGTACTGGCAATTTAAGAATCCTTTGACTTAAACTATTCACCAGCTTAGAGCTGCTGAATTGCCATTTTAGCCTAAGGGGGACCACCTAGAATCTGTCCTAGGAATTCGAAGGATTTTGCGCAAAATCATTCAAATCGTTCGATTACAATAAGGGGCAGATTTACTAATCGATTTGAACAATTCAAGCAATTTTGATTAAAAAGGTGGATTTTCAAAAATTTCCAAAAAAAACTTCTTAAAGGTTCTAAGAGGGCCCCCATAGGCTAAAACAGCAATTCGGCAGGTTTAAGGTGGCGAAAGGCTGAATTAAAATTTTTTTAAAGAGTCAGTATTTTGATTTTCGAATGATTGAATTTGAAAATTTGAATTGAAATTTTTCAAATCGAAATTTGGCCTATTCTATAGTCAAAGTAGCCAAAAATTACTTCAAAATTTGAATTTTTTTAATTCGAATTTTCAATAAGTCCCATTGACTCCCCATTCTTTTTCTCATTCCCAGCCTTCCTTCTCATCCTTATATTTCTAATTTGCCTTTTTATGCTATATTGGGCTCTATTCTGTCACTCTGTTCTACCTTTATCCAAATATTTTAATTCTCTAAGCTCCTCTCTCAAATGGCCTTCTCTGTTGTCCAGCTCCTCTTTCCAGCTTTCACTTTCTCCAGTTCCTTTACCCAGTGGTTCTTTCTTCTCTCTTTCTAATCATTACAAATGGGTCTCATTTATATTGTATGCCATGGTAACCTCCTGCTTGGTGCTTACCTCAATTCTTTACACTTTTTCTAGCAGATTTATGACCATCTGGTGACATGTCACTTCATACGTATGTATTTCCAGTGGTGTGTTCATTCAAGGATATGTTTTTTGTTTTTTTTTAGTATATCTGGTTATTGCATTGTCTGTGAAGAACTGAATCCATTTTGTTCCACTAAACTTTTCTACTCATAGTTTTGTCCAGCTGTGTACTTACCCAGTGGTATGTTCTTTCTGTGCAATATCTCTCTAGTATTAGGTATGTCTCTTAACAGTATGTGACCCAGTAGCATATCAAACCAGCATTATATCTTTGTTGAGCAATCTATGTCAATAGATGTGAGTTTTACAGAACAAACATTCATAATCTTCATAGGCTGTAAATGAAATATACAGAAGATGCATAGATTCTGTGTAGAATGTTTCTATTTTGTCTTGTCATTAAGTAAGAAACCTTCATTTTATTTGGTCATTTATTGTGTATTATTTTATAATGTATTCACCTCAGAATATATGGAGGTAGGTGACTGCAAATTGAACATAACCTTATGTAATGAAACCTTCCTCTAAATGTCTCATTTACATCAGAATGGTAGAAATTCTGATGATTTGCTCCACTATAAACAGGATGACTATAATTATACACACGATACCAGTAATTTTAAAGCTATTACTAAACTCGTCAAAGGACAGCATTGTTTTTAGTGTAAATGGTGCTAGTATTGTAAAAAGGTCCTATTTCTAATTAGATTTGGGTGACCTTTTGCTTCATTGTACTGCGGAGTGCTCAATCTTTTAGCTATAAAAGTGAGAAAGTGGTGGGAATTGTCAGCAAAATTATGTAAAAGAAATGCTCCTAAAATATCACATTCCATTGGCAAGAACATGGGGATTCATCACATGGTGTCTAACATTTGATCATCTTTTCCTTCTGGGTCATTTCCTTTTACAGCTACAGTATTAGGCACAGAACGCAGTTACAAAGTGAGAATAGGAGCAAGGGACAGAGGCAAAGGCAAATGTTTGAAGACCAACCATTTCTACTTGCCTTTCATTTCCCCTACAGAATCAGTGATATTAGATGGTTGAAAAGTAATTTCTTGTGGCAATTTGAAATTAAAGTTTTTATTTTCTGGCATGTGGTGCAACAATAAGGGGCAGATTTACTAAGGGTTGAAGTGATAATTTGAATTAAACAAATTAGAATTTTGAAATTTTTTTGGGTACTTCCACTATTGAATAGGCCAAAATTTCATTTGAATTGAAAAAAATTCTATTCAAATTTTTAAATTCGACCATTTGAAAATCGAAGTACTGTCTCTTTAAAAATTTCAAATTCGACCATTTGCCACCTTAAACCTGCCGAATTGCTGTTTTAGCCTATGGGGACCTCCTAGAACCTTTAAGGACTGTTTTTGCAACTTTTTGAAAATCAAATTTTCTTTCTGAAAATCATTTGAATCGTACATACGATTCAAATAATTTTCATTCGATCGAAAACACTTTAAAAAAATTTGATGGTCGAATTTCGAAGTACTGTATTTAACTTCGAAATTCATCCCTGGATAAATCTGCCCCTTACAGTTGTTGCAAAGTTTCTAAACCTAATGTAATGGTGCAAGGAATCTGAAACAGTTTACTTGATTGGGCACGCATCGGAATAGTGTGTATAAAAATGACTGTGCATCAAATTATTTAGACACCCATTGACTTTAATGCATGTGGACAAAATAGGAATGTGTATAAAAATTGAAACTCACTTCAAATATGCTGCACATCAGAAGCCCATTGACTTCAATGCGTTTTGCAAATTTTGCTAATTTTGCAGGAAATTCACACATTAGGGGAAGCAAAACAGGACAAATTTGTCCATTACTAATTATTCAGAATACTCAGGAACTGGGGTTTTCCAGGTAATG
>CM044439.1:131866914-131885019 GCA_024363595.1 Xenopus borealis
CTTGGTGCATACAACCCTATATATTCAGTCTGACATTTTATATAATAGGTCTGTAGAGAGTCATTTTCCTTCCGTAACCTCAATGTCCTTTAGGATAGTATTTACTTTTAAGACTGAAGAGGCTATTTCCATAGAGCAGTGATAATATACTGCTCATCAAGCTCTGATAGCAATAGGGCACAATATTTTTTTGCTAATGCCAAATTGCTGTGACACTGAAAACGATATTCCATATCAATCTCACAAAGCAATGGCACAATGTACTTCTGTAATACTTAATAGATGCCTTTGCCTGAATCACTGCATTGCTCTCTCACTACAAAAACAAATGTGACAGGAATCATAACATTAGGTGAACTCTGCTTCACATTTGCTGGGGAGAATTACTTTATACTTCCTAATAGGAATGAGTTAAATATTTTGCCTTGTTTTGGCAAGAAAAACACCCATAATGGGTAGTAAAAAAAAGTTGTTCGGTTTAAAAAATGTCACACGGTTTGAAAAATTGACTTCAATGTGTTTGCAAATTTTTTTTGCCCTTTCTCAGCTATTTGGCGAAGTGAAGAGTGTCAGATTCCCCCCCTCCCCAAAAACACTACTTCCTATTTGTATAGAAAGCATGATAAAGGAATTATTGGTATGTTTTTCGTGTATGAGATTATCTATTATGTAGAAACCCATTATCCAGAAAGCTCTTAATAACAGAAAGACCAACTCTCATATACTCCATTTTAATCAAATAATTAAAAAAATATTTTTTAGACATAGCCTGTACTTGTACATTGAACTTTATCACAACTTAGATAAAAAAAACCCTATCTTTATAGAAGGGGAAACAATCCTATAATCATTTGCCTAATGAAAGCAACTTTCCAATATAACTTTATTGTACATTTTCAGTAATTTTAAAGTTGTAAAAACAACCGCTCTTATAAACAGCATTTGCTTAACTGTTGGTTGTTACTTTATAAACAATGTTGCAAAAGGCTTTGTAATGAATGTACAGTATATTGCATAGGTGCTTAGTTAGCATTCCCTTTAAAGTAGGAAATCCAAACTATGAAAATATCCCTTATCCTGAAAACCCAGCCCCGGGATAACAGGTCCCATACCTGTATTCTGATTAAAAAAGAAATGGCAGATTATATCATCAATAGAGGAGATAATCACTATGGTCTACATCTAGGAGTGGAATAGATTAAGGCAGTGATCTCCAACCATGCATCTTTGTGTATGAAGAGTACTTACTCTTTAAATGCTTTAATAAAAACATCATGTTTCTGACAAATGTATATTAAACATCTCAGAACATTTATGGAAAATGTGTGGGGTACTGTAAATATACAATGCTTAGATTCTCTGAGGCAATAATTATGGTCAGCTGCAGATTTAATGTGTCTTGCAAACTCTATTATATTGTAAAGTTTTGGCACAAACCTGAATACTACTGTAGTCGTTAATTGCCTGTAAAAATGGATTCTGAGGTTTTCCTGCTGTTTTGAATTACTTAATGCAAAGTAATTGCCATTATTTTATAGCAGAACAAAGTAGACAGCATGCAGATGGATAGTTTAAAATATATTAAGGTGTAGATGTGGAGAGCCATTTCTTATACAACAGTTTGATGCCACATTTCAAAACCTAAAAAAAAACAATTGCTCATGCTGCTGCTTCTTCATACATATAATGTTTTCTTGCCAAGGTGGAGAATACTATATTGCAAACTGCCAGCCAGTACACCCATGCTTCTTTTGTTTTCTGTGAAAAGCATAAAAAAATCTAAATCTTCTTGTTTGTGATGATTCTCATTCATCTAGGTCAGGGGTCCCCAACCTTTTCACCTGTGAGCAACATTCAGATGTAAAGAGAGTTGGGGAGCCACACAAGCACCACCTAGGTGGTGCCAAATAAGGGTTGTATTTGGCTATTGGTAGCCCCTATGTTGACTGTCAGCCTACAGGAGGCTCTGTTTGGCAGTACATGTTTTTTTATGCAACCAAAACTTGCCTTCCAGCCAGGAATGCAAAAATAAGTACCTGCTTGGAGGAAACTGGGAGTTGGGGGGCAACATGTTGCTCACAAGCTACTGTTAGGGAACACTGATCTAGGTCATGGTATATCTGTAGAAATCAGTCAAATCAACTGGACTTGCTCTGTTTTCCTTGAAGATGTTTTTCTTGATTTAGAGAACTTAAAATGAATAAAGATTGTTAACATTTAATTTGCCCCATTCCAATAATAGACTATTTGCTCTACTAGATTCACCTGAAAGCCCGACTTTAATTGGGCAAGTTTTGGGGATTAATATGTAATTGCTGTCCTCTCCTAATCATATTCCACTCTGTTATTCAAGCCACTGACTGGTTGCCTGCTCTCTGCCCTGCCCAGAGAAACCATTGTAACATTCTGTTCACAATTAAATATCTTTCCACAGGACAACCTTCCTGTGGAAATTCTGCTTCAATATCTGGCCCAGTGGATAAGATTGCATGACCCACCTGTTACTTCCCAAACACTCCAGCTTTCAAGACCTATTTTCTATTAGTTATTCAAAGCCAACATATTTTTATCAGCACTTTACACAGGTTATATATCATACCTTGCCCCAGAGGATCTTACAATCTAAAGGTGGCCATAGACGCACAGATAATATCGTACGAAACGAATTTTCGTACGATATTCGGTGCGTGTATGGTGGGAAATGAGCCGACCGACATCGTCAGAGGATTAAGATATCGGTCGGCTGGTTGATCGGACTGGATGGAAAATTTTGATCGGATGCCTTTGAAAGCACCTTGAACATCGGCCTTTGTTAGTGCTGAATGGTCAGATACAAGTAGAATTCTATTGTTTCTACCTGTATATCTGACGATTCAGCTCTACACGTGTGTGTTGAAACGAACGATCTTTCTTGGAAAGATCTTTCCCGAGAAAGATCGTAATTGTTACGTCTATGGCCAGCTTTAGTGAATCCAATATTTTCAATTTAATCTGAAGACAATTTACTAGCCTGTATGTTTTGGGAGTGTGTGAGAAAACCAAGTACTGTAAGGATACCCACACAGGGAAGACATACAAAACCAGTGCCCTGGCTAGGATTGAACTCCTGATCCTACCCATTGTGCCACCATGTTAACTAAAAGCAAAATGATGTGAACAGAAAAGAAAATATTCCATGGTTTAGTAATACCTTCTATGGAGCTTACACTTTACATTGTTCATACCCTATAAAACTGTACATCTGTTTGTTAACATTGGTCATGCATGGGATTGCATTGCATGCTAGCCCAAAATTACTTCAAATTCGGAAATCTGACCATTAGTGTTTAAATAAATGCCCCCATAATGTAGATTGTTTAATTTTGCAGTTGCACGTAAGTTGTCCCCAAATGCAGCCACTGGATGCAAGTAGTTTACAATCACAGCTACTGCAAAAGCCAACCAACATCATTTTCCTGCTTTCATATTGTGTATGGATTCGCTTTGACTCACTGAAAAGTTTGGGAAGTACCCATAGCCATACACAATACCAGTTTAATTTAAAGGAAATGTTCTTGAAGTGTATTTCTAAATCCTACATGTATATATAGAAGTCTTTTACTATTGTTATGCAAAGCAGAAATGGTTTTCGTGCAAATCGTCTTTATAGCATAAGTGCTGCAATAATCCTTTATGCTTATTTATTCTCGTGTATGTTATTGATTCCTGTATTCAAACATTAAATTGACCTTTTCTTTTTTTCAGTAATTAAGTTGTGAAATTCTAACACGCAAATAACAATATAAGCTGGAATTTATGATTGCTTTATAAGGGGGATTGCGTAGGTAACGTAACAAGACATAACATTTGTTCAGATGCAATATTAATTTCAGGAGATTCACAGTTAGGTTTTCAGTGTAACATTTTTCCCCAATATGAATTCAATTTAAGTGTTGCTGTTTTCTTGTTTGCATGGCTTATTGTTAAAATAAATATCCAAGTATTTGCTCTTTTTCTTCCTATAGAACATATGGTAATATTTACTCGGCAAGGCTGAATATTTTGTTTTGATTTATTTGCACAGAAATATTCCAAAGCCATCCTGAGCACTTTTGAAAAAAGGTATTCTTATGTAAATATGTGCTTTAAAATTCTGAATATCATCTGCAGACGTGCAGAAGAAAAACGACAGGGCATTAAAACTTGGTGAAATTTCTTCAGCAAGATAATTCTATTAAAATATGCTATTTCTATATCGTTCCCTCAGTCCCAAAAAAACAAGCGACTCTGTTATTCTTCATTCAAGTATCTAAATCTGTTTAAAAGCCTGAAGGTGTAATAATGTTTCCTAGGTTCCTACTGTTAACCCCTATGGCTGTTTTTGTTTTGAAGTACAAATATTCAGGAATTGAACAAGTTGCTTCAGCGCTTGTGAAACAAATGATAAGCTGCAGGGTTTAATAAGCATACGCTAATAATAATCAAGTGTTAAGCATGTTATTTGTCAAACTCATTTTGTCTTCTTCCTAATTTGATGTGTTTTTTTTTTTGTCTGCCAAGAAATTTTAACACTTCAAAAGCAACACAATTGCACCAGGCTTAAAACCCACAGATAAAAAATACATTTGCCTTGTTTTTGTGATTATTTTGCTGCAGGATTTGGTTATTTAAATTCCTAAATTTCCTGTTTATGTTTTGTTATGTTTATTTGGTTATGTGTCTCCAATGCAAGATAGATTTGTTTAAGCTATTTCTAAGGTAACAAATAAAATACTAATTAGAGGTTTACAGACACAAGGCAAAACAAAAGTCTTTCAGGGAACTGTTAAGCTGGAAGGTCCCCATGTGACAGTTACATCTGCATCTTGGTCACAGTACAAACCTTGGCCAAATGCATTTTCACACCCATTCTAATCAATATTAGTACTAGTCATGGACAGCCACTTTTAGGACACTAATACAGAGTGGCCAGCTCATCAGTGCTCTAGGCATCCTGGCCAGTCACTACAGCAAACAAGCTGATACATGTATGCACACATACATGAATTGGTTAGCGTGCCTACACAGTCGGCATTGAGAGTGAGAAGAGAGTTTCCCAGACTAGGGGTAGGAGGCAGACATGGTACTTGCTTGGCTGCTTCCCCCCCCAGCTTTGCACCCAAGGCAAGTGCCTATTTTGCCTACCCCTAGTACCGGCCCTGCAACTCATCATCCAATATATCCCCATATGTGGTCACCTTTATGCTAGCATTTAAAAGCAGTATTAGGTATAGGATATGTTATCAAGAATTCTAGGAACCTGAGGTTTTCCAGATAAGGGATATCTACACTGATTTACAAAGACAGGGATAAGTGCCACCACTATAGCTACACATAGAAGCCAAATAAATATTTGATTTCATTTTCTGATTGTATATTGATAAGGACTAAATACTTACTGGTTTCTATAGGCAACTGCACTGGGGCTATTTAGCTTATGTTTAGCTGTAAGCATTGTGAATTTAATTACATTAAAATTTTAAATTAATCAAACCTTATTTTTACTCCTTGAAATCTCCTAGTTGTTGACATAATTGACTCAGTCCTCTGGGTGTATACTATTTTTTGCAGCTCTGTGTCTAGTATAGTGGATACGTTCCATTTAATCACAAATTAATATATTAAATGGACAACATTTGTTATAGATTCAGAATCTTCAGACATATAATTAATTAAATGCCATTCTTTGAGTTCACATCATTAACTACAGTACCCAATCTTTTCCCCAAAGCTGTATGCATTCTACTTTTTCAAATCAAATCACATATTTATAGTTTGTGCTATTACACTGTTTTAGGTTATGATAAAAAGAATGAAAAGAGCACCCAGTAAAGAACCTATTAATTTGACAAATGTCTGTAAATTAACTACCAATAGATGCATAGAATTAGTAATAGTATAAGGGTGCAGTTGGCAGATCATTACTTCCTATTGTTGCAACCCTCTAGTAAAACAACTCTAGTAGTAGCAAGGTTCAGGTTGGTGCTAAATCCAGGGTTCCCTTGTATCAATACACTGCAGGGGACAGGTTAAAATGTTGCCCCTTTATTCAGACAGTCTCCTCAGGTTTAGACAGCTGACACCTTTGTCATAGGTCACACTAGGGGGCATATTAAATATGTTGTTAAAAATAAAAATCTTTGTAAAATAAATGTTGCATTCATCAAGGTGTGTGTAAATTTACACCATGTGAATGCAAGATTTTCCACCGTTATTTTACAATGCTTCCTACTGAAAGAAATGTGTAAAGCCTGGCGATGCGTGGCGTAAATATGCCACAAGTGTGACAGATAGACTTTGATAGACAGATAATACATAGCAAGAAAGCTAGAGAAAGAGAGATGATATATGAGATAGATATATGAATGATAGATAGATAATAGATAGATGATAGATAGATAGATAGATAGATAGATAGATAGAGCTAGCTAGCTGAGCATATTGAGCTCCACAGAGGAGATTTAATAAGGATTAAAATCCTAGTTGCACCACCCCAGAGTAGGGACCAAGTGAACAGATTAGGGACTACTAGGTTCTATTGAAGAGAATCTTGAAAGATGGGAACACCATTTCTGAGTTGAAATAGACAATTGCTACATGCTCGACACCTGAGGAGCCATGCACTGGATGTTTGAACCAAATGAATACTGTTTCAAGACTCCTATGTGAATTCAGTCAAAAAAAGCTTTACTGTTTATTGTTAAGAGACACTGGTGCCACTTTACAGGTATGGGCCATTTATCCAGAATGCTTAGGACCTGAGGTTTTCCAGATAAGGGTCTTTCTGTAATTTGGATCTCCATGCTTTCCTAGAAAATCATTTAGACGCTAAATAAATACAATAGGATTGTTTTGTTTCCTATAAGGATTAATTATATCTTAGTTGGGGTCCAGTACAGGGTAAAATGTGAAGTCTATGGAAGATGGCTTTTCCATAAATCGGAGCTTTCTGAATTACGGTTTTGCAGATAAGTGATCCTATACCTGCATACTTAGTTACATAGTTAAATTGGGTTGAAAAAAAGACAGAGTCCATCAAGTTCAACCCCTCCAAATTAAAAACCCAGCATACACACACACATCTCCACTCTTTCACACAAACCATATATGCCCATAGCTATACTAACTGTAGAGTTTAGTATCAAAATAGCCTTTGATATTATGTCTGTCCAAAAAATCATCCAAGCCCCTCTTAAAAGCATCAACAGAATCGGCCATCACAACATCACCCGGCAGTACATTCCACAACCTCACCGTTCTGACTGTGAAGAGCCACCTACACTGCTTCAAATGAAAGTCCTTTTCTTCTAGTCTGAAGGGGTGGCCTCTGGTGCGGTGATCCTCTTTATGGGTAAAAAGGTCCCCTGATATTTATCTATAATGTCCTCGAAAGTATAGTTCAGCCAACAACCTGCCTCCAAGAAAAAGTGAGGGCCCACACCTGTAAATTGAGTCACATACATCAAATACTGAAAAGCTGATAGTTACATAAGCCTCATTAATTATAGCCATGCAACACAATAAGCAGCATTTAGCAGTATTTTAGCAAGTCACACTTGTATTCATGAATAAGCTGGCACTTACAAGTGAAAGTACTGTAAGGCTCTTGCATGGTTTTCCTTGTCTGGGACTGGAGCTGTTCGCTTGTGCGCGCGTGCGTCCCGGCACACACGTCCATTTCGGCGCACGTGCGGTGGCTTCGCTGCATGAGCAATGCGCTGAACAGGATGCCGAGGCCTGCACTTCCTTGTGAAGTGATCATAGCCTACTAGTGTGACTCTGAGCCTTTTACTATTTGAATTATCTGTTTTGATCCCTACCTGCTACAGCCGCTGCTACAGCTGGGGTTTTCATCAGAGACATTTTTTGACTACACAGGCTTCATCGTGAGATCATTTCTGATACAGGGTCACAATTTACTTCCAAATTTTGGAAAGCACTTAGTCATTCCTTAAGCATCAGCTTATCTCTGTCTACCGCATATCACCCACAAACCAATGGACAAACAGAAAGAATAAACCAAACACTTGAACAATATATTAGCTGTTTTACTTCTTATTTACAAGATAATTGGGTCCTACTTTTACCATTGGCCGTATTCTTTTACAATAATTCATTACATTATTCCACTTGTCAGTCTCCTTTCTTTTCTAATTTTGGATTTCATCCCAATCTGTTGCCTGAAGCTCAGAACAATTTTAAAATCTTTGCTGACAGTAAAAGAGGCGATGACCCAGAATTTAAAATTGGAGATTTGGTTTGGCTCTCTACTCATTTTATCAGACTTTCCACTCCATCTTAAAAATTGGCACCAATGTTCCTGAGTCCTTTTCAGATTATTCAGTAAGTGAATCCAGTTAATTTTAAACTCAAACTGCCAAACTCTTTACGGGTACCTCCGGTATTTCATTCTGCACTTTTGAAGCCAGTAGTACCCAACGCAGTTCATGGTCGTTATCTTCCACCTCCACAGCCAGTACAGATCCAGGATAAATAAGAATTTGAGGTACAGGAAATTTTGGATTTCATAATTTGGAGAAACAATTTGCAGTATCTGGTCAGTTGGAAGGGTTATTCACCAGAATATAATTCTTGGGAACCTGTAAAGAATATTCATGCACCCAGATTACTGAGACTTTTTCACGAAACTCATCCTGACAAACCTGGTTTCAAGCGTGCCCAGAGTCCAAACCCCGGGGTGGGGGGGCAATGTAAGGCTCTGGCTGCCATGGTCGTCCTTGTCTGGGATGCGCTGGAGCTATTTGTTTGAGTGCTCGTCCGTTGTTGCACGTGTCCATCACGGCACATGCGTGCGTCCGTTGTGGCACATGCGTGTGTCTGTCGTGTTGTGCGTGCAACGGTTATGATGCATGCAGGGATATGCTTAAAAGGATGCCAAGACCTGCACTTCCTTGCGAAGTGATCATAGCCTACTAGCATGACTCTGAGCCTTCTACTATTTGAATTATCCATTTTGACCCCTGCCTGATATTTGGAATTCCTGGAATTCCTAATTCTCCTCTGCCGACTTCTTCTGCCTGACTGGTTATTGACTCTACATTGCCTGCCTTCTGACTTTAGCCTGTTTCTGACCCTGCCCTGCCTGATGATTTTGTACCACGACTTCTGCAAGTGTTCCTGCTATAGAACTTCTACCAATCCTCCACGTGACCAGTCCTGCTCTAAACTTTGTGGTCTGCCTCATTGTGGGAGGTGTAGGAGAGGCTTCTCTTCATCTCAAGGTTCCAGCCAAAAGTGAGTACCCTGACAAGCACATGCAAATGTCATAATGAAACAAATAACCTTTATTAGAGCAGGTTTCCACAGGAATGAACCATGGTGCAGCCTCTTATCAATAAATACTACAAATATTTTCTCTTTTCATACATATGTTCTCTCACTATAGTTGTAACCTGGATATCGTATGGGTGAGTGTCATGAACCACGGAAGGGTGACTGCTGCTATTGCCCCTACTCCATCTTTTCTCAACTGCCCTCAATGGTAGCTTCCATAAGGTCTCACCTACTCACATCTAAATACTATTATCTCAAACTGACACACTCCTGTGCCCTACCTTATACACTAAATACCTGGCTGGTACCACAAATGACCTAGTTTCCTCTTGCCTCTGAGCCGAGCTCTACTGGCTAGAGTAACCTCTAACTAGCACCTTGACATGGGACAGCTTTCCCACCTGAGCCCACCTTTAAGTTATGTTTTAGTATGTTATAGAATAACCAATTCTATGCAAGGTTTTAATTAGTCTTCATTATTTATTTTTATAGTAATTTAATAATTTGCCCTTTTCTTTGGAATCTTTCTAGTGTTCAAATGGGGGTCATTGACCCCCATCTAAAAAAAAAAACAAATTCTTTGTAAGAGAGCACATTTATTGTTATTGCTACTTTGTATTACCTATCTTTCTATTCAGGCCTTATCCTACTCATATTCCATTATTGTTTTCAACTCAATGCAGGGTTGCTTGGGAAATTTGGACATTAATAACCACATTGGTGAAATGTCAAACTCTAGAGCTACTGTGTAAAAACCACAAATAATAAAAAATGAAAAATAATTGCAAATTGTCTCAAAATATCTCTCTCTCTCCAAGTCAAATGTGAGCAACAACAGTAAAGGTCTGTAATGACAGGAAATGTTTTTAGGACCAAGAGGAACCCAGCTTTTCTTTTCCAACCCCGTTATATGGGTCATATCTGGGCCTGTGACCTTCTCCTCTAGAAAGTTCTAGGGAAAGCCACTAAAGAGCCAACCTTAGAGGTTGCTGCAACCTGCTGGGCAACCTAAACACTGCATTATTTATAACACAAATATTTTTACTCTCTTCTTAACCATGTTTCTCACATATTATATTCTGTATTCCATTAGACACTTGTTTAGTGGTGGACATGATACTATGGATACATAGCATTCCAACTCTATGTTACAAATATACATAAATATTAAAAATTGAAAAGTTAGATGTAAAGTGACAGTATACTACCATTCATTTTTATAGCAATTCTCTAACAGTACATTTCATTTAATGTCTTAAAATGCACAGAAAGAAAATGAAACTTTCTTTCTGAACTCATAGGTATTGCCTAATGGAAATTAAATGAACTTAGCAAATTTAAATAAACATTATCCAGTCATTATAGTGATTATTTAAGTAATTGGAAAACACATTAAACTAATGACTGTAATTTTATTAAAAGCTTTGCAAAGCCAGAAATAATTAAAAATTAAACATGTATAAGGTGTCTATGAATGCTTTCTATAAAGATGAATAGGCACAGAGCAGATACATATTTCATACTGTAGGCAGGCATATATGTTTCTTATCTAATTAGAAAAATCATCTCACCTTCATCCTAATGTTGCCAACAGGCCCAATACAAGTGAACCCACCTGTATTGTTAGGAACATTAAAGCATCACCTTACCCTCTGGTGAATCCTTTTATTGTCTTGAATAGTGATGGGCGAGTTTATTCGCCAAGGGCAAATTTGCGGCGAATTCCCGCGATTCGCTGCTGGTGAATAAATTCGCGAAACACCAGCAAAAATTCGGCAGTAATGACGCGACGCGCGCAGAAAACGACGCGATTTTTTTCGCCGATTCGCGAATTTCACTGGAAATTCGCAAATTTTTCAGCGAAGCGAAAGGGGTGAGATTCGCCCATCACTAGTCTTGAACTCACAACTTAAATTTACTGTCAGTTAATCCAGATTGTAAGCGCAATGACACCACCCCCATGCTTTGGAAGGCTACAATGTTCTTGTTACTTTCTATTACTTTTCTTTCTTTACAGGCCTTCTCCTATACATATTCCAATCTCAATCAAACCATGTTTAGCATTTTTGCTATGATATACAGTATTGCACTCAAGCAACCAGAGGGTTGTAAAACAAAAAAGTTAAATAACTAAAAACTACAAATAACAAGACAAGTTTTTTTTACACACAAAGTTTACACACAAAGTTATTGAAACGTGAACAACCCCTTTAAGAAATTCCTTTCTGTATGTTTTTCATGACAAGTTCACATTTGGACTAATTATTATGGGGTATCTATTCTGGCAAACCAAATGGAGATGATTTTTGTTTTCTTTTCCAACACTATTCCTTACAAAGTACTGGAAGTCAGATTGATGCTCATTACTTCGTATAAGATCACCCAGAATCTCAAATGCCTGAAGTGCTCTTTGAGTCCTTTTTCACTGTGGTCTGTATTTTCAAGCTGTGTTAGTTCTACAAATTCAGCCACAATATCAGTTTGCAGGGATGGTTGGGCTTTTTTCCCTCTTTATTTCTCATGCTAATTATATGCTCACTTCATAAAGAAGCATAATATAAGTAGGTTACCATCAATATTCCCTCTAAGGTATGTGCTTCCACGCAAGTTTTGAGGTCAGTGCACACAACAAATTGTGGTGCGCACAAAGAATTTTGTCTGAAAATACAACATTTTGCATTAATTCTGACCTGAGCACATCATTTTTTAAATGTGCGCAAAAAATATTTTTTTGTGTGCACACAATAGAGAAAGGAATTGCAGTTAACATTGGATACTATGGGAGCAATGTGAAAGGTGCATAAACCAGTGCAAAGTGCTGCATATACTGTTCTGAGGGTGGGATGTTTTTGGCAAGTGGTTTCCCCAGCAGTGCCCAACAGCTTGCATGCTATTTAAATTGTACAAAGTGTGAACTGCTGGGGGACACTTTGTACACCTGCCTTACAGGGGCGTAACTAGAGAGGAAGCAGACCCTGCGGCTGCAGAGGGGCCCAGGAGGTATGGGGGCCACATTAGGCCCTGATTTCAATATATATTGGTAAAACAAGACAAACTCTGGATAGTAGTTACACCACAGCTGCCTTATGTTCATGTTAGATGTACTGTGCACCTTACACCAACATTTTAATATTGCACAAGATTGAAGAGCACAGATTGCCCCTACCAATGGTACAAGAATAAGTCTAGTCTTTCAGGACTGGCTCCCATATCATTGGTAAATGAACCCAACAGCATTTTCCTTTTTCTTTTTTAGAAGAGGGGGAGATACTCAGGGGCGCTTTGCCAATGAGGCGAGTTGAGAAACTTGCCTCAGGCGGCAGTGCCCCTCTAGGTACCGAGGGTGGCAAAAATGCCACTCTTTGTACTTTAAGAGCTGAATTTCTGGTTTTGAAATTCGGCTCTTCTAGCGCAGAGCGCAATTATGCGCTCTGTGCTGGAGTCCTGGCCCTCTCTGCCGCCCTTGTGGACCCCCCCTCCAGTGCAAAAAGGTGAGCGCATGGGGAGGGGGCAGCAATGGCAAGCTGCCTCAGGTGGCAGAGGGGCCAGGATCACCCCTGGTGATACTATTTAAAAGCCTGTTTGCTACCAAATCTTATCAGAAGAGAACAAATTCCTTATAATCAAAATGAACAATATTTTTTCTTTAGCTACAATATTTTTTTTAAGTTTATGAACAGTCAAATAGCAGAATGAGCAATGATTCACCTGTATTTATAGTAGCGCTACATAAATAAAGATATAGTGTTCATACCTATGCTTGTCTGGATATAACTGGATATGAGGACATCTTACTTGGGTAAATGTATGTATAATTTAGACTATTGAACTGAATGCAATTTCCATTCACACAGTGGAATTTGCAATTTGCATTCATACTCTATCTTTTGTGGTATGAGCCAACATAAAAAGGTTCAGCTTTCATATAAGTATATGTTGATCATACAGTGAATTCCAAGCAGCTTAGCCTTAAACCAAGAAGTGCTGTTTCATTTTATCAATTAAAATTGTCATTATTCCCTGCTGTTAGATATTGGGTGCATGAAATTGCTTTCATTAAGCAAAAATACCTCCGAGCAAAAAGGGACAGTGAAGTTGTGGGTTATTCTAACCCTCTTTTGTTGGCTTATATTACTTTGAAAGAAAAATCAATAATGGATTTTCTCATATTAAAATGTTATTGCATTACATAGGGTGGATGTTGGTCTTAACAGCATTTTTAGGATGCTTAATGTGAGTTTTTATTGTTTTTGTATATCAGTACATTTTCTAAATAATATACAAATACAATATATACATATACACAGGATTCATTGATGCATCTGTTGTTAATATATATCATATTTTTAGCAATAAGCATACAAGCTATCAATCATTACAAACATTGCTAGTCATGACAATAAGCCTCACTTGAGTGTGCCTAGATTGTTTTTAAAGTGATACGGACACTAAAATCTACTCTTCGAAATATTAATGTGCATAACAATTTGCCTAAAGGTCGTGTTAATTAAGGTTAAAGAACTGTGAATTGTTGCATCAAGTGATTCATTTCCTAGGAGAGAGTACCATGCCCAACTTGTTTGTTTAGTATGAGATTCACAATGACAGACTAACAAAAAGTTTTGCATTGCTTATATTTTCTTGATTGAAGTTTTAGAGACTGTCTACTACTGAAATGAGCTGGGGCCCATCTGATCCTTCACGCTTTGAAACTAGGCTTAAGGTGCAACATCTACACAGGTATCCTATTCAATTATCTATATTCCCATCAAAACATCTGAGCCAATGATCGGATCACATTGGGGAAGGCATCGGCCTGTGTATTATATTCATGGCCTGATGCAGTCATAAGCTAACAGCATTTTCCAACCATTGCAATCAATTACTATATCAGATATACATAAGTGCATAAATCATTTTATTGGTACATGCTGTACATAGACCAATAGGATTCTGATTTAGTCAAGAGTAGCAGAGGTGGCATCCAAAGTATGCTCTCTTACGGGTTCCTGATAAGTGATTAATAAGGCCAAATAGAATTGTTTCCCTTTAGGAATAAGGATTACTTATATCTTAGGTAGGAACTGGTACAACTTACTTAACTTTAGGTAATCATTTTTTTTAATTTCAATTATTTGATGGATGATGGGTTATAGGTTTCCAATAATTAGGACATTTCTGAATAACAGGCTTCCAGATAATGGATCCCATAAATGTACAGTATTTCACTTTCACAAGATGGATTAAACATCATTTATTCAATAATATTCAAACTTGCTCCTTGCCTGGCATTGTGATGTCTGCTCCTAGCCACCTACTGCTGAACAGTATGATATTTTATTTAATTAAGAACATGGCAAGCACTTTCATTCCTTTCTAAGTTTTCCTCTTTCATTAGATGCCCTTTAATGCCTTACTCAGACTTAATCACTGCTTTTTCAGTAATTCCTTTATATCTTTTTAAACTACAAAAAAGGAAATACTTATGCAATTGAAAGTAAAGATAAAAAAATCGCTTTTATTGTCTAAGCTTTAGTTCCCCCACAAAAGTCTTTATATCTTTTTGATAACTTTTCTGCTAGGATTTCATTACAGTATATCCTTTATTGTGCTATTTTCTAGCTTTTTTGTACTACTAATTTTGCAAAAAATAATTCTGTGGGCTTTTCCTTCAATTAATTGCCTCCTTATATCTGCTTTTGATGATATTGACATTTTTAGCAATGTATTATTATGAATATTATAGGTATTACTGGGTTTGCTTTTATTTCTGTTAAATATTATTATTACAGAATTATTAGTGACTGAGGTAGTATGAATACAGTGAAAGAATTGAGTAACACGCACAAACTACTGTTCCTTTGTAAATGTATCTGATAATGGAATTATTACATGAATGCCAAACTGTCTAACTTATTGGTTAGACATGACAGCTGTATGCTGCTCAGATATTTTCACATTATCTATTCAAATTAGCACCCTCATAAAATAATGTAGGATACAAAGCTGAATGAAAATGATCAAACATAAGCAGTTTTGGCATTGCTCTACAAATTTTTTGGAAAGACAAGTGTTAAATAAGTGCAGAGGTTCAACACACCATAGGGCTCATTCAATTACCCTGACTTAGTGAGCAAACTGCAGTTCTGGATGGAATTGCCATATTTTTTTCACACACAGCACGTGTTTTTCCCAGAATTCATGAATAATTTTGTATGCAATGTGTTAACAACCTGCTTGGAGTTAAACCTGTGACCTGTATGTTGCTGTGCAGGATCTTATACTACAATATTATATGAACAGACAGTTAAGGTCCTGTATAGGGATGTCGCGGACTGTTCACCGGCGAACTTGTTCGCGCGAACATCGGCTGTTCGCGCTCGCCGGATGTTCGCGAACGTCGCGCGACGTTAGCCATTTTGGGTTCGCGTTAGTTGGTGCTTTTTTTTGCCCTCTCACCCCAGACCAGCAGATACATGGCAGCCAATCAGGAAGCTCTCCCTCCTGGACCACCCCCACACCCCCTGGACCACTCCCCTTCCATATATAAACTGAAGCCCTGCAGCGTTTTTTCATTCTGCCTGTGTGTGCTTGGAAGAGCTAGTGTAGGGAGAGAGCTGTTAGTGATTTGAGGGACAGT
This sequence comes from Xenopus borealis, assembly GCA_024363595.1. Classification (NCBI taxonomy): domain Eukaryota; kingdom Metazoa; phylum Chordata; class Amphibia; order Anura; family Pipidae; genus Xenopus; species Xenopus borealis. The sequence continues at coordinate 131,882,867 of CM044439.1, forward strand.
TGATAGTAAGTTTGCTGGCTAGTAATCTACTGTTCTTCAAACAACTGCCATCTAGCTGTGTGAGCTTTTTCACATTCCGTGTCCAGAAACATCACCTGAGTGACGTAGTGTGATTTCTGCCCTTTACAGCACAAAACGCAGCGCTGTGTCAACAATGTATTTTTTAGAAACATTTTTGCCCTTGATCCCCCTCTGGCATGCCACTGTCCAGGTCATTGCACCCTTTAAACAACTTTAAAATAATTTTTCTGGCCAGAAATGTCTTTTTTAGCTTTTTAAGTTCGCCTTCCCATTGAAGTCTATGGGGTTCGCGAACCGCTCGCATTTTTACGCAAGTTCGCGAATATGTTCGCGAACTTTTTTTCCGACGTTCGATCCATCCCTAGTCCTGTATCACGCTTATAGACAAAGGTATAAAACCCCATGTGCTCACCACAGTTTGTCATGTACGCTGGCCTCAAAACTTGCGTGCGCACACATGAGCTCACATCTTAGAGGGATATGGTGATATGTTAAGTTTGCTTGCTCCTAGGTGCTCTGTTCCTGTGATTGCTGATCCTTAGTAGATTTATTGAATAAATAACAAAACAAAAGGAAGTTTCTTTGTACACCATTTTTAATAATATATTTATAATATTTGCCTCTTTCCATTGAGAATGCAGTTCTCCACTGCAGCATAAAGGAATGGATGAGAAAAATAATATTATATTGCACTTACAGGTTTTCCAAATTCATATAGGCACCCAGTAAAATCACTCAAGTCCCATGGCTTAGGTCATCTGAGGGTGAAGATAGAATCAAGTGGTGACATTCCTTTTGTCCTGAGTTCCTTCTCTTGTGCTTGATAATGATGTCATGCCTAAAGCGTTGATGCTTGGTAATGGGATCACTACTAATACTCCTCTCTGATAAGGTCTGATTGATGACACACATTAGGAGTGAAGTCATCACCAAGCATCAGTACTCTACTACACAGTAAATGCATCTGTTGCACTGGGATTTTTTTGTATTGATTGAGGATACTGTTATTGACGTCTGAAGGCAAGGCTCTACCTGAAAGAGTCAATGCAGCCTTACTCTGGTTGAAGTGTTGTATTGCAACATGGAAACTTTATATCACATAGAAGTTGGGGCCCACACAATTTCACGTATATCTGTACATTTTATCATTGAAATAACATTAAGAATAAAAGAGCCTGGAAGCCCCTATATTTCATAACCAGTAATATTTTTCTTCTAAAACTGCATATCACACATACATGCTGAAAATTAGAAATAGTTTTTTCAAGATTCAGAAAGAAATATAACCCCAATAAAGGATTTCATATCATGGCTGCAGTAATTTATTGATATTTTTGGCTTTCCTACATATAAACTTCTCATTTGAAACTTGCATTTCACAGTAAATCTGTCATTGTGTTGATGTGATGTCAGTCCGTGGCATGTTTATAAGGAGCATAAAGCATGAGGGGAAATGGCTATATATGGAAATATCTGTTCTAAAAGGCCCTCTGGATGAAAATAATATTACTTACTGAGCTTTCATTCCCAGAAAATGGTTTACTAATTAGCTCTTTCTGCTGCTCCTATCAATCCATCTGCATGTATTGAATCCGACAGTAAGTGACAATCTGATGTATTTCCACATGTAATCAATGAATCTCAGAACACTATTGTATATGAAAGCAATTTTCTTTCCTTTACCTGTAAAAACAGCGAGAGTGTTTTGCACATATTTAGTTAATTTAATGTCTATTGTTTCTTAAAAATACTGAAAGGTTGGGTGGCTGGCCTCAACAAAGAATACAGATTGTATGCTTCTATCTAGAATGTGTATGAATTTATAGTTTATATTTAAAAAAAAAAAAACCATAATAATATAGACTTATTTTCTTAAATTAGAGGTAGTGATAGATGTGCAGTGAAATAAAGGAGATACCACGTTTAACGCAAAGTAGATACTTGCTATAACTTAACATTTCAAACATGTAATCTTTGTGGCAAATATCAGAGGTTCAAAGATTCACACTAATCTGGTGGGTCATATGGATGCACTCACAAGCCCTTCAGTTCTGTGAGATTCAATTCATGCAACATTAACCAGGTATAGGCATGGGAGCTCAATTCATCTTTACAGCTTAAACCAAAAGAGA
>CM044439.1:131889165-131902002 GCA_024363595.1 Xenopus borealis
CACTACACCGTGTTTATTGTTTAACACAACATGTTTCGAGCCCTATGAGACTCTTTGTCAAGTGTGTATCTATTGGAAGTGAAAAAATGTATAATATTTATGTTTTCAAATATCTGAAAAGTTTATAACACGAAAGAAACAAACAGTTCTTTCTGATTATTATTACTTATTGTATTTTTCTTTAGAAATAGTTGCAGGGATGTTTTTTCAAATTACAAATCCAACATGCATGTGTAAAAGCATTGTGTATCACTAGCTAGGCTTCTGCTTCATCAATATAAAAACCTTACAACAAAAGGTTGGCTGAAATGGGATGATAAGAGGAATTTATTGAAAACATCTTAGAGTCTGTTCTATTTTCTGTATTATCTTTTTTGGATTCTTGTTTGAACTCCAATAAAATCATGTTACTTCAACTGACGCTCCAGGGGTTGTTGAGACAAATCTGTTTTTGTTTGATGCAAGTCTCTTTTTCTCACTTAACTCCATGTAACTGTGTTTGGCACCTTCTATTTCTGTTGTTGATTAATACAAATTTAGACTTTTGATTTTAGTTTTTTCCCCTCTTGTCTTATCCTTGAGATTAGATTACCATAAATCCTAGGGGAAAATTGGGTTGAGAAGATCTAAAAGAGCAATGTCTCTTAGACATCGTCTTAGAGCTATTGTGTTTCAAAATGTTTTTGTGCTTTTTTTGCTATTCAAAATTGGTCATATATTTACAAAATAAGAAAATATGTTTGCGGATATGTATCCCTTATTGTTTCAGATACAACATATAACAAACCAACACTTTTTTTCAAATCATCTAAGTATGAATATTTTAAAAGTAGTAGAAAACATGGTCTGTTATAAGTTTCTTTCTGCTTGGAATATTAAAACAGCATGTATTTTAAAGATTACCACCAATAGTTTTACTAATAACCACTGCAATGTGAGGATACTGAATAATATGCCAGTGCTATTTGTTTTGTTGGATTCAACACAACTGAATACAACATTAAACAATACACATTACATTTTGAATTGGCTTTCCATAATATATATTTTGAATTAATCGTTTTTAAATATTTCCCATTTGGAACAGACCAATTTTATTTTCAGATTTTTCTTACTTTTTTATTTTACAGTTTTAATATGTCATATGTTTCACTTTGGACTACTTGACCTATTAGCAGAAATGTTATAGGTTACTAGTTAAAGGTCAGCAGTCAAAATATCGGGTATAGGTACACAGGAAAAAATGTATTCTAGGTTTTATAATTGTACGATGGATCCATTACAAGTAAAGGAATTTCTATCAATTTAATTAAATGAACTGCAGGAAGATGGAGAAATGAAAATCAGGGGATAAGGGGGACATGGAGTGAAGGATAAAGTATATGTCCTTTCCCACAGTGCATTATTAAAAATATAGGCTAATCAAGGTTCTTTTTAGAACTTTTCATGGTACATGTCAGTCTACTGTTTTAGGGCACAGTGTATTGCAGGGCACAGACAGTGTATAGACAGAATGCATATTATAAAAGAAGATAATTAGTGATGGGCGAATTTAGGCAGATTTGCTTCGCCGAAAAATTTGCAAAACGACGCGCGTCTCGTTTTCGTTGCGCGCCGTATTCGACGCACCGTATTCGACACGCCATATTCAACGTGTCATGTTGTTTTTTTTTGGCGAATTTTCGGCAGGCAAATTTTTTCGGGTGTTTCACGAATCACGGAATAAATTCACCCATCCCTAATGATAATATCAGTAAACAGAACAGAGCCCTGTGGTACACCACTAACAACACTGGTCCAATTAGAAAATGTTCCATTTACCTTGGCTACCTTGAACTAGTTTCTTGCCCTCATGCTTTCTCCTCGGTCCGGACTTCTCCCCTACTGGAGCTGCAAGGCTCCTGACTAGTGATGGGCGAATCCACCCAGTTTTGCTTCGCTGAAAAATTCACGAATTTCCAGTGAAATTTGCGAATTTCCAGTGAAATTTGCGAACTGGTGAAAAAATTAGCAAAACGAGTCGCTGCACGTTTTTGACGCGTGTCGCATTAACTTCGTCGCGTCGTTTTTGTCGTGTCATTTTTGACGCGTCACGTCAAAAACAACACGCAATTCGTTTTTTTCAGCGAATTTTCACCAGGCGAAATTTCGCTGGTGTTTCGCGAAATTATTCGTCAGCGGCGAATCGCGGGAATAATTTCGCCCATCACTACTCCTGACAAGCATGTTGTTAGGGACACGTTCAGGAGAAATTAACTATGCGGGGGGAGAGCAGGGAAGAGGGACTATCCGGTGTAGTGGATTAGACTTTTCATATTGAGGGATTTAGTTCTACTTTAAGGAGTTGGAAAATACTTCGAAATTTGGCCACTGAATTGAAAATCGAAGTATTTTGCACCAAATTAAGCATTCCTGCGATCAAAGTAATATCGTTTGATGGAATGATAAAATCATTTGAATTGTTCGATTTGAACAATTTTAACATATGATTGAACTATTTTACTTCGATAAAAAATAACTTAAAAATGGTCTAGAAGTTCCCCATAGGCTAACATAGACAGTGTGTAGACAGAATGCATATTATAAAAGAAGATAATATCAGTAGACAGAACAAGCATTGAGTAAAAATATTGTGATGTACAGATTTGATGTGAACTTTCATGTTTCGTTAAAAATGTTCATGAAACTGCATAAAAATTTGACACCATGACACTTTGTGCGACAAAACAAAAATGACACACAACCAAAAAAAGACATGCAACAAAAAAAGACACGTGACAAATGCATAATTTGTAACGTCATTTTATCCTTCCCCTCTCCTTCCACATCAGCCATAGGGATCTAAGCCATGCCACTGTCTATATAAGGAAATGCACTTAAATATTCGTTTTATTAATTTATTATTAATATAATGTGGGAAAAAGCACCAGATGTAATCTGTTGATGGTCAGATACTGTATATTATTAGTTGTGCCTATGTTTGTAAGCATCATAGTAGGTAGTAGTAGTAGATACCATTACTAGATGACAAGTGGTAAGATCCAAAATCCCAGACATGTTTTTACTTACCGCCATCGCTCTGGTCCTCAGCAAGATGGGACGCCCATGGACCCCTCGTGGCACGTCAGAAAGGACGCAGGTTCATCAGAACGGACGCAGGCGCATCAGAACGGATGCCGGCATCTCAGAACGGACACTGGCATCATGACATCCTCACGTCTGCTTTGGCGCTAAGTGGGCCTATAAAAGACGCCAGACAACTGCAGACTTTGCCCAAATATAGGTTCTCCTTGTGTGTTCCCGGGTGCGCTTAATTCTATTATTCTGATTCCTGTGTATTGACCTTGGCCTGTTACTCTAACTCTGAACCCTCGCCGCCTGTATTGCCCATTTGCCTGGACTTTGACTTCTCTGCCTCTTGAACCCTTTTGTTACCAAGAACTGTGTTGGACTTGCTGCTTCCTCCTTTCTCCACAGATACTAGCAGAGCCCTCGGATCCTGACAGTATATTTGGGCCATGGACCCTTCTGAGGAAGATCAACCGGTAGAGCCTTCCGCCTTATGGAGGCCTATGAGACCCAACAGTTACATTTTGGCCAAGCTCTGGAGACTATTCTTGAAAAGCTGTCGCTCTCTTGCCAGCGGCTCCAGTTCCAGTTGAACCTTTTTATTACCACGAATAGTGATGGGCAAATCTCCCGCGTTTTGCATCGCCGGAAAAAAAAAATTTTGGCGAATTTTTTGGCGGAGAATTTTTGCTGCCGTTTCGCGAATTTATTCGCCAGCGGCGAATCGCGGGAATTCGCCGCGAATTCGCCCCTGGCGAATAAATTCGCCCATCACTAACCACGAACTGTGCTGGACTTGTTTCTTCCTCCTTGATCTGCAGATCTTAGTGTAGCCTTCAGGTCCTGACAGCAACACGGGAGCCTTTTTTCTACTAAAAAAAGCACTTGTAGCACAGTGGATAGTAAGTTCTCCAACAATGTAGTATATGAGCTATATCTACTGTAGCAGTATACTGAGGGAAAATGCACATGTTTTTGCCCTCCAAAATCTGAAACAAGGTGCCTTGAAAAAAATGCACATAGACTTTGTTATAGTATGCTATAAAGATGGAACAAAAAATATTAGCAATCAAACCCAGATATAAAAGGCCTGGTTACACAGGCAGGGGTCCAGAAAATCGGACTGTTTACAGATGATATTTTATTAACTTTGACCAACCCGACAGTAACGATACCCAATGTTTCGAAACAACTCTCACTCTTCCAGAAAGTCTCCCTATACAAAATAAACACCTCCAAAATGCAGGCATTACCCATAAACATACCACAACCAGCCTTAGAGGCTCTCAAACAATCTTTTAATTTTGAATGGAGGGTGTCCTATCTAAACTACTTGGGAATTAAGTTGCCAAAACACCCGGAAGTCATCTACCGGTTGAACTACCAACCTCTGCTGTAGAAGGTAACCAATTGCACCAAGTGGCAAAAAGAACACATTCCATGGCTAGGCCGCATAATAGCAGTAAAAATGGACCTGCTCCCCCAGATTCTGTACATATTCAGGACTCTACAAATCCCCCTGCCTCCCATCTACCTCAAAACCCTACAGCGAACAATCGGCAGATTTATCTGGCAAGATAAACAACCCAGACTCAGATTTCAAATTACTCAATACCATAGAGCCTCTGGAGGTCTAGGTGTACCAAACATCAAGACATATCATATAGCCAAAACACTGGAATCAGCCATCCGAATGCACGCCCTAACAGGACACAAAAACTTAGAGGCAGGATATGCAGACAACCACCAGCTCGTACAGTACATTTGGCTAAACAAAAAATCCAGACCCTCCATCACCAAGCTCTTACCTACAACCAGATATACTCTACAAGTGTGGCACAAAATGACCAATAAACTCAGTTTTGGGACATTTCCTTCAGCCTTGCTCCCGATCTCAGCACTGCCAAAAACCATGCCACAAATCCGAACCTCTCACAGGATTGAGGCAGGAATTAAACAGCTGCAGGACTTGTACTTTGCAAACACCCTGGAAACATTCCAGAGGCTAACAGAAAAATACCCCCTGGGGCCGCAAGAAAACTTCACTTACCTACAAATAACCCACTGGCTCAAAGCACAAAATAAAGACTATAAAAAAAGCAGACATAAAACCAACATGAAATATTTATGCAATAAAGCATGGAATGGAAGACGTCTTATTTCTGAGTGCTACAAACAAACCCTAGCACAAGATATAAACAACAAACCACCACATATGATTAAATGGGAACAGGATCTCCAAAAAAACCTTTACTCTACAACAATGGCAGAAAGTGCTGATGGCCCCACAAGGAGCAACTAAATGCACCAACCACAGAGAAGCACACATTAAGCTAATCTACAGATGGCACCTAACTCCAGACTGGCAAAAATCTCACCGACCTACTCAAGGAACTGTTGGAGGGGGTGCGGGCAGCATGGCACCGTTTTGGCAACACATTTTCCAAATGACAACCCAATTACTTAAGCACCACCTTCCAAAGGATCCGAAAATAGCCCTTCTACAAATCTACAAAATACGACTAGCCAAAAACACCAAACATCTACTATTTCATATATTTAATGCTGCTACTACTCTCATAGCCAAGTATTGGAAAACTAACACATATCCTTCCCTGCAAGAAGGCATATCCCAAATAAAAATCAGAGGTAGCATGGAGAGAGGGGCGGCAGAGAGAGACAACAAACTGGACACATATCAGGAAATCTGACTGGTGACTGGAACACCTTTATGGACATATACGTTCAACCGTGATAAAATATTAAATGCATATTGACATATTATGTTTCTTCCCACTCATATTAATATCACTTCTGATAGCTGATCTGTTCACTTGTTCAATGTTAGTTTTATCTGCAAATATATATCTATATCTGTGGGCTGCGACCCAAAAAAAGAAACTATATCAGTGAATTGGAGATTGTATCGATGTTTGACTACTGCTTTTCCTTAAATATTGCAAATTAAACTTAAGTTTTTAAAAAAAGATTAGCAATTACTTTGCCGTTTCGCAAAATTTTTTTTGAAGTGAAATGGAACAGATTCACTCAACACTAGAAAGAATACCAATGGTCAATGACAAAAGAAAAGGGCATACAAAAGCATCTAATATTAAACAAACAGTCAGAATGTAAAAACACAATAATCAAAATGTGGACTGAATAGTATAGTAGTTATCCTCTAAGTGCAATTTCTGGGTGAAACCAAATCATGTTTTTTTGTGTTCTCATATAGTGTTGGGTAACATACAATCAATAAAATAGTTTCTTAAGCGAAATAATGAAATGAAAGGATTATTAGTGAAACATTGACAACAACAATAGCTACAGCATAATAGCAAAGAAAAGCTTGAGGTTTGTCATGAGTGAAAAACGGAAAGCATTTTGGAACAGGTTTATTGATTTTTCTTCTGTGAAAAGTTTTCTCTTGAAAAATGTCAATATCATTTTCTGTTGGAAAACAAAGTGACAGAAAATGGAGTAACCAGTAGAGAATTATGACAATTCAAATATGTTTAAATGTTATTCATAGGGGGAGATTCATCAAAGAGTGAAGTTCCGCCACTAGAGGGAAATTCCACAGCTCTCAGTTAATTGCTATGGGATTTTGAAAGGCGTATTTATCAATGGGTGAAGTGGTTCACCCTTTGATAAATACGCCTTTCAAAATCCCATAGAAATGAATGGAGAGCTGTAGAATTTCCCTCTAGTGGCAGAACTTCACTCTTTGATGAATCTCCCCCTATGAATAACATTTAAACATATTTGAATGGAGGGAGACCAGTACAAAACAACGTTTGCACTATGCTAATGTGGCTCTAGTGTTTACACTATGGATTAGAGCTTGGGGCAGCAAAGCACCTAGGAATCGATAATATTTGCTATGGAGCATGAAGTATCTAAAAAGTCTCTCTGAAAGATGGCTCATGTTAAGGTAGCAGTTATTGTTTTTATAAAAAGAAATTATGAAAGGCATATGTAAGTGGTTCAAATTTGTAAAAGTTTTAGCACTTACATAAAATGTGTTTCCTGCATTGAGAACCAATGTGCACAGATGAGGTAGGAACATTTACCTGATGTACTAGTTCCCATGTTTATGAATAAGTAAATGCTCCTGTTGGCGTTTAGTTCCTTGCAATAAAAGGAATCCACTTACTCTTTCCTCATGCTCTGAATTTATTTTTCATAAGTGTTACAGATAAGTGGAGTAACAGGGAGACATAAGATACAGACAAGAAGGAGATGAATGCAACATACTGTATAAACCTACATTTAGTGATGGGCAAATTTATTCACCAGGGAGGAATTTGCTGTGAATTTCCGCATTTCACCACCGGCGAACTAATTCGCGAAAATGACGTGAAAATTCTCTGTTTTATGAATCTTGTGGGAAATTCTGAAAATTTGCAACAAATCGATACAGAAGAAATTCGCCCATCACTACTTACATCCTCTGCATCTCCCTTTATCACAACATACATCAACCTTTGCATCTCTCTTTACACAATTGTTATCTTCCCCATTATTATAGTGAATATTTTTATCAATGATTATGCAGTGTCTCATTGGACAGTTCCCCAATGTACTGTTTATTTGGAAGGGAAACACTGTTATGATTACTAGTCTACAGGACATTTTGTGCACATTCATTTTTTATGAACTATTGGGAAATTAATTTTTTTCTGATGAAATGTTAAAGGCTATAGATATAAGAATCTTATATAGTAATAAATATTTATTCATCCTGTGAGTGAGTGAGTGAGTGAGTGAGTGAGTGAGCTGTCCAGTCACTTTATATAGTTTGCTGTGGTGTTACTACCAGTGGGCCTCCTTATACTAAGAATTTTAAATAATTATTTCTATAGAGTTTGACAAGGTAACAAGCTTTAGCAAGGTGAAATCCAGCCAAGGGTCAAATGAGGCAGAGTTCAGAAACAAGGTGAGAGACTCTATACAGGAATCCAGCAGCATGAATACACAGGAATGGGTTTACAGAACCTGTGATGAGTCAAGTACAGAAACAGCAGAATGTATGAGGTCATGCCACTGGTAAATTTCTAGCAGTGAAGCTGATCCACAATTTGTGTTCTGAACACTGACTGCATCAGAGATTGCCCACTGCTTATAGCTTACCTCTGTAGTGGAGTATTACCCTCACCACAAATTATATTCTCCTTTCTGCTTGAATAAAGCTGGTTCTACTTCCATTCTCTCTGAAAAAACTTAAAAATGAAAGTAACAAAACCATATTAAAATGCATTGCAGCATTCATCTGACTAGTACTGGCAATCAAGTTTGATTAGAAATGGGTATGTGAAATGACACATCAAGTCTACATGATGCTCAATGCAAATCAGCCTCTGAAGACCGGCACCAGTGAAATGTAATACTGCATTCTAATGTTTCATCGAAGCTTTTATTTTGCGTAATTAGGGGTCTGACGAAAAAACAAACACGGATAAACTCACAGCCTAAAAACAGCTTAGTGAGCAACAATAAGGCGGATCCAAGTATGGAGCTTTGATGAGAAAGAAAGCAGCTGTAGAGGAAATACCGGTTAAGGAATATAGAATATAGAACAATTCCTTGTAACTTTTCTACCAAAATTTACTGCAGATTACAAAGGAACCTTTGATTTTAAAGAAAAGTTGCAGGTAATGTAGAAAATTTTCCTCAGGGAAATCAATCACAGTTTTTGTAGACTCAAAGCCAGTCCAAACATACAAGTGTCATGCAGATGGAACAATACACGAAATTATCTTGAAGAACATTAATTCAGTAGTCTAGATAGAGCATCTGTTTATTAACCAATAATGAATCAATTGCAGCAGCATGAAGTGGTATCATTGTTGGTAGTAGTATTATTAATAATGATAATGGTAATAATTTGACTAATAATCATAATAATTGTAAATACAATATTTAAAGCAGGAACTAGGAGACAAGACAGTTCTCTGATATATTAAAGTTGGTGAAAATAATGTGATAAAGTATGTCAGAAATGCATCTGCATAGGCATTAGATCTGTGGCGGGGCTTTGCTGATATGCCCCCCTTAGTTTCCAGCAATTCTACCAGTATACCAGTTTCCAGTTTAAAATGCTTCTGGGATTCAATGAGTGATATACAGTGTATCTTTTACCCTAAGCAAAACATCTTCTTATGCCTATTTTTTTTAACATATGCCATGCAACTGAAGGTTGACGTAAACCCTACATAAGATTAGTAATCGCTCTGTGTTTTGTGCTGAAAAAAACCTCCGCAATATTACCCAAATGGGTTTTTGAAACAGAGAAAATCTTCACTAGTTTTTATGTTTTCTGTGGACTTATTATTTTGTTATCATTTTATAATGCACATCTGGTGGCAAATATACATATATTGTGGTCCATTCTATTAACCAAACCTCTCCAGAGCCTCACTGATCTGTTTTGAGCACCCATGCAATTAATATCATTGTATTTAAATTTTTACTCTTGGTCAAAATATTCTCCTCCAACAGCAATATGATGCACAGAAGTGTGAGAACTCATCAGTAAAGCAACAAAGCTTACAATGAAAAATAAATCACTGGCCTAATGAGTTCCCTTTCTGGCAGGATTTTCTGCCTGGCCTGTATAGTAGCCGAACAAGCCCTGATTAGATATTGACTAGGAGTTGATCTCTTCCTATCCACTGGGTTATTGGCTAGTGATTTGGAAAAGAGAGGCCAAGTAATTACCCAACCTCAATAAATTAATTAATGGATGTTATAAATACCATATAAGCTGTGGAACCTCTCATCTAAGGTATAGGTAAAACAACATAAATCATTCTTATCTACAAGGTCACCATAGATATCTGTGTATGGCATTATTTTATATATCACAAACTTTATGTACAGCTAAAGCCAATAAAATGAACTGAGCAGAGTTTACAGGTGACCAATATTTAGAATATTCATTCAGTTTTATATTAAACAATTTATTATATGCCGTTGTATTTAAATAGTATTTTTAGAATGAAGAATGCAACTATATTCCCATTAAAATAAATATATTTTTCTAGCATCTGATGAATGCAATTGTTAAATTAGCCAAACAAATCTTATAATGTTTGAAGAATGACACTTTCTTCTAGCAAACTGAACTTTCTTCTTCTAAACAGCTCATCTTGCAGCAGCTTCTTATTTTTTACCAGTCTGATCAACATAATACATGAAGACAGTAGATCAAAGAAAACCCAAATAGCTTGTTAATTTTCTTATGGTTCTCTTATTTTTATTGTTACTTTTTATTATTTATCTTTTATTCAGGCCCTCTTTTATTCATATTCCAGTCTCTCATTCAAACCACTGCCTGGTTCCAAACTGGAGAGCAGCTGATACAAAATGATTCAAAAACAACTAAATCTTAAAATTTTGATTCAAGATATCACTCACTGAAGAAGCAACTTGGATGTGTGGTGAAACATTTTCAAGAAAAACTGCAAGGGCAGATTTACTAAGGGTCGAATTCGAGGGTTAAAAAACCCTCAAATTCAACCATGGGAATTGTTGGGGAATGAAAATCCTTCCAATTCGAATTCAAAAGGTTTTGCCGCAATTCGATTGGTTGAACGATTGAATAGAAAATATAAGATTGATTGATAAAATCGTTCGATTCGATTTTTTTATTCAATCACAAATAAAGAAAAACAATTCGGTAGGTTGAAACTGGCGAACTAGGCAGCCGAATAAAAATTTAAATGAGAAGTAATTCAACAGTTCGAATTCAAATTGATTTTTAATCGAATTATTTGAATGATTCGATTAGATCAAATTTTCAAAATTCACTGGTCGAAGTGGTCTTCAAAAACTAAAGTTACTAAAGTTAATTTAAAGTTGAACACAAGATTTAAATGATTAGAGATAACTCATATTTTATATCATCATGTTAAACACAGGGTTAAAAAGCATGCAACAATAGCAAATCAAATTGTATGTAGATGAATTACAATACAAAGTAGTTTCTTATATTTAGAAATCTAAACCATTATATTCAGTGATGTAATTAGACAGTGAGAAGCCAGTGTTCAATGTTTGTTGATCTATACTTTTTAACACTATATACTTTATTGTCATCTAACTGAAGATTTAGGTAAGTCAGAATAAATTTATTTAATTGTTCTTTAGAGCCTTGTGTATGAGATTTAAATTTAGCTCTTATCTTATATTTTTTGTAAAAATGCAAATTACAGACTCTATTGCAATGATGTTTACAAAAACAGAAAGCATACAAAAACAAGTTTCCAAATTACCATCTAATACTTAAAATAAATGCTCTATGCTCATGTAATATATGTAAATATCTAGACACATGTTACACTGGCCTACCTGGGATAGGTCATTCAGAAGAAGTCCTTCTACTTTAATATAAGTCATTCTACTCTAACATAAGATGTGTTCTTGTACTATGCATGTAATTATTGCTGTGAGGTTTTTCAAACTGTGAGGCCATATTCATCCATTATTTCTAAGACCCCAATCACACAATCTGGAAGTAAAGGTCCGATTGCTGCAACTTTATGGCAAAATTCATATGCATCCTCAGCAGCAGGGTTTAAGTCATAAATAGTGCGTTGTAGGTGGCACATGGGCGTCCCCATGGATGCCAACTAGCCTGCTCACTATTCAGAGGTGCAAAAAAGGAAAAAACCATTGGTGCAAGAGAGCCCAGTAGAAATGCCCTGTAGAAGAGTTCTCTACTTACTGCCTGCTATGGTTTTAGTGTTTAGCCACACAATTTAAAACCACTGAAACTTTTTTCAGTTGACTCAGTATCCAAATAAATGTTCCAATTTGGCTTGATATTTGGTCAAATATGAAAAAGACGAGTTTGGTGCATCCCTGCCTCTAACTACAGGCAAGATATGGGGCACAGTCTATTCTTATGGTCCATGAAAACATAGCGATGGTACAGTAAGAATGTAATGAAAAACACTGTTTTAGCATTTAGTAAAATAATATGCATATTTATGAGCAAAATAAGCAATTAAGGAGAAGGAAGTGTATCGACAAGCATATATAGTTGTACTTGCAGGATTACCTTGTCACACCAGAGTGGTAGCAACAAATAATTAAATCTTCCCACAGTAGTTTTTTTACCCTTATTTATCCATTCTGCATCACTTAAGGTTATCAAGCAATCACTGGAAATCTCTAATTAGTATTTATGAACTACTGCATTTTTGACCTTTTTACAGTTTTGGCTTGTTGAGTTCAGTATTAATTTGCAGAAATAGTTGAGGTAAATTTTGTCTAACTGTGTATTATGTCAATTAATTGTGTCTCCATTGCATTAAGGGTGATTAATTGAAGTGACTGAAACCCTACTCTTACTGTAAAATATTTCAATTAATCATTAAACTAATGGGTACATATCTATGCATTAGTAAATCACACTTTAGGCACAGGAATAATTATGCTTAGTGAAAAAATATTTATTTTCTACCATGAAATAGCCTGAAACATGGCTGAATAAAGAAAATATGTCACTGCAAACATTAAAATTAGTGTTCACATTTCCTGAAAGATTAAAATTACATAGTGCTTTCATGAGTGATGTACAGTAAATTTGTTGATCAAAAACTGTGATGAATATGGAATATTAAATCATGGGTTTAAGTACATCACAATAAACAAATAGTTTGGGGTATGTTTACTAACATTGGAGATAAATATCTGGAGAGATTTCTGGAGATGTTGCTCATGGCAACCAATCAACAATTAGAATTAAAGCAGAATTCAAGC
>CM044439.1:131920800-131935643 GCA_024363595.1 Xenopus borealis
AATCTACATGAGTAACACAGCCATGTAACAATGTAACATTGTAACAATGATGATTAACTAAACTACAATTTAGCAGTGTTGCACATATACCAATTTATTGGTTACTCTCCTTTCACCTTTTACACCATTGGGTGCTGCATCAAGGCCCAGGGTGGAGAATGGAGGTCATGTTGCAATAGGATGCACCTTTGGTCATTTGGTATGGTATACACATTGGGACAGTAGTTTTTTCCACATTAAATTCAAGATGTATTTTTTGATCAAAATGCACATTTTTGGATTTAAAAATAAACTTGTATATTTGAGATATATTATATAACGACCCTGGAAATTGCTCAAATGTGAAAATACACAACCTAAAACCTGTTGAGGATCTGTAGAAGTCAATGACAGAGGTCCCTTGAGCCATTTGAAGAGGTTAACAGTGTGCTTGATATTCAAATTTTCTTTCGGAGGGTTTTCCTCAAAAACTCAAATGCACTTCCCCAGGTCCGAAAAGGGGGAAGGCAAATCTGGCAAAAGAGGTAACGATCTGTAAAATCCACATCTTAGTGAATTTGCAGAGTTACTTACATTCGCCAGAGCAAAAATTCGACTGGCATTAGATTGCGAAGCCTGCGCCCATTAGTAAATTGGTGAAGTAACTACATGACGTCATGCTGGTGAATTTGTGCTAGCATTAGTCACTTCACCCTTTAGTGAATCTGCCCCATAATTTTTTGGAGTAAACTATGGGGCACATTTACTAAGGGTCGAAGTGAAAATTCTAATAAAATTCAAGTTTTTAAAATTCAAATTTCAAAGTAATTTTGGGATACTTTGACTATCAAGTACTGGCCCTTTAGAAAGCCTTTGACTTCGACTATTCGCCAGCTTAAAGATGCCAAATTGAAATTTTAGCCTATGGGGGACCTTATAGAACCTGTCCTGAAAAAGTTCCAAGGATTTTGTGGAAATCGTTCGAATCGTTCGATCGATCAAAAAATGACCTATTCAATTGAAATAGGTCCATTTTCGATCAAAGAAGCCCTTTAAAAATACTTTGAGGGTCAAATTTTTAAGTTTTTTACTTCTAAAATTCGACCCTTAGTAAATATGCCCCTTAACTTCACTTTGAGAAAGTCTATTCCACTAGCCAAAACACATTACCATAAGGGTATTCAATAAAGTTTGAATGCCAAAAACCCTAAAACTTCATGTTTTTTAACCATAAAATCCAAATTTTTTGTGATAAAAAAACCTCACATTTTCGGGATTAATTATACCCCGAGGATGGAAAAAGTCAGAATCTGAAAATCAGACCTGACCAGATTGCATATAAGTCCATGGGAAAATATATCTTGATCTGAGTTGGGTTTCAAGCAATAATCTGAGGTTTTTGTGGTGGCAAAAAGACAGTAGTGGCCAATAAAAGGGCAACCAAGGGGGCGCGTGCGTGCACAGTCCAAGATGGTTGCACCTTGAGACTGCTCCGCACACATCAGACTACTTTAAAGCTTCTGCTAGTGTTCCACCTGCTAACCTCGAGCGCAAGTTGTTGCGGACATGTTCCGGAGCTGCTTTGAGGAGATTGAGGCAGTTGCGGTGCTTCGGAAGAGCTCCGAGCCGGGTGGCAGGGGGCCACATCGCTATGCTGAGCCACAGGTGCACGGTACGGAAGGAGAGGAATAGAGGGGCAGTTGAGATCCCTCTGAGAACCCGAGAAGGGAACCCAAAGAGACATTGGAGTGAGGGGGAGCCCCATAACTGGCAAAATTCTACAATGCCATCGAACCTCATGGCGAGCCGGAAATCACATGATGTTCGGACCGGGCACCCCTCTCCATTGCTGCCCATGGCAACGCCTCAGCGCTCAGTTGTGGAGCTGCTAAATACACGTAAAAGAGGTATGCCATCTCCAGATGCCAGCACCATGGACTCCCAGCCTGATATCTTTGATAGCAAGCTCTCAGGACATTCTACACAGATCCAGCAGCAGACGCATTCCACAGATGAAGCGTTGCTAGGTAAATTTAAGATTCTACTTCAAGGGGAGCTGGAGTCATTGTCAAATAAAATGATGATAGATGATTGTATTACAGTCCTGGATTCACATGAACAAGATATCATTGCGATTCAAGCACAATTAAAAGATGTCCAGGACTGGATTGAGGACTCAGACAATAGATCTAGACCAAACAATATTCGGATTAGAGGTCTTCCGGAAAGTATCCTAGATCTTAAAACAGCAGTCTCGGAACTCCTACAGGCCCTAGTCCCAGACCTTCTGGTGGCCAGATTAGAGATGGATTTAGTTCATAGAGCTCTCTGGCCACGTAGGCCAGAGGATCCCTCACATGATATTATCCTCTGTCTCCATTATCACCAGGTTGCTATTCTCGCTGCAGAAAGAGCTCAGAGTAAGTTACTCTATCAAACCCATCCTTTCCAGCTCTATGCCGACCTGTCTCCAACTGCACTACAGAAAAGGAGGAACATGGGGCCTATCACCAAATCATTGGCTGTTCCCATTCAAGTTACTGTTTACCTATAACAACAGGCAACATTTGGTTACATCTCCAGAGGATGGCCAAGATCTATTTACTAAATTGGGTCTGGCGGATGCCTCTTTGAAGGATATTACCAATGTATCCGGTTCCCCGCGGAAGGTTCCGCCAATGTGGGAAAAGGTAAAATCTTTCTCACAGAGATCTACATCTTCCTGGTCACAGGGCAGGAGTGTCTGAGTTCAGCTTTGCTACCACAAATCTTGTTGCATTTGGACTCCCATCTCTTTATTGAGTCCTTGGATCGACAGACAAGGAAAGAAGGTCTGTGCCCTTGGGGGTAAGCTACATTCGGTAGCGATATCGCTATTAGAGGGCCTCACCATCAGTTAGTGAGACTCAGAATATAACTGTGAGCTTTATCAGAACAATTTGGTCTTTACTATTACATTGACTATACTTACATAAGTTTGCAGGTTACCGCTGGGTGTGAAACTATTATACAGTATATCAAAAGTGTCACATGTTTATGCCTTCCTCCCTTGAGATACAGGTCAGATATGATCCCTCTGGAGGCTGGCCCTGGTAGGGGTTTGGCGAAGTCCCTGTACCTGACTTCCCTATATGTTGGTAAACATTACAGGAGTTTAGAAATAATTTTGCATTTAACGTTAAGTATTTTATGTGTGATCATTTTTGTTTTGCATCATATACCACAATCTTGGAGAACACTGATTTATTATACAAGTATATATTATGTTTGGCAGTGCCCTGGGAGGCCCAACAACCAACCCCACTTGGTTTATCTGAAAATCTGGAAACAGCTTATTAAAGGATGTAATCATGACTCTCAAAATAGTTAGTCATAATGCTACACAATACTCCACCTTACAGGAGGACATTATTTGCCTTCAGGAGACCCACTTTTCTCATGCCTCATATCCCAAATATCTCCATAAAAGATACCCCAGGGTTCAACTAAGACTAAGGGTGTTGCTATGTGCTTTCATGCTAACTTACCCCCGATGATAGATAAAGTGGTTACGGATCCAGACGGATGCTATATTTTGGCTAACATGCACATTACTATAGTTTCCTATTATGCCCCTAATACTCGGCAGCTTGAGTTTCTGTCTAAACTTTCATATGCAAACAGAATCAGGTTGCCCAGAATTGATCATACTTTTCTTACATCGCCCATAGTGCCAGCTCTCAGATTTGCTAAAATGGTTAACATAAGTTGGTCAGACCATTGTCCGCTATTGGCTACACTATCACAGATTTCAGTCCTAACTCAAACTAGACAATGAAGACTCAATGAATCTCTCTTAAGCTATCCTGAGGTAGTTATGAAGATTAAAGACAATCTAGGCACGTATTTTGCTGTAAATTTACCCTCAGCCTCATCAAAAATTATATAATTGGAATTGCACAAACCAGTATTCAAGGGAGTGTTTATTCAGATGGAAAAAAATGAAGAAAAAAGCGATTGACATTCTAGTTAAGGAACTGGATAGGTTATCAGATCTATATGTACAACACCCTATAGAGGCTTACCTGTCTTAGATCCAACAAGTTCAGAGAGACTTAGATTTGCTGATGACTACTAATGCTCGAAAAAAACTCTCAAGTGGGCTAAAAATAAACTTTATAGTTCACATAAACATAAACTTTATATTCGAATAAACAATATTTAGGTTTGTGTGGGCCGGGAAACCACAGACAGTCCATAAACTTACATTGTTCCAACCTAAGAGTGGGGGAGGTCTGGGACTTCCAAAGCTCTCCTTTTATTATAGAGCATCTAAATTAGCTCAGGTTCTTATCTTACATTCTTGGGAGGACATTCCCCACTGGGTGTATTTGGAAGGAATATTTGCTCTACCTTACACTCCCACTGCGTTATTATGGAGCCACCCAGTTGGGAGACCTAAACATGCGAGTAGATGTCTACAGCATACTCTAAAACTGTGGGACGCCTCTATTCAGAGTTTGCAATTAAAGTCCCCAGGTGGCCCAGCAGTTCCCCTATTTCAGAACCCGCGGTTTATTCCCGGGCCTCCAAGTCTCCCAATTTAAGTGGTGAATAGATAGAGGAATAAGGGTTGTGGGTCAACTGTGCTCTTCATCGGGGCCCCTCTCCCTACAGCAACTGATGGATACGTTTTCTTTTTTTTTTTGTAAGTCTTTATTTTTGAAAATTTTCAAGGTTATATGGGGATACAGAAAGGAAGTGATGGTGAGGGAATACAGTATTACAATAAATACACATGGCATGTTTAGCATACAGTATAGAGCATTTATCATCTAACTGTTCCTTTAATTTTATACCCTTTTATCTTTTATGTTAGTTCAGCTTGGAGGTTCTTCCAAGTTTATTTAGTGTTTCTATACTGTTGCATTCTGAGGTTTAGGTGGGGTATATGGGAAGGGGGGATAAAACTAGGGGTGGGTGGGTTGAAAGCAAATTTAGATCCACTTTTCTTTGGTCCTTTTGTCTTGTTTCTGATATCTCCTCTCTATCTACTTAATTCAGTGAGGTTTGCATTAGTCACTTAGTTCTGTCTGTCTATTTGAGTTTCCCTGCTATGTTCTGTGTAGGTCCTTCAGATCAAGACCATATTTTTCTAAATTGTTTCATGGTGCCATTTTTTACGGCTATAAGTCCTTCCATTGTCTTCATCTCTTCCAGTTCTCTGACCCAGTCTATTTTGATGGGGGGTTCTTCCATGTTCCACTTTTTTGGTATCATCATTCTTGCAGCTTGCAGTATATGAATGATCAGTTTGTCTTTTATTATTTCTTGTGTGGTTTTGTTTATGTTAAAAATCGCTGTTTATAGATTGTTTATGTATGTCCTAGGTCTTATATTTTCAATCATTTTAAACACCTCTTCCCAGTATTTTGTTAGTTTTCCGCATGTGTACCAGATGTGACTGAAAGAGCCTACTTCTTTCTTGCATCTCCAGCAAACTTTGGATGCATTTTTGTAAATTCTGTGAAGTTTTACTGGGGTGCTATACCATCAACTTAAGAGTTTGAAGTTTGCTTCCTGTACTCTAGTTGATCTTGCTCCTTTGTATACTGATGAGAATGTATCTTCCCATATTTCCTCTGTAAAGTTAATGTTCGTTTCTTTCTCCTACTGATGGATAAGTTTTCTATTCCAACTACAGAAAGGTTTAGTTTAGATTACAACAATTGTATCATTTTGCTCAAGCACAGTGGGCACATGTAAAGTACAGGAACAATACTGAAACTTTTTTTGAAAAATGGTGTATCTACTCCCCTAGAACACGAAAATCAGTCTCTAGCTTATATAATAATTTTTTTTGATCCCCCACAGCCCTTGAAATTACCTTGCATGCTAGCTTGGCAGAAAACCTTTCCAGAGAATTACCACCGGACGATTGGGATCAGATTTGGACTACAACAAAGAGATCATCTAATGATGTTTCCTTACTGGAGGCAAATTATAAAGTACTATTCCGCTGGCATCTAGTCCCTGCACATATAGCTACATTTGCCCCTTCAGCTGATCCCAACTGTTTCAGAGAATGTAGAGAATTAGAAAATACATATTAAATGGCTGTGCACTCAAATGCAATTTTTTGAAATAACTACAAAGCCAGTAGTTGCTGACGGTGCATGAGACTAAGAAGTACAAATTGATAAAACGGAAAAAGAGTCTCAAGTTGCACTCTGTAATTATAAATCAATGCGACAAATTTTATTTATACATATGGTTTAGACCATGTAGAGAATTAGGCACAATGTTTCACACCTGGTGGGGATGCTCGATCGTTCAGGGATTTTGGATAAGGATCTTTAATGTAGCATACTCAGTGTTTGAGGTTTCGGTACCCAAAGACCCTGCCCTGGCTCTGCTTGGTAAAAAAACAGACACCCTTACTAACACCCAGTTTCACCTACTCTCCTTTATAATGTTAGCAGCTAAAAGAACTATAGCTGGAGCTTGGAATCAAAAACAAATTCCAACAGAACCAGTTAAATCCAGATTAGATTGGATCATGTCCCAAGAAAAAATGACTAGTATTCTATTGGACTCTCATCAGAAATTTTTATCAGTTTGGAATCCCTGGATCGAATATAAACATGGACCTGGGGCACCAAACACTCTTCTCTCCTTGCAATCGAGTTTTCTTTTTCTTTTTCCTATTTAGGAGCTTTGTAGTAGAGGTATTTATTGTTTTTATTTTTGTCTGTTGTTTGGCATTTTGTTTTACAGTTTGTGTATGACTAGATAATACACAGAATGTTATGGTTTTGCGTTGGGTAAGCAATGCCCATCAAGCTAAAGTTTGTATTTTTTTCTTTTCCAAGAATAAAACTTTTTAGCTCTAAAAATGGTATATTTAACTACAGATGCAGTCACTTGGATTCGTGTGTTAAATGCGTTGTGACTTAACTCATCTATCCAATTTATCCCACTTAGCACAGAATATTGTGTCACAGCATCCCATCCAATTAAAGAGTTCACCATTGAAAACAATGGTGCTTTGGTATGCTAATGAAAAGGTTAAATGCATTAAATGAGTTAAGATAACTTTGGATAACACAGTTTCTTCAATTAGCCCTGAGTCACGATGCATTTAACTTACAAATCCAAGTGACTGCATCTGTAATTACTCTAAACTATGAAAAATGTGATATTTATTTAAAAACTGGCAAGGTCATGTGGAAGTCAGTGAGAACTCTCCTTCGCAAATTGCAAAATCTTTCTTTGCTTTGAGATTTTAGAGGTTTACTTTTTTTAGTTGTAATCTCGTGAAAATTCCTACAAAAATTAGAATTTCCTATTTATATTCAGATTCACACTGCTTTTTATATCTAGAACATTTAATAAGTAGACATTCTTGCTTTTTAAAAATGGAAGCTTTGTTGATGATGAAAAGACCTCTAAATTCAAATTCAAATTCAAAAACTGATAAATTGGCCTCTAAGTTGCAGATAAAAAGGCTACACACATTAAAGGGAACCTGTCATGGGAAAAAATGTTTTTTTCAAAACACATCAGTTAATAGTGCTGCTTCAGAAGAATTCTGCACTGAAATCCATTTCTTAAAAGAGCAAACAGATTTTTTTATATTTGATTTTGAAATCTGACATGGGGCTAGACATTTTGTCAATTTCCCAGCTTCCCCAAGTCATGTGACTTGTGCTCTGATAAACTTCAATCACTCTTTACTGCTGTACTGCAAGTTGGAGTGATATGACCCCCTCCCTTTCCCCCACCCAGCAGCCTAACAAAAGAACAATGAGAAGGTAAACAGATAACAGCTCCCTAACACAAGATAACAGCTGCCTGGTAGATCTAAGAACAGCACCCAATAGTAACCCATGTCCCACTGCGTACTATTCAGTTACATTGAAAAGGAAAAACAACAGCCTGCCAGAAAGCAGTTCTCTCCTAATGTGCTGGCACAAGTCACATGACCAGGGCAGCTGGGAAATTGACAAAATGGCTAGCCCCATGTCAGATTTCAAAACTGAATATAAAAAAATCTGTTTTCTCTTTTGAGAAATGGATTTCAGTGCAGAAGTCCACTGGAGCAGCACTATTAACTGAGGCGTTTAAAAAAAAAAAACATGTTTTCCAATGACAGTTTCCCTTTAAAAATGTGCAAAATATTTTTTCCTATAAATCTAAAGTTTAACCTCTATCATAAAACAGGTAGGCTTATAATAAGACTATTCTCATATCTTATCCGTGTGTAACCTATATGCAGTATGTAACCGAATATGGTCTGTTTCTAAATGTGACACCATTTATTTAATTATAAAAGCTACACAGAATGCTGATTGCTGTCAGACTATGGCAATGTAACAATTTGCATTTGAGATACTTTAAAACTACCTTGTAATGACTTCAATTATTATAACAACAGAGCGGCTGTCCTAGGTGCTGGGCCCATTATTTATTCATTTGATCTTAAGTGTTCATACAAATTAAACATGCAAAATGTAAAATGACCTTTGAGTAGTCAGCAAAATGCTGTTTCTGTTGAAGGGAATGCAAGGGCTCATAATTGTGATTAGAGATCTTTGTAATTTCCAAGGCAATTAAGTCTCATTGACTTCTGGAAATTGAAAGAAGTTTGGCGCTACACTGTGCATAGTTTTTATCTGCTAGTGTTTACTAGAAAAACAAGGAACATGTAAAGATTTGAAAAAAAACAGTAACAGTTTTAATAGATCTGGATCCTTTTTAAGAATGCATAATTGTGTTTTCAAGGTTTATCAAAAAGCACACAAAAATTCCTAATGCACTTATACAAGGACAAGATATAGTAAAAATATGAAAGTAAAAATATGAAAAGAATATTATATAATATAGTAATAAAACCTTTAAAATGAACAGTGGACGCACAAGGCTTGTGAGTAGTGATGAGTTATTTTTTCGACAGACATGGATTTGCGGCAAAATTTCTCATTTTGCCATTTTTTTATTTTTTTGTAAAACTGTTGTTAAAAATTTTGCTGCAAAAAAATACCCATTGACTTTAATACATTTGGAATGAGAAAAAAAGTTATTCGTAAAAAAGTTGTTCCCTATTTTTCTCAGTTTTCCTAATTTTCCAGCAGTTTTGCAAATTTTTCAGGACAGATTCGTTTATCACTATTTGTGAAAGGTGTTCTCAAAGACCTGTTTGCATTTTTGATCTGGCCCCTATAAAAGCTATAGTGGGGAAGGAATACGTTGTGATACCAATGCTATAGTCAGAAGACCCTTTTTTCAAGAAGTTAAATCAAGCAGGGAAATGCCAGCCTATGAAAAATTTGACTGGGGATATTTGCTTGTTTACATCGATGCATTCACTTAGAACTCTGTGGTAGGCTTCGCTTTGCAGTGCAGGAATCCAAAATAGCATCAGCTAACAAACGAGAGCTTAAGAAAGATTCTGGCAGCCCCAAAAAAGCATTCATGGAAGCTGACAACAATGAAGGAACGCCTGAGATCTGACTTAAAGTGCCATATAGCTTAAGAAAGACCTTGGCATAATATGAGAACTGTCCTAGAACAGACTGGAGATAGAACCCAATTAAAAAAAAACTACTTATATTCCCTACAAATTACAAACATAGCATAGGTTTTGGGAGTCTGCATTGACCCCACATTATTCTTTCATCTTCAGGCATTAGTTTTAGAGAATAGTATCCACATAGTGTACAGAAACAAATATATAGGCTAAAACAAAAATCGTTTTTGACATTATTAGCTGTAATAAATATAGCTATAACCAAATGAATTGCTACATACATTCCATACAATAAATAAGGCTACTTAACTGATTTTAGTCTCTGGTTGATAGAGGAGCACACTACAATGGCTTTCTTTTGCCTATAAAAAATAATAAACTAAAATTTAATGAACAATTGCCTTTGTATTCATTGTTTTGGGGAAAATAATTAAATAACAAACTTTTTAAACAATAACTCTTACTAAGCAAGACTGGGATAAAATATGTGAAAATAACAAACATTTTCGCAACTACTTGACTATAAGAAGCTAGTTTCAAGTTTCTGTTAAACCCACCAAATGAAACAAAACATTTGGCTTGTCAGATGTATGTTGTAGTTGTGAAAATTGGTGTGAAAGGTCCTTATAAACATATCTGAGAGAATTATTTTTGAAGCTTTTGTAAATATATTCAAAATAGCATAAAGATAATTGTATTTTTAAGATTATAATTGTGGAAGTCACGGAAGAAATAATAGCATGCAAAGTAGGTAAAATGTTGAAGCATTATATTATTTGAAGATCATGGACATAAATAAAAGCCAAGGTAACAAGAACAAGAATCACAGTTCAACACAACTCCAGCAAACATCTCAGCTAATTTTACTACCATATAATTTTAATATCATACTGAAGAGATATATATACTCTGTTCAAACTTTATACCATGATACATATGTCCTTCACTTCTCAACACATTTCTAATACTGTTATGAGCTGGAAATCTTATTATTATAGAACTGTTTGTTGCCCTTACCCTCCCTTATTCCCTCTTCTGCACTGAACTCTTATTTCACCACTAAAAAAATGTTTCGGGAAAATTCTGAATAAAATAAAAAATTTGAAAAAAAACTGTATGACAATCGTAAATACTTAGGACCATCTTTGTCCTTATATAGATATATTACAAATGTGTTAACACACATCTTCAGCCCTCCTGTTTTACAGTTTGTCACTTCCGGTACTCTTGAACTGGACTGTGGCAGAGTTTAATTTATTTCACTGTGTAACAGCATCAGGTGTCAGACCACAGTGAAATCACTGACAATGAATTTTACACTGTTTAAATCCTCACATACTGTATACAGAGGCAAGGACAACGTAACTTACATTTAATCAATAAATCACACATTTTAATGCAGACAACTATTGAAGCTTGTGCATACAGATAAATGGTGGAATGTATAATAAAATCTGTAACAGAAAACTATTCATAATGTGAAAATGTATGCCTTTGCACAAACAAATTTTCCTTTGCACATATATTATATATTTGTGCATATTATTAGTGATGGGCGAATTTATTCGCCACTGGCGAATAAATTCTCGAAATGCCAGCGAAAATTCGCTTAAAAAACGAGTCGCACATCGTTTTTGACGCGTCGCAACGAAAACGAGCCGCGACTTGTTTCGCAAATTTTTTTGCCAATTCGCTGGAAATTCGAGAATTTTTCGGCGAAGCGAAACTGGGTAGATTCGCCCATCACTATGTATTATACAAATAAATTCTTTCTCTTTCTCTCTCTCTCGCTACATCTCTCTCTTTCTCTTTACTTTTTTTGTATTCAAAATTCGACTAATGATAAATCTGCCCCCAAGTCTAATAAAGAATACATTACGTTACACTACATTACGACAGGTAAATATATATTTTTATTTGTGCAAATATTTGTTCTCTTTAAGAAGTGTTTACATTTCCCACTAAGACACCTTCAAGCACTTCATAAAAGGGTGCAATTAAAATTCATAATGCAAAAAGAGTTTAATGAATAATATTACATTGTGCAAATTTCGTTATGGGTGCAAATTGTTTTTCTCTTTGCAACAGATTTACTAAATTCACATGAATAATTCGAAGTTTGATCGAATTTATTTAAATTTGAATTCAAACCTTTGAATATGCAAATTAGGCAAATTCGACCATCGAATAGTCAAATTAGAATAATTTGAATATTGAAATAAAATTTTATTCGTATATTCGACTATTCGATGGTCGAATTACTTCCCCTTTAAATTTTTATTCGACCACCTACTTCGCCAGAACCAAGCTACCGAATTGGGAATCCTTAGTTTAGATCGAATAAAAAATTTGATAGATCGATTAGATCAGCCTCCTATGTGATTGTGACAGTCCAACCCTCCCTTTTAATATCAGTGGTATGCCTTTAATAATATGTGTTTGAAGATCTCTCGCCTTCATGATAAAACACAGCTAGGGAGGCTCAGCATGAAGAATGGATACATTAGGACCTGATTATTAAAAAAAAAAAGCAGGGAACCAATGGCATATACAAAAATAAGTTAAATAATACAATAGTTATACTATACCATAGAGTACAATAGCAATTTAGATTAAGATGGGCATAGTGGCTTAACAAATGAAAAGCATAAAATGAATTATTGGTAGACCTCATCCCCAAATGTTTAGGGTTTTGTGGCTTACTCCCCAAATGTTTGCTTGCATGCTACATCCTCTGCCAAGTGCTGCACTTTCTGAACTCACTGTATCATAACTAGTGCTACAGTACTTACTGTATGTGGCCAATAACAGACTACAGAACAATCTATCCACTTTAACCAAAGTAATTTTCTGGACAGCAGGGTAAATACAACAAATTATGTACTGAAATTACATTTGGCGTCTACTGTATCAGCAACATAATCCTGTCATATGAAAGAAATGTATTTCATTTTTGTCTTATTTTCTTTTTTTTCCCCTTCCATGTTATCTTCTCTACTAATCATTTTAACTTTAGCGTTGTCACTGCAAATGCCTATTTCAATTCTTATCTTAGCACAATAGATATGACAATGGATTTTACCTCCTTATTGGAACTACAAATCAGGCCTTCACAGGCAGTGAAATATATTTACAGATAATGTGACTTGCAATATATTGTAGACAGAGCAGAGTGTTGATGTGCTCTACAGTAGGAAAATTGTCCCCTTGCCAACTCTAAATCAGTTTCTGAATAGGTATTGCTGCTCCTTTGTCTGCAATTTACCTTGAGGGGAATGTCAGTTCTGATGTCTCTAGCAGCAATTCTACAATGATTAATATCAAAGTTCAACTGTGAATTTCTACAGTGATTTGCAGTTTTGAGTTTTAAAAATTTTCAGGGACGGATTCTATTACTTACACTTTGTAATTCAACTAAACTGGCTCTGTAAACACCTTTTAAAATAATTCATACATTTAAACAGTTGTATATATTTAGGAGAGAGATTATTTGTAAGACCATGGCATAGTGAAAATGTGCCAACATCTCAATCAGACCATCTGCGCCCACTGTAGCCGCTGAGAATGTTCCTAGAATCAGTAGTTAAATTGCAAAATAGGAGGTTTTGCTTCAGTGTAATTACATCGAATTCCAATCAGAAATTTTATGACAGAAAATAATTTGTGTAGAGATTTTAGTAAAATGGTACAGTTGGTACAGTTTTAAGAAAATATTAAAATAAAGCAATTGAAATAATTCTCAATGAATCCCGTTGATAAAAGTCTGAAAAAGAACAGTAGTTCCAATGCAATGTTTTTCTAAATAAGCTGAATCAAATTGAGTTTTAGATTTCTTTCATTCCTATTTGATATAGGCATATAATAATAAGTATATAGGTATACTTTTGGCAACTTTTTTCATTATGATCTAAATTTAAACATAAGATTCTATATGATAGGACTCATTTATAACCTGTTAATATATTTTCTATATGCCACATTTATATGACCATATTTGTATGAGAACAGCCTATTACGATGACGGGCGAATGGTTATGTGTCAGAGTGTGAGAATAAGTAAGTTTAATATCAAATACATAAGTCCCCTATCATTCTGATGCCACAATGCCAATGGCCCAAGGCAGGATGGGTGCAGGGCGGGTGATGTTCTCCCCAATAATGATTTCTCCATTCTACTGACAGAGTTCAAAAAATCAGCAGATGTTAAATGGGGCCCCTGTGCAGAAGTGTTGCTTAATGGCTGATTTCATCACAGTGTCTACTTTTGCAGAGAAACAACCACAAGGCTGGGGGATAGTTGAAAAACTGGAAACTGTCTTATGTTGCAATACTGAACATCTTGCAGAAATGTATAAATATATATGTCAGTAAAATTTCGATACTTCCCAATGTCCAGGGAGGGTCAAGACCATGTAAGGTATATCTGTGTACACCCATTTTAAATTCCTTCTGATGTCTATATAATCCTTGGACCAAGAGGTGTGTCTTTGGTGAGCCCTCGCATACCATCTAAGAGGTCATGCTCCGGTGGTGCTGCAACAGCTTACCCAGGCAAAATCTATTGTCTTGTTTTGGACTCAATAAACTACCTCCTTGTGTTTGTAAGTGCCTTATCTCTTGGTTTTGCTTTACATACGAGGTCATAGAGGTAGAAATAAACCAACAAACCGTAAATGCAATGGTCAACTTTTTCCCGCATTGAGAGGAACCCTGGAGGTGGTAGCTCCAGTGTTTTCATGGCACCCTGCATTAGTTGTTGTGGCAAAGTTGTGCCAAAAGAATGGGATGCACATATCATTTGCACATCAAGCACCAGAAATGATGCAAAACAGACTTTGAAATTATTCAGCAGAACTGCGCATGATGAAGTTCATGTGCAATTGCTTTAAATTTGTCACAATCGCATATGTATCAGTGCCCCTTTGCACCTGCAATGTCCCTTTCTTGTGAAATAAAACTAGAATTCTTGGAATATGTGCTGTATTTTGGGGAAAAAATGCCCACTAGCACATTGTACTTGTGCCCTGTTTATTTTAGTAACTTGGTCATAAGTACAGGGACATGTAAATTGCCTACCTATCTGTTTTATCATTCTTCATCAAAATTGATAGTCCTTGCAGATAGAGTTGCCAATGAAGTTGCTACTGGGTTTAGTTAATGTTTAAATGCTTTTTTAGTAGACTTAAAGCTATGTCACCCATGTTAATTTGGGCAATAAATCTCCCCAAAAATGCGATTCATGTCAAGGTGAAGAAACCATCCCTGAATAGAGGCACGGCCTTCTGCTACATACAATGCTGTTCTCACATCGGTACCCAATCAGTTTCAGAACACTTCACACATTCATTCATGCAAC
>CM044439.1:131964948-132020297 GCA_024363595.1 Xenopus borealis
TCCGTTTATAAAGATATTAGAATCTACTTTCACTACGGTTTAAAACTTATTTTTACTGGTCCTAATGGGAACACTTTATATAGGTGTATAGGGGTAACTACTCATCAACACTGTATGTAGATAAATGTGCATGCGTAATTCTACAACAGAATCCATGTAGAATAAAAATTATTTAGAGAAGCTGATTCATGTTTAAATAACACGATGGCCTCAGTAACAAACACTGCCAACCTTGTTTTCTTCAATGGACTTGATTAAAACAGTGCTGTTAAATGTAATTACATTGATAACCCCAGTAATGGATCTAGGTCACCTTGTATGATTTCAAAAATGGCTAACATTGTGAGTAAAGCTCCTAGATATGTCTTAATGAATTTCTAGGGCTTCTAAACATGCTTGGACTCATTTCTTCTATGCTGTAAAAGTTATGACATTTTTATTACTTGAGTGCTCGTCTGTAGGATTCGACTAATGCATGTCCTTTTTTAAACAGTTTTCTGACAGAACTGGTAACATTCTGTTTAATGACAGGCAGCTAAACAATTAATTTATTACTGGAAAGGCTACTGTGCAAAAGATTTAACCATGATGAAATTGTGCAATTCATCTAAATATTCTATTTGCAAAACAATAATACAGTATTGATTTCCCAAAATTAGCAACTCATTTGTTCTTTCATACTATAGACAGGACAGAGAGGAGTGAAGAATATTTAGTCACTGTTTTTCCCAACCAGGAATGCTATTATTTCAGTTTAAAATTTTTCATATTAGAGATATTACACTATGCTTTATACAGTTTCTGTTTAGTTTTTGAATATCAACTTCCCTCTGTAGTTTAAGGAGAATAAGGGTAGGGGCAGACGAGTAGATTCTGCCTGCTTCCTGCCTTCATGCTTCAATGAGGAATCGCCCACGGCGCTTCGATCACACAAAATTTCCTTGTGAGGCAACTTTGGGTGATTTCAGAAATCGTAGCGCTGCAAAGTGAATTGGTGCAGGTGATTCCTCATTAAAGCAAACACTCCAGTTTTACCGGTGCAGGGCAACAATGCATTTTTTACTTTAAAACAATTTAATTTTGTCATGTTACTGGTGCTTCTCACTCAATCATAGCTACATATGATTCTGCCAAACTCTAAACATAAACCAGTGCAATCTGGGTGCTGGACATTCAGATACCTTGTCATGCAGCCCCTGTACTTATGGATCCAGGGTCTCCCTAAACTGCCTTACAAAAAGAATAAAAGTTTAAGATTATGTGTGCAATATACTGTGGTGCTCAATCTAGAAACTCTATTGTGGAAAAAAAAATTCAACAATCCATGTATTGTAGAAAAATATCAAATGGCACACACTATAGCAGATGTGCTAAGTCTTTATCATGATTTATTGAGCTCTTCACACAAGCTGCATTACAAAAGATAAAAAAAATATTGGGTACCTGCCATGAATTTGTTATACTCATACAACATTTTTAGGATTTGGTGACTTCTTGCAGATTGTGAATTTCCCCCCACTGGCCCAGGGGAACCCTGGAATTCCAGGGTATCCTTAGCAAGAATCAGCAACGGACTGATGTTAATCATTATTGAAACATTGAACCACCATTTTGTGATGGCTTCTGTGCTTCCTCAGAGATCACCCGACCAGAAATACTACAATTATAATTGTAACAGGAAGAAGTGTGGAAGCAAAAAACAGAACTCTGTCTGTTAATTGGCTAATGTGACCTAACGTATGGCTTGTTTGGTTGGTTTGTGTGCACCCCACATAACCAGCATACCAATTTTTTTATTTAACCAATGGCACATACTACTAAAAAGTATATTATTATGGAAATAGTTTATTTACATGAAACAGGGTCTTACATAGCTGTTTTATGCAATATATTTTTATAGAGACTTACATTCTTGTCGGGGTATATTTTTCCTTTAAAGTACACTGCCATCCACCCTAAGACCCCTACATCCCAGTCACAAACATACCTCCATGATGTGCTAAGCCACCACCAGCCTCCAACACTGGCCCTTTCCACGACGCGACATGCCTGCTCCTTGAGGCCGTGATCAGGGTTGGGGTGGAGTGGGGAGTGAATCTGGGTTGGGGCCCACTTGGTATTTTCCCAGTGTTCCACTTGCCCTGTCTGACACTTAACATGGTTTTTTCCTACCTGCAAAATTGTTAGAGTAAGTATTTTAGAGTCCATGCACTGTATGCCTAGGGCCCATAATGACAAGAATGCAACATTTACAAACGTGCAAATGTTCTAGCATGGCTTGATCCTAGCAAAGCACACGAAATTGTGTTGGGCTCATTTGACCTGGCATTTTGGAAAATAGTTCTACATTGTGGTATAATATAAGGGATTGCACTGAATTTTTAACTTTACCTGCCCAATTACTAGAAGAAGCTCATTTAGTGTATAATAGTCCCGTACTCATTTTTCCATGTCTGCTTTCTGCTTAAAAACCATAGAAAAATTGTAATCAATGTATATTGCAAAGTTGCTTAGAATTATGTTTTCTTTTATTAGGCCAAAAATATTTTTTTGGGTTGACATTCCCTTTAAATAATTTGATTAAACACAATCTATCTTCAGGACCATTTTAGATACTGCAAAACAGTACCTGTGTGGTAATGCTTTGTAACAGAACTTCAAGAGCCATTTAAAGTAAGCCATCTGGGTATCCATTGGAAAAAGCAGGAAATAGCCTGAAGTGAGCAATCTGTCAGGTATACTTTGTTCTCATAACTGACAAATGCAACTTCCACATAAAAATCTAATGAAAAGGAAAAGGGAAAACAAGAAGATGAACAGGAATTCTTAGGCTCTTTTAATAAAAATAAAATCAGTGGCCATATGTTGAGTGTGAATCAGACAATAGCTTTGTGATAAATTATTTGGCTACCACATGACAGTTATATTTTCTTGACTGTGAAATATGTTGTGCTAGAGCAATTAATTAGATGTAGCTAAGCAAGAAGTCTGCAATTCTAGATAATTACCCTGTCAACACCATGTGGCCAATACTATATTTATATATATACATGCATCATAGCTTTTCATGAGAATGATGGAATGTTCCTATTGATGTGTTATAACCAGTTTAAAGGAGATGACCAGGAAATACATATTAAGGCAGAATGATAGATAGATAGATAGATAGATAGATAGATAGATAGATGATAGATAGATAGATAGATAGATAGATGATAGATAGGTAGATAGATAGGTAGATAGATAGGTAGATAGATAGATAGATGATAGATAGGTAGATAGATAGGTAGATAGATAGGTAGATAGATAGATAGATATTGTGGTCATAGATGTGGTCATTGATGTACAGTATGTGGGAAATATGGAACTGAAGTAGGAGCTACATTTTTTTTCTCATTGGATTAAATTCAATATACCCAAATAACATTTAAAACAATTTCCCTATAGTAATAATAAACAGTACTCTGTACAGGTATTGGTATTGGTATCCAGCATGCTTGGGACCTGGTACTTTCCGGATAATGGATCTTTCCGTAATTTGGATCTCCATACCTTAAGTCTACTAGAAAATCATGTAATAATGAAATCATCCCAGTAATTTTGGTTAATTTTGCCTCCAATAAGAATTAATTATAACTTAGTTTGGATCAAGTACAATCGAATACTGTTTATTATGACAGAGAAAAAGGAAATACATAATTTTTAAAATTTTAATTATTTGGATAAAATTGAGTCTATGGGATACAGCCATCCCATAATTCAGAGCTTTCTGGCTAATGGGTTTCTGGATAAAGAATCCCATACCTGTAGTTGATCCCATCTAAGATATAATTGGTCCTTACTGGAGGCCAAATTTGACAACTGGATTTATTTACTGTTTAAAGTTAAAGTATGGAGATACATATTTTAGAATTTTGCAGAGGATTCCTGCAAGTTCTTCTTTTTGTCGAATAGTAACAGTTCTGTATTCATATTCTGTTCACCTCTTTGAATAAATTGAGTGTTTTCACCTCTGAGACATCCACTGGCAGCAACAGAGGCCATCAAGTGTATGTAATTATCTCTTAGAAGAAAAAGCTTTGAAAATTTAATCAATTGAAGTCAGCACCAGGAAATGCTACAGCTGTATTTGGAGGCAATGATCTAAATGTGTTGAAGAGGGATTTTTGCAAACCGATAAAAGCTGACATATATATATATATGTGAACATTGTTCCACTCGTGTTATTGTAGTCAATGAAAGAGAATCACAGATTGCAATACCAGCTATTGAAGAGCTTGGAAGAATATGGATTAAGATGCATGCCTGAAAGGTTTGCATGAAGCTATGCTGTGTTTTCTTTTGATTGCTTTTATAAATATTTTAGATGTGGTTCATCATTAATTAGAAATAACAAGATTTTCCCTTGACCCAAATTCATATTTTTGTTGTGTGATTTGGAATGCCATGTTCTCAGTATGGGTTCATTATTAATATTAAGGGAAAATGCCTCCATGTATATTTCAAATGATGCTCAAAGCTGTTCAGAATAGATTTCAACAGTTATTGGAATACCTAAAGTTTATCTTGTTATGGTATTATATTCAAGTGTAGTCTCTATGGTTTTGTGAAAGACAATTAATTGAGCTGCACTCATACCCAATGCAGAACTACTAGTGTTGTGCAAGTCAACATAAAGTTGACCCACACCTGACCTAATCTGGCACACCTCCTTATTTATAGACCTGCATCTGACCAGCCCCAATCTGACATCATGGATGGGTCAGGGCATGCAGGTGTGAGTCTATGAAAAGTGGCAACTGGAGGCAGGGCCTGAACTAGAGGTAGGCAGAAGTGGCAGCTGCCTAGGTTGCAACAATTGGCGGAGCTGGGCAGGAACCTCTTCTCCCTACCCAAGACTGGACCTGGCATTAGGCTTGCAAACACCGGTACCACTCATGCATGCAACAGGGATGGAGGGCGACCTGGCCAGCTGGGATGCCTAGGGGGCCTGGCCAGTCGGCCCACCTCTGACTAGAGCATTGGTTCTCAACCTTCCTAATGCTGCGACCCTTTAATACAGTTCCTCATGTTGTGGTGACCCCCAACCATAAAATATTAAAATATTGCCAGCCCAGAGCGGATTGTTAGGAAAGTACAGGAGACAGTGTGGCTACATAAAGGTTTGTTTTCTGTGTGTAGTGCAACAAAAAATTTTTGCCACACCCATTTTGTGGTCACCCCCCAATTACCATGTTAATTTTACAAATTTTAAATGGGCAGGGAGAGCTGTATGGGGATATAAAAAGTTGTAGTGCAACTGGCTTCCCTACACAGGTTACTGAACTACAACTCCCAGAACCAAAACCCAGAGAGCTACAACCTTGCCCCAGGGCTAGTGGGGAGAGAGATGAACCTGCTCCTGGAAGCCCTTAAGTGACCGCTATGAAAGGGTCAAAGGGGTCCCGACCCCCAGGTTGAGAACCGCTGGACTTGAGGTAGAAGCCAGCTCAGTAAGGTCACAAGCATTGAGACTGGAAGGAAGAACTCAACCCAAACCTGCCCACAACCTGGAAAACTTGTGTGGAAGTACGTCCAAACTCTCGGGTTTGGGGCCTGACTGCACATCAGCTACAGTAGTTGCAGAGAAAATGTGCCTCCTAACACAACTTTTTCCAAGGAAAGGACTAACAAGTGGATTTAGCTCAATGTGGTGCAGGGTGGTACTGTAATTATTTGCCCCCAAACACAGAATAAAGTAAAAACTCATGCAATCACCAGGGTAGTCTAGGTACACCAACCCCAGATTGTCATGAAATCTGTAGAAGTAAAATGAAGGTGGGAGCTGTAGGAAATCACAAAGGCCACTTCTATGTAGTAAAAAAATATTTTCAGAGAACATCTCTTGCAGATCTTTATTTATTTCATGTTAAATGGCACTTGATGCTAAGTTCGGATAAGGTTCGGATAAGTTCAAGGGTATGAGCCTAGTTAAAGGAACATTAAAACCAAAAAATTTAAGTGTTGTTAAGTAATGAAAATATCATGTAGTGTTGCCCTGCGCTGTTTAAACTGATCTGTTTACTTCAGAAACACTACTATAGTTCATATAAACAAGCTGCTGAGTAGCAATGGCGGAAATTGAAAAACGCTACATGGCACAGGATAAGTAATGGATAACAGATAACATTATGTTCTACAGAGCTTATCTGCCATCTGCTGTGTAACTTGAGCCTTTTCTCCTTTGAATGGCTGCCCCCATGGCTACACAACAGCTTATTTATATAAACAATAGTCATGTTTCTGAAGCAAACACTGCAGTTTTACCAGTGCAGGGCAACACTGCTTTATATTTTTATTACTTTAAAACAATTTCATTTTTTGATGTTACTGGCCCTTTAAGTAATTTTTTGGCACAAAAAAGGACTCTAAGAGAGGTTCTCTTGATTAACATTTTTCTTTTCAAAAACTCAAGCTTTTAATGCATGTGATTCTTCTTTTCAGTTACTGTTTGGAATAAATTAACAGAAAGAAATTGTAACTGGCCGGTGCTACCGTATAACCCGGAACCTTCAGGAACACAACAGATAACAAAATGACAACTAGGACAAGAAACCTATTAGAGGTATTGCTTTAGAGAACTTATCTAAATTGCTTGATTGGTATTCAGACCTATATTGATAGAAACAGTTTGATGCTGATGCAACTGGAAACTACAAGATGCTGTCTTTTCTCCAATATAATTCAATCAGTATTTCATTCCACCGTGTCAGCTGATTTCACTGATGGCTTAGATGCTGGAAGTGTCACTAGCGGTTTGACTCTCAGTCGGCTTCTGATTGTTACTTTTATTTCACACTGATTAGTATTGTCATAAGAAAAGAACTGCAGGTGGCATTCTTCATATACTGTATATACAGACTGTGGAAAATCAGAATTACTTTATATCACACGATTACTTAAAGTAGAAACGATCATATTTGAGTATGCATTTCAAAGTAGTGTAGCTTACAATATAATCAATTTCAGAGGTATCAGTAATGAAGGTGAAATTGTACAGATATGACGTGAAAATAACACTTTTGAATGAAACTAGAGTGGCCATGTTTTACTCACAATTCAAATACAAACCAAATAAAATATTAATTGTCTTAAAATTCATAATCAGGTAGAATGCAGTCTGTTTTTGTTCATTAGATTGTCCAGTTAAAGAGGTGGTTCACCTTTAAATCAACTTTTAGTATGTTATAGAATGGCTAATTCTAAGCAACTTTTTATTTGACCTTCATTTTTTCTTATTTATAGTTTTTGAAGTATTTGCCTTCTTCCTCTGACTCTTCAGGCTTTCAAATGTGGGTCACCAAGCCCATCTAAAAAAACACATTTTCTATAAAGCTACAAATGTATTGTATTGTTATTTTGTAATTACTCATTGTTATATTCAGCTCAATTGTATCCATATTCCAGTGCCTCGTTAAAATCAAAGCATGGTTGCTAGGGTGATTTGGCCCTTAGCAAACTGGGGAGCTACTGATTAAAAATATAAAAAATAAATAAATGAAATTTAAAAAAATAAATAAATAAATAATTAATAAAAAAAAACACAAATAAAAAATAAAAACCAATTGCAAATTGTCTCAGAATATTACTCTCAAAATCATTCTAAAAGTTAATTTAAAGGTGAACAACCCCTTCAAGGAAAGGTGAGTTACAGTCATGCACACCTGATATGTATCAGAAATTCCAGATTTGACACCTGATGCCTTACAGAATAATGCATAATTCACCTTTTAAATTCATTACTCAACCTTATAGCTAGCATCTCTTTGCATGATACAGTAGGTGCTCCTGACAACCTTGTACTCTGATCGATCTTTAACTGTACGTTGGTAGTGATGGGTGAATTTATTTGCCTAGCTCGAATTCGTGGGAAATTCCCTTGATTCTCCACCAGCAAATAAATTCGATAAACATCGGTGTCCGTTTTTCGAGACGCCGGCTGCGTTTTGCTAATTTTTTGGTGAATTTGGCAAAGCGAAATGCCCCAGATTCGCCCATCATGATTCGCTGGATGTTTACCCTATTGCCTGGAAGTTTTGCTTTGTTTATCCTTGCCTTATTACCCTCACAGTACTGCAATATGGTATTTACCTTGTCTTGCCATCCATTAAACAAATCACTGCCAGTGTCTGGTATTCACTTTGCCTTGTACCTGCCTATGCATTAATGTAATTCTTCTTGTTTTCCAAGCACCTGTTTGCTTGCTTTTACCTTGGTCCTCTCTTCAAATCTTAAAAGTGACAAGGGCCCTTCTGGTGGTCCTTAGTGGTCCCTGGTTTCCTGGTAAAACCTTTTATCAACTTGGACAAAATAAACAGAATGTATGCTGAGAAACATTCTGCTCATTCTTTTAATGGTCTGTGCTTCCACATTTGCTTCCTTCCATGTAATTAGCAGAATTCGTTTGAATAGATCATTTGCACTGCATAAGCACTCCTTCAATTCACCCATTTGTTGTGTCTGTGTTGGCTTACAGATAAGCAGAAGTCTTTTATGCAGGGGGTTTATCTGTGCAAGAACCAATAAATTGGAAACATGGAGTCATTTTTATTTTTCTGTTGCCTGGTTTAGCTAAAAAATGTAAAAAAAACGGATTTTTTTTTTAAAACAAATAAAAGTTTCAATGAAGTATATTGCTCCTTTAATAACAATAAATACTATACATACTGTAGAATGGATAGATCTGATTATAAGATTGATGGTAAAATCAAAAAGTCTATTAAACAAATCTTCAAGTTGGTCCTTGATTGTTGCAGGGTTGTCATATCCAGTTACATACACTCAGTGTTGGACTTGGGTGTCCAGGTCCACCGGTGCTGCCACCAATGGGCCCCCACGCAGTCACAGACCCTGCTTCTTGCACTTTTGGGGGGTTGTATTGTTGCTTCCATTTGTGTTGTTGTTGCTTCCGCAACACAGTGCTTTTATTTGCGGCACAAATTCAAAGCAGGTAGCAGACCTGGGCCCACAAGTATCCCACTGCCCCAATCTGGCCCTGCATACAGTAGATAAATCAGGATTATCAGGAGGAGTCAAATATTTTTCTGTCCAACCAATGACACTATAATTTTTAGTATCCACCAAAAGCCTTCAGAAGTCTTTGATGATGGGAAGAGAACAGCACCCACAGGACATTTATTTTGAAAGCCTTGATGCAGAGATGAGCATTTATAAAAAAAAATCACACAGTATCAAGACTTTCTGCAATTCCAAGCTTATTTAAGAACTGAATTACTTATTTGCAATCACATCAAATTGCATAAACTATATAAATAGTGGTATGTTTTATGTTTTCCAAGCATTTTGAATAATCTGAGCTCTGAAAAGATTTTTCAAGGAAAACAGCATATTTATCTGCATGCCACAATTCTGAAGATTCACTTTTCATTCACTTCTATCTATCTCAGTAGACCAAAGCGTGGGAGAAGAAGCTTCAACTTTCTCGGTTTCTAAAAAAAATGGATCATGAAAATTTGAATCTCAAAGTACATTTTCTTTTTTTTTGTAACTTAAAGTTTATCTGGTTTGGTCAATATTTTCATACATTACAGCTCACTCTGAAGTTATTTCAAATGTTTACATAAAATAGGGTTTGCCAGGATAATGTACAAATTTCTGAGGTTACAGGTTTAGACATCAATACCTACATTACATAATTCCTTCAATACATATTAAAATCACACAAAGAATTGCTGTATGTGTGTTAGCTCATTCCCATGTAGTTGTAACAAAATATTTTGTATCTTATTTAAAGCATGTATAAGTTGGGTTTAAGTCTCATACATGTAATAAATATACTTAAAAATCTGAGCCTCGGGCATAGAGGAGAGGAAGAAATTACAAACACAGGCAGAGCAGGGCACACGCAGACTGAGCAGGGCACACAGGGAGCCTAGGGAAGGCAGAATAGAGCAGGAGACAGAGAATTCCATCAGGACCACACTAAGATGTGCTACATACAGTGACACAGTGCTGGTGCTCCATTAGCATTTTGTATAAATGTGAGTCTGGGTCTCAGGTATGAATGGTACAGGGCTTTAGGGGTGTGAACAATAGAGGTGTTACAGTTGTGAACAATGCAGGGGGTCATATTTGTGAACAATACAGGGATTAGTCTGAATTTGTGTTTTAAACAATGCAGGGGCCAGTTAATCTCTTCATTTAAATCTTTCACATGGTAAACAAGCACAGCAGGTAGGGGGCCACAGAAGGCTGGCCGTCAGTTAGTCAGTCCTGCTCTAATCATCTACTATGGCCTTTGATGAGTGTCTGGATTGTGGATGGCTGTATTTTTGACCATTCATCCATACAAAATCCCTCAAATTCAGTTAAATTGAATGGCTGCTGAGCATGGACAACCTGCTTCAAACCATCCCATAGATTTATAATGATATTCAAGTCAGGGGACTGTGACAGCCATGCTAGAATATTGTACTTCTCCCTCTGCATAAATGTCTTTGTAGATTTTTAAGTGTGTTTAGGGTCATTGTCTTGTTGGACTATCCAACCCCTGCGTAACTTCAATTTTGTGACTGATGCTTGAATATTATCCTGAAGAATTTGGTGATATTGGGTTGAATTCATCCGGCCCTCGACTTTAACAAGGGCCCCAGTCCCTGAACTAGCCACACAGCACCACATCATGATGGAACCTCCACCAAATAAGACAGTATAAATATATATTTTTTCTCATGATTGGACACCCCCACCTATGAAGTTCAAGGCTTAACAAGCTAATCCAACCAATTTGGTGTTGCCAGTAATCAGCATTGAGCAATTACATACATTAAAATTAGCAAAATTACAAGGGTACCCATTTTTGCACAGCTACTTTTTTACATTTGATTTAATTTCATACAACTGAATATTGCTTCACTAAAAATCTTTGTTCAGAAAACACCACAGCACTCAAATGTTCCTGGGAAATGAAAGACATACCACTGTTATCTTTTTTAGTTGTAAGTGAGTTAACGCCCGGCGTTTATTTTAAATTGCTAGATGGGATCAACCGTTTATTGAGCATACTCTGGCTACGTGGGTGGTGGAGGGCGATGGTTGGGTGGAATTGGGCTTTGCTCTCTATCACCTTTAGCTGACAGTCAGACAGTTGAGTGCCTGAGACACAAGTAAGCTAGTCTTAGCATACCTGCTCCCATATTATAGTCAGTCAGGTCACGTGTCTGAGACAAGCAGCAGTTAGCGATTAGTCATTCCACCTCCATACTCCTAACCGGGGCAGTTTACGTGTCGTGTTTTGATCTCAGACGCCTGCAGAAATTGACATATAAGTATATATGTTTTTTTCCGTCGTACGCTCACAATCCATGCAATTTTTGCGCGCTATTTCCGACGATGAGACCAGCTGTGCGGCACCCGCAATTCATTAGGGTACAGCTCTCTCATCTTTAGCGGATAATGGATCAGCACGGGTGCCTGAGGCACAAGGGTCACCAATACTGCCTGAACCTGCAGGCTATCTCTATACATACTATGTGCTATGGTACTAAGCCAACACGCACAACTTAGTTTTTGATTTGAACTATAGCTGGCAAATAGATAACATATGTGCCTGAAGCACGCGTTTAATATCAGTTAGCCAATGTTTATGCACAGGGATATTTCTGCTGTAAATATCATGCAATTGGAGGTGGCAATTGACTGATTTCCATTTACCACCTGCCGGAATCACTAACGGTGATCCTTACCTAGCATTATTTTTAAACCACTAATACACAAGACTGGACTGCGTTAATGTTTTATTGGTGTAATTAATAAAAGTTACGTTTTAATTATTGTATACAGTATATTAGTACTCATATCGGATACTTATGGGAAGGTGCAGACTTGAGGGTCATCTCTTTTTCTTTTTTGTATCTTGTATAACATAATTGACCCTGCACACCATTGTTTATTTCTCTGACAATTAATGAACGGTAGGTGCTCCCCACAACTTTCTTTACCCTGAGACAAGGGTTCCCAGACACAAAGTTATTGCATTTTTACCATATTTCTTATGTAGAGGAATTATTCCTTTATGTCTTGAGGTCCATCTGTTTCATCAGATTTAAGCAAATGATGACCACTCCTATAGGTGGGGATCTAATGCTTTCCACTTAGATATGATGGAGAGTCTGCAGGCAGTATAGGTACAGTTTAGTAGTTTTTGTTCATGGATGGGAATGTGCATATGAGGCTTGCCCTGGAAAGCATTGGTGATATTTAAAGGGATATTTCTCATTGCAATATACAGGATAGGCCAACCAGAGTTGTGGTTCAACAACATTTCTGAGATCCTGAGAGTAAATCCAATTCCTCTTGACAAAGGCTTTACGCTAAAACGTTGGGGCGATTCTCATCTTTGACGAGTATATCCGCTGCTTGGATGTTCTTTTTTCTACTTGAATATACACACTGTGTAGTATGTATTTGCTATTTGTAACACTTATATACTTGTATATTGAACAAAGTCTTAATACTGATGTTAATGATGACTGAAATTTCTTATATAAAGTAAAAAGATTTTTTTGCATACCACTGTGTTTTGGTTTATTTAGAGTGTGCAAACCCGTTATCTACCCGTTATTGTTATTAATGCTATATGGGAAGCATTCTTGGGTTATTTTGCACCTCTGTTTTACATACGGATATATACATTTAAAAATTGTTTAAGCCATTGGAGTGCCCTCCATTTAATAGTATTGTAGTAAATCCAATTGCATGCAGAATTTTAGGATGGTGTTTTATAGGAATATAAAGAGAAACGAATTCTGGTGAATTGGTGACAGGTAAGTGATTCAATGAGGGCCCATTTAGATGTTGGTACAATAAGTGCAATAACTGTGGGTCATGCTCCAAGTTGATTCCACTGCAACTGCATTGTATGCATCTAGGTGAAGGCAATTGTGTGTTTTGACACAACTTGCATCTAGCCTTTCCAGAGTGGGGGCTGTGTAACTGCTGAAATGTACTTTCCAAACAGCATTTTCATATGGTTCACTGGGCACAAGTCTAGTGCGCCTATATAATTACTTCCATATCCAAGGTATTTTGCTGCAGGGTACCTTTGCATCAATAGACACTGTTGCACACCATTCCTTAGAAGAAACAGGATGGGCACATTGGCAACTATATGGAAGTCCAGGACCATTGTTGGATCCTAGTACTTTAAAATGTTTTGTCCATATGCACCCTCCAATGCATACATTTGAGATTACCTGCACTTCTTGGTGCATTGTAAATAACCCCTATATTGTTGTAATGCCTGCACCATCCAGAGGGGAGGTTTGGTTACTATATGAACATTTTGAACTACTCCTGCAAATACTGCTCTTTAGAGATGTTTAATGTCAGCCATATCTGCTTACCCATACCCAACAGTTCTGCGAAAAGGAAATTGAGATATATTTTCTTCCTGAAAATAACCCAACACCACCCAGCTGCTCACATGTATAAACTCTAGAAGGAGGCAGCAACTCTCTAAATTCTTTTAGAATAAATATAAATATGGAGTTCCCTCTTGACCATCCAATGATTAATTTCATCATTCAAGACCAGAATATTCTTTGAAACCTATTTTTATTCATATGAAACAGAATTTTTATACACTGGAGCATACAAAACTCCAACTTAATGTGTCACTATTATTATTCAGAACACATTAACTTCTAGGAAACTGGTTTTTCAGCTATAGTCCCTACATTATATTATGTGGCTTTTTAATTATGTCCCCAAACCTGGGCAGATTAATGTTTCTTCTTGGTTTTCATATTTTCATTAAAAAAATGATAATTTAAGAAAAAAAATCAAGGTTTTCTTGACAGCTGGAAAATATTGTAACAGCTTCAAAAGAATTCACATTTTCCTCTCCGATAAACAGTTCATACAGCAGAATCAATTAAAATTAGGTATCCCAGTGCAGAAAACATTTTACAAGATTGCATTATAATTTCAATGTATATGCCAAGTCTCAATTGAATTTAGATAAGGTTTATATCCAGATGATTAACAAACTTGCCTTTTAGCAAATATTCTCCTTATAAAACTGATCTTTGCTGGGTTTTAGGTCATTAAAATAACTCAATGTTATCTGATTATTTTACATAATATCTGTCCACCATGTTACTGCATGGTTTGGAGTTACTTGTTAGTAATTACTTGTTAGTAGCTTGTAATTGTTATTATGATGATAAGATTCACATAGCAAATGATTTAATTTAATTTAACAACACTCTACACTGTACATCTAGGAAGAGGTGAAGTACCTTAAATGGCATTTTAATAATTTTAATATGATGTAGACAATTGTATGACAAGACCATTTATACTTTAGTACTAAGCTGCTCTATGGGAGCATGAAGGAAAGGCCAACTGACTAAATAAGATTGAGTTTAAATAGATAAACAACTGTGAATAATAAAAAATCTGTTTATTATAGTTAGTGGTTATTAATAAATAATGAGCCAATCCTGTAGACTGGAATAACTATTTTCCTTTCAAGAAAGCACATACTGTATAAACTGAATATCAGACACTCAATTGACCAAATAGAACAAGAAATTAATAAATGGACCAATACTAACCTAATATTTTAAGGAATGATTAACTTGATGAAAACGTGTTATTTCCCAAATTACTCAACAAAATTCAAATGTTACCATACCAAATTCTACCAAAAGACATCAAGCGCCTAAAGGGGGTTATTTATCAAAGGTTGAGTTTGTGAGGTCTGCCTCAAATAAACTCACAACTGGAATGTTTTCTAATTTGTGAAAAAACTCAAATACTAGAATCTGTGTAATGAGGATGAAAAACTCAAATACTCGAACTGATCAAGTTTTTGGTGAAAAAAAACTTGAATCGCTCGAATTACGTTTTACAGCAAAAACCACAGAAAAAGGCTACAAACATCTTCAAATGGTTCAAGGGACCTCTACCATTGACTTCTACATGGCCTGGACAGGTTTTAGCTGGAGTATTTTCTGATTCAAGCTATGTCCAGCTTCAGTGCATAAAACATCTCAAAAAAATAGTTTTTTTTTTAAACCCAGAAATTAATTTTTTTTATCAGAAAATTTTATT
Organism: Xenopus borealis; assembly: GCA_024363595.1. Taxonomy (NCBI): domain Eukaryota; kingdom Metazoa; phylum Chordata; class Amphibia; order Anura; family Pipidae; genus Xenopus; species Xenopus borealis. Next base: position 131,980,066 of record CM044439.1, read on the forward strand.
TTTTTCTGAAAACTACCCATGAAAAAAAATTTTTGGGAAAAAAATAATGTCACCTTTGATAAATAGTGGTAGCATAATAGTGGTAGCATTTATATGGAATAAACAACTGCTCTAGAAGAAGCCCTTTTTCTCTCACCATCAATAGATTTCCAGGAGGTATTAACCGAATATTGCCAAGTACAATAAAGAAGCTTTATTATGATATGTAGATGACTGGCTTCATCATAAACAATCATAGAACGCCAATTGCCTACTCACAAACAGTTCAGCATCAAAAGCACATCACATTCCAAGGTAAAAGTCCGAACTCCTCAGAAGGATCTGCTGTTTGGAGATATGGTGGTGTTCAGGGAGTAGCAATTGGTTCCACACTGTCCTTTCCTACGCATTTCACATACTCTCCGGTCTTGACTGTTTGTATGTACATACCCAAAAGGGAAGCATGATTTGTGTGTGCACCTAGGGTGAATCCAGTTAACTTTTTTTTTTTCTCTGAACACCTTTAACCCTATTGTGGCTGGATTGCCCCTATCAGACAACATAAAACAGTATTATCCTATGTGCGCTTCCTTCTATTTTCTATATTAGATACTTTGCAACACTGACCAACTTTGTGTGAGAGTTGGAATTAAGGAAGCAGCAGAGATATTTAGTGATTTAGTGAAGTGGCGCAGTATTGGTAAAAGCCTTTCCCAGTGCTTTTAATTGCCTTTGTTTTCAGTACCTACAACCACTATAGATGAAATACTTACTGAAGGTATACATATGAACTCCCTTCTTCACACTCCAGTAAGAAATATTCCACAAACTATGCAGAAAAATCCCCTATTTCTACACACTGTGACAAGCTATGGTAGGCAGATAAGCCTCACAAGGATCAGGAGCATAAAGATAGGGACACGGCATTTTCAGGCAAAAACACAAGTTTATTTAGGCAAACTCTACCTAGCATAAAGGTGAAAGGAACACAGTTAATTAGCTTTTAAACAGCGCACATTTAAGAATATCCATATTCTGGACTTCTCACTAAGCCGCCGACTTTTTCTTCCTTGGATATCAGCTCAAAGGTCTCTGGCCTGTCTCACCTTCTGTCTTTCCTCAATCACTTTAGACTCTCAGTCATCTGGTCATGACTCCATCTGATCCTTGCAGTGACCAGCAGCACCCCTGCCCCTCTCTGAGTTCCTAACACAGACAGGTAACCTTCCTGTTCTGTTCCCTGCTCAGAGAGACCTTCCTAATGGATTGTCTGGCTTTCCTTCCAGAACACTATAGCTTTCAGGGCCAGACAGCAAAATCCTTTAAACAAAGGAATCATTCCCTGTTTAGTAGCATCTCCAAAACGGGGAAAATTAAAGGTAAAATCCATTGACACCTTTCTTTGATAATTCTACCAAAACACATATAAAAACCTGGCACTATATCCACAAAAGGCTATAACTCTATACATCTGCCATGGCTCTATACAACTTTGTTCCAGGTACAAGCAATACATTATTTCAAACCTGGCAATCTTTAGGTCTATGAAACTTAAATGACATGACCACGGATAGATTCACAATCTTTGGCAACCTATGGGGTAGAGACCTTGCGAAAAAGTTCATACAACTTGCATATGAGAGTCATCAAGGAATAGTACATAAGACTACGAGAACTATACTGGTGGCCAGCAATGAATGTCGATGTGGCAACTGTGGTTCATTCTTGTGTTACTTGTCAGAATCATGACAAAACAGATATCACACATACACTGTCACTTCAGCCAGTACCATTTCCTGATTCAGCATGGGAAAAACTTGGTATTGATGTTGTGGGTCCTTTAAGAGATGATCCTATAGACTGCAAATTTGCTATAACCTTGATATACTATTAGAGAAAATGGCCAGAAATTGCATTTGCATATAACATCTGCTATAGTAATAACATTTCTGTCTACAGTTTTCAGCAGAGAAGGCAATCCAAAGGGGTTAATATCAGACAACGGACCACAATTTCTCACCTGAGTTTGAACTCTTTCTGAGAGAGAGGAATATTGTGCATAGGAAATCGTCAGTGTAGTACCCACAAGCAAATGGAGACATTGAGCAATTCAACAGAAGTCTGAAAGAAGCACTGGATCGTGGAAAATATTTACAAAAGAGTTCCTACATAACTACAGAGCAATGTGCCATGCAACAACCCAAGCATCTCCAGCTGAATTATTTCATGACAGACATATGCATACTAAGTTATATGTTGCAGACATCAAACTGCCATAAAATATCTACTGTGGACATTGTCAAACTTCAACAGAAAATGTGGTGCAAGAGAAGTGCACTTTCAGCTTGGATCTTTAGTCAGGATTAAGAAACCAGGACTACAGAAACAATGACAATCTAAATTTACTACACCACTTAAAGTGAGACGCCAGTGAGTACCAAACACATATGATCTGATGGATGCATGTGGAATGCAAGTCATCTTACTCCTGCTAGATATGACTCTGGAGAAGCTCCATTTTATGAAGGACATTTTCCAACTCCTGATGCCAACTGCAATAGGCCTGAAGAAAGTGAACCTAGAAGGCATACTGAGAGAATCAGAAAACTACCTGCATGGACCAAGGACTATGTAATGTGAAGAATATAATATTGCTTTAAGATACATGCTGTTTTATTTTATTTATTTATATTCTTATTTTTTTTCTTAAAATAAATTAATCAATTACAGTGAATAATATAGTTTAGTATCTTCATTATATCAAGCTGTTTGCAAAGAAATCAATGTAAGTATCTAATAGCTGGGCAAAACAGACATAAGGTATAGTTAAGTAATTTCACCGAAACACATATGAAACTTTTTCATAATCAAACTAAGCCAGAAGTAATACAATATTTTATAGATGTAATATAATTTTTTTATTCTCTCATCACCGAGAAGCAAGGCCATAAAGTTGCAAATTGCAATATTTTGGGTTGATGCGGCTTTCATTAGATTTGCCCGTACAGTCTGATTTCACAGTAACCTCCAAATAGATGTAATAAAAGAGATAAAGTATTAATTTAGAGTTACAGCACAATTCTAGTTTACCTGCCGAATACTGCACTTTTTTGTTCCTTTGGGAACAAAGGAATCAGGACAGTCAAATCAAATTCAATTTACCTATAGAAAAGAATGTATATGTTCTCAGGTCAAAATTATCTGTGTGTGACTGAAAAGCTATGAGATCCAATTGCTGTATCACATGAACTTCTGCTGAATACTGTAGAAAACTTATTAAAGGTATGGGATCTATTATTCAAAATGCTTGGGACCTGTAGTTTTCCAGATAAACATCTCTGTAATTCAAATCACCATACCTTAGGTCTGCTTAAAGTAATTTAAACATTAAATAAGCCCAATAGAATTGTTGTGCCACCAACATGGATACATGCAGCTTCATTAGGATCAAGTAAAAAGTATGGTTTTATTATTACAGAGAAAAAGAAAAGCATCTTTAAAAATTAGTTATTCAATTAAAATGAAGTAAATGTGAGATGGATTTCCCATAATTAGAAGCTTTCTGAATAATGGTCTCTGAAAAAGGGCTCCCATGCCTCTACTGTAGATATAGTAAAGATAAAATAATGAAATCACCAGACGTGATAAACACCAGAACAACTATGCAGAGATCAGCTAAGTACTGATAATATTCACACATGCAGAGTTATTTTGTGTTTTCACCAAGCATCTTGGACCAATGTGATGAATGAGAAAACAAATATTCACTGCATGCCTAAAGCTATTCTCTAGTTATCAGTGGCGTAACTATTTGCTGATAGGCCCTGGTACAGGATGGGTACCGGGCCCCCCTATGAATTGCACTCGGCGCTGCTGAAGTGCACGCTGTAAAATTTCCCCTACTGTTTTTGTTTTATTTTAAGTGAAAGCAGCTACATGTACTGTATGGTTACTACAATAACGAAGATGCCGTTATGGCAGAGGTCACCCAAGTAGCGTTTCCTTGTTGCCTGCAGCTATCGGGAGGCTTCCGGGTTCTCCTCCCATATACTCCAATCTTTGCAACACTACGAAACTAGCTTGCAGTGCTGGCTCCAACAGATGAACACAGATGGTTATATCAATTTGCCTTTATTAAGTCACACAGTGCAGGAACATGTTTACAGTGGGTGTGCTACAACCTACGTGTTTCGTACCTACATCATCGGCACTTCCTCAGAGTTCTTCTTCGCATAGGTTGTAGCACACCCACTGTAAACAAATTGATATTACCATCTGCGTTCATCTGTTGGAGCCGGTGCTGCAAGTGAGTATCGTAGTGTTACATGTACTGTCTCTCTGCTCACAATTGGCAATAGTTAATTTTGATGATAGTTCCTATTTATCTCAGTAAATGAAAGTTTCCGGTGCTAGGTTACCTGTCTGTGCTGGAACAGTTTCATTAGTGTGTGTGTGTTTATGATAATGTGTGACTGTGGCTTATTGCTGCTTGGTGAAGATTTTATCAAAATGTGTCTTATTATTTTTATATCAGTGTATGTGTGTAGGCCTTTATATGGGTGGCAGTGATAGGTAGGTCAACCTAAAACCCTACCATGGATTTGGTCTAAGAAGCTTAGCCTTAGTCATGGGTTCCTTTTTGTCTTGGTGGTTCAACTGCAACTCCCAGCAGCCCAGCTCAGCCCAGAACTTGTTACTGCATACTGGCAACTTTATGTTGACAACAGCTGGAGAACTGCACATTAGGCATTTACCTAGAATCAGGTAGATCAGCTTTTTAAAGGATTCTGGGAGCTGTAGTATAACGGCAACATAAAGACCGGTTGAGGCAGGCTGGATGAGACTGTTTTTATACTTAGCAGTTCTAGGTAATGTACATTAATCCAAAGATTGCCATCCTGTGTATAGGATTATGATTCTGGTTGGCTGTTCTTACTTCATACAAGAATTACTAAGTACATACATATGATTGAGAAGAAGAACATTCCTGATGCAGACCAGAGAGATTTCACCCTGTCAGTGATCTTGCTCATCCTACACCCACCCTGACCTTACTAAACTACAACTCCTATCAGCACCCACCTGCTGCTGCTGTGGCTCTACAACTCCAAGAACCCTGGGACAATGTCTCACAGCGCAAGAAGGGAGGCTGAAAAAGGTAGAGATGCCAAAATGTTACATTCACTGCCTTGCACAGCCTGTTCTTCTTGTACAGCCCATTCTTTAGAGGTTCTCTGTGTCCTGCATGGGTTCAATTGCAGTGGGAGATCTGGGGCTCGGCCAGGGGGGAGGCTCCATGCTCACTGCATGTACTTTTTCTGTTCCCTTTGCTGTGACTGGATGAGGGGCGGGTTCAAATATCTTAGCCAATCGCTGCATGTCTTCATTGAAACAGCAAGCAGCCAGCCAAAGAACTGTAAAAATGGAGTCGGGGCATCGACCAGTATGCACAAATTGGGTTTAAAACTTCTTTTGGCTGCTTACTTCCTCCTTTGTACGTGGGCCCAATTAGAGGTGCAGGGGCCATGAAACCTGGTGCAGTTGCACCCCTACACCCCCAGTAGTTACGCTACTGCTAGTTACTTCAGTCTTATGTTTTAGTTGAGCTGTTTAATGGATCACATTGCATATCAAATGTGCTAGCATTTAAAGTTACAAATCTTAGAGCATAGCAGTATGAATGTGACAAACCTTTTCTGTGCCCCCCTTATCAACTGAGAAAGCTCCACGGAAAGCCAGCACTCATGGCTTCCAAAGTTACTGGCAAGGGAGAAGCTGCTACGCATCATTTCTGCCAAAACCAGAAATTCTGTTATGGAAAGATCACTGCTGTTCAAGAGACTGCTCCTATGGCAGAAAAAACCCTAACAGTCAGATTGTGGGGCCAATGCAGAGGAATGAAATGTATAGAGTCATGTATAATGTAAAAACAGGGACCCAGTACGATATGGCCACTGCTACCAATATTCATTATGATTATAACAATAGAGGAGCAACTTGGGGAATGCCAGGATGATAAAGTGAGGAGGTGACAGTTTTAAATTAAGAAGCAATAGACCACCATATGCTGAAAGGTGCAGCCACCATATGAAGAAAGGCCCAGCCTCCTAAATATAGAAAACATAAAGAAAACAGTAGCAATATAAGCAAAATTAAGTTTATGCTGATTATGTGAAGGATCTTGAAGCTTTTGATGATAACACATATGATTATGCAGATGAACATGATTTCTTACCTTCAAAAAGGCCATTACATAATCCCAGGAGTAGATCAAGAGGATTACTATAGGGAGATGATTGTGTGCAGAGATAGGAGGAGGAGAATTGGCTAGGTTGAGAACAGAAAGGGCACAGGGAAACAACCGGAAATATGTCACCCTAGAAGGCTAACAAGTCCAACAAGCAATGTAATGTTGTAATGTTGTTTCTAGTTCATATTCGGCTTCTGAGGTATCAAAAAGATGAAAAATCAAAAAGATCAGGGTGATAAGTCAGCTTGTATCAAAAAGAAAACGGATTATGAAGTCAATTGGCAAAGCAGGTTATTCGTGTGCCTTAACAGACACATCTGAAAGACAATTTAATCAGATAAATATGTGGATATTCCTATGAACTAGCTAAGTGGTTCAGACTATTGAGGCATGTATGCTCTGCTTTTGGATCTTCTCATATTATAAGTGAGTGTAATAAAAAGAAAGAGATTAAGTCCAAAACATCAGCCCAGTATGGATATGTTAAACTGAAGGTGACAATAATAGATTACCCATACCAGCAAGCAATTAAGTTTTTTTAATTGTTTTTCTAGAGGTTTTTTAATTTCAAAATCGCACACAATCTTCCAATGGAAAGAAAGACTGCACCAAAAGATTATAGACTTTACAGAAGGTATTGAAAAGTTAGTGATCTAGGAGAGGGATTGAGACAAAAATATGTTTCCTTGTCCTTTAAGGCACTGAAATAGATACAGAGGGAAAAGGGTGTAGACTTCATATGGAGAAAGTATGGAGAACAAAGCAGGCAGTCCACAGGATTGCAATTTTATTCTTGAATCAATTAATTTTTTTTGGTTGTATTATTGGTGTGTAAACAGTCAATCGAGGACATTTTGCTTGGCCATGTACTTTCAGAAAGAGCCAGCACTTCAAAATGGAATTGCCTTCAGACAGGTTATTGTTTCTCCTATGCAAAGTAACAAAAGGAGTTGCAACTTGGGTTAGCTGGACTTGGATTTTTTCTATTGAGTGCCGTTCTTATATAGAGGAGCATTGAAGCATTTTTAGCAAAGCAGGTGTCAAGGAGCTGTTATCTGGTTACCTTCCCATTGTTCTGTTGATGGGAGGAAGGGAGGGGGATTGATATCACTCCAACTTGCACTGCAGCAGTAAAGAGTCACATGATTGGGGGCACCTAGGAAACTGACAACATGTCTACCCCATGTCAGATTTCAAAATTAAATATAAAAAACCCAGTTTCAGATGCAGATTCATACTTACTATTTTACTGTTTTTTGGGGGTTTTTTTTGGAAAAGATGCTTCATCCAATAATGGAAACATATTGTTCTACAAACAGTGTCTTTCATGAAATCTGCTCAAAAGGCCTACTGAGTTTCTCATATATCCAAGAACTTAGCAAATACTGAAATGTAAATGTCCTAATTTAGTTAAGGCTGTCAAACAAATTTCATGAAAATTTATGGCATTGCAGTCTGTATTTTAGTGTTCGTTTCAAACAATTCTAATGGTGTTTCAGAATTATTAGTTGTGGCATGTTTCTATTGTTTTTTTTCCAGTACAATTCTTTTTTTAGCATGCTGGTACAGACTGTTCTGTAAAATCAATTGACTGAAAAAAGCTAACTCTTTTTAATGCTTTTTGTTTGTATTTCTTTCTAAAGTTGTACTTAGTATCAGCAGAGTATATTACAGAGCATCATAGATACCTATATGCAGATAGTAGTGATCGTTAACCAATTGCAAAACTGAGCACACATAGGCACTATTCCCAAAAGCTATTTACATCTGTCATACTCCTAGCAACTTGCAGCTACATGTTGGGAGCAACATTGTGCCTGTTCCCCCCGCTCCAATGAATAGCATGCACACATGGGTGCTAAGGAACCCTGAAAGCCCTTAGAGTCTGGACATATACAATATATAATTCTGAATTTCCCTTAGCATAATTCATCAACAACCTCAACTGATTTGAGCCAGGGGAATGATGAAACTTACAATCATAAATTTTACAAGCCATCATACCATATCAAAGTAAACCCTGATGCAACAGGGGACCGGGGATGTGCATTGATCAATCCTCCGCTCTTTTCAATGCAACTGGGATTCAAAATAGGCCCTGGCAGGGTCAGACTGGGCTGGCGGGACACAGGGAAAAAACTCAGTGGACCCCAGCCATCATGGGACTCCACCGGCCCATACCTGCTTCCCCGGCTATCTGTTGTGATCTGTGTGCCCCGGTACTGCCAGAAGAGCCCTTCCTTGTGCAGCCCTGGTGGCCCCCAAAGGTCCATTCAAACCCTGGGCCCTGGAATTTCAAGTACACAGAGGCCCAAACAGCCCCCCTGACCAATAAGCAAGGACTGTCTACAGAAGCCCCACTGGCATTTTTAAAATAACTTTAAAATATAGAAAATATCTAGAGGAACATTTTCCAGTGCAATACATTTGTATGGATATGAGTTTGTATGCAATTTTGCACCTCCATATACAGTAGGTGAAAAGTAATGGGAATCCTTGTGTAACTGTTTGGAACAGTTATGTGCTGCCTAATTCCGCTCCTTCTGATATTGGCAGTCAGGGCCACAATCCCAAACATTGACACACTTGTGTATTAACAAAATGCAAGAATTTTAGGGAACTCAGCAGCTATTTGTTATTCTAGTTGAAGTGCATGTGACATAATCTATATACTGTACTTATTTCCTTTTATCTATAATTGGTCAGACCTTACTCAATGACTTTTGACAATGTGCATGCATGTGCTCTGAACAGCCACAACAGACAACTCTGTGCTGTAGATCCATTTGCATGATTTGGTTATATGTATGGGATCCATTATCTGGAAACCCATTATCAAGAAAGCTTTAAAAAAAACATTATCCAGAAATCTTAAAATTACAGAAAGACCATCTCCCATAGACTCGATTTTATCAAAATAATGCAAATTTCCTTTTTATCTGTAATAATAACACAATACCCCCAACTTGATCCAAACTAAGATATAATGATTTCCTAGTAGATTTAAAGTATGAAGATCCAAATTACCAAAATCCATTATCCAGAAAACCCCAGGTCCCAAGCATTCTGGATAACAAGCCCCATATATGTACATAAAATTGTAATTCAATTTCTGCTTTTAATAACTTTCTAATTCCTGAGAACAAAACTTAAGAAACATCACATTTATCAAGAAACTTAGTTTTTAAAATGACAAAGCAGATATATTAAGAAATAACTTTAATGGCCCCTCTGCAGCATTCTTGCTTTACAAAATTTTTGAAAACAATACTAGATTTGCCCATTTTAGAATACCGTGAGCCATCATTATTAGTCTCTGTCCAGTCTGCACTATTCTGGAGATATAACAATTTCCTAGACTTAAGGTATGAAGATCCAAATTACAGAAAAATCCATTACCTGGAAAACCCCAGGTTCCAAACATTCCGGATAACAATCCCATACACATGTACATAAACTTGTAATTCCAATTCTGCTTTTAATAACTTTCTGATTTCCTTTGAACAAAAGTTAAGAAAGATCACATTTATCAAAAAACTTTTAAAAGCTTAATCAGAAACATTAAGAAATAACTTTAATGGCCCCTCTGCAGCTTTCTTGCTTTACAATAGTTTTTGAAAACAATACTAGATTTACCCATTTTAGAATACTTTAAGCAATCATTATATTAATTAGTCTCTGTCCAGTCTGCACTATTCTGGATCATTAAGCTACCTCTCAAGATATATATATGCCGTAAAGTCTAATTACCTTCCAAAAATGTTAATTAAAATATGATAGATAATAATTTTTCCCTTCCTTAGAAAAATGAATAGCTAATGGGCAAGCCAGTGCTATGATAATTAGACTACTATATTCTGTATCTCACTTTTTCATGTACAGAAAAGTGTTTTAAAATGAACTGAAGGTTATATCCATTTACTGTGTATAAATCATTTTAATCATGAACATGCTGTACTGTAGGTTCAGAATGAAAATATTATAAATGCCTTTGCATTTTCGCATCATATATTATGAAAATATTGGATGTTGTGTCATTGGTAATCCAAAGCCAGCCATCAATTAAACAACCAACAATACAAATGCTTTAGCTCTCTCTCATGCCGTTGTTTTAACTTCTGCATCCATCACACTACACGCCAGAGTGGGAAATTGGTGATGCTGAAAGATAAATATGTCCGCTCATGCAAGTTAGTTCAGTCACTAAGGAGAGACGCATGGTTACATAGTTTATTTGGGTTGAAAAAAAGCAAAAGTCCATCAAGTTCAACCTCTCCAAATTACCTCTAGTGCATATATACGTATGAAGGGACCCTGAGATTTGGGTATGTTTTACTCAGGTTGTCTCCCTTATAATTGGCCACCTAAAGTGGTTATTTAATTATCCCAGACTGCTATGTTCCTTTTCCTGGGTCCAGTTACAGGATCAGGGCTGCAGCTTTGGTAAAAGTTAGATAGAGTTATCAAGTGCTAGTAAGTTTTGTTATAGTTGCTCTAGGAGTAAGAAGAAGTCTCAGGGAAGATTGTGAGCAGCTTCCACTACAACAAGGAGGAATAGTGGGTTTTGGACTCTGTGGTGTGTGAAGCACTAGTGCAGGGATTTCAGTTGGTGAGTTGATGACCAGGTAGGGTGCCCAGGCTAAGGACCCCTATGCACAGTGTTCTGCCTACAAGAAGGAATTGCCTCGAGAGAGTGGTAATTAATATGTATTGCTGACATTTGTCATTCTGTGTATACTTTGCCTTGAAAAAGGGACAGCTCATTTAATTTATTGGACTGCTATACTGTTAATAAACAAGTTATTGCCACACAGAAATCCTTGTGACTGTAGTCCATTTTGCCAAGCGGAGCAGCCAAGGTACCGGGAGTTACAAGTAGTTGCTCAGGTACAGGTGGCTCAGTGGCAGAATACAATCAGCAGTGGTCCTGTCCACACACTATAATACACACAGCTAAAGTGTGCTCCAGGGGGTGAACAATATATGTATATACATATCATAACTACAGTAACTCAGTAACTGTAGATTTTAAGATCTCTATAGCCTTGGCTATTATGCTTGTCAAAGAAGTCATCCAAGCTATTAATAGAGTCTACCATGACCTGGCAGGGAATTGCACACCCTCAACTTAAAGAACAATTTTTGCTCTGGGTCTGAGATGTAAGGGTGTAACAATTAGGAAATATATCAGGCCATGTTATTTTATATGATACACATATACAATCAGAACCACCATGACTATGAATTAGGATGTAAATACAATTAAGGTCTCCCTCACCTGCCCTCTCTCCTCTGATTGTGGCTCCACTTCCAGCTAAGCTCAAACCCCATATTTATGCATAACTGTCCATTTTTTATCTGGAGCATTCCACACCCTCAGCGTAAAGAACACTTTTTGATCTGGGTCTGGGATGTAAGGGTGTAACAATTATAAAATAATATGGCCTGATACATTTCCTATGATACACATATACAATCACAACCACCATGACTATGAATTAGGATGTCAATACAATTAAGGTCTCTCCTCCTGACTGTCTCCCTCACCTGAAAAGGAAAAAATACTCTATAAAGTCATGCTATAAAAAAAAGTAAAAGTTTATTAATACATAAAAATCTAAATGTTACCCCACATGGAGCCTAACGCGTTTCATGCCTTGCAGCACTTAGTCATAAGCCATCAAAGAACAAAAGCATATTCACATTGTTCCATTTAAATACATTTACAAAACCACCCTCCCAAAAGTTAAAACTAGTGATGGGCGAATTTATTCGCCAGGGGCGAATTCGCGGCGAATTCCCGCGATTCGCCGCTGGCGAATAAATTCGCGAAACAGCAGTAAAAATTTGCCGCCAAAAATTCGCCAACAAAAACGAGTCGCGCGTCGTTTTTGATGCGACGCGCTGAAAACGGCGCGCGCCGAAAGCGACGCGATGCGTCGGAAACGACGCAACGCGCATCGAAAATGACGCGACGCGCGTCAAAAACAACGCGTGACTTGTTTCGCGAATTGGCGGCCGTTTCGCCCATCACTAGTTAAAACCAATCAAATTGAAGCCAGAACCTGACCACCAGTGTAGCTCATTAAACAATTATTGGATCGGCTTTCTCTTCATTAAAACCACAAAAAATGGGAATTCCTGATACTATTTCCTATTCCATGTTCATGGGTACACTTAACATATTTCTAATTGTACTGACAATTAAATTTATACTTAACATGTAACATCAAATATATAATTTAATCCCAATGGTAGGCGTATCTGTAAATTAAATATCCAGGATGCGTCTCTCTTGCATAATAAAGTCAGCAAGTCTCCATCTCTTATACCAATTTTTATTTTTTCAATTGCCTGCACTGAGAAATATTTTGTATCACTGTTGCTGCATTCCTTAAAATGTCTTGTCACATTGGTTTTGTTGATGTAATTTATATTGTTAATTTGTCCCATGTGTTCCCTGATTCTCTCCTTTAGGGGGCGTTTAGTACATCCAACATATTGCTTATTACATGTTTTGCAAGTTATTAAATAGATCACCTCTGTGCTATTGCAATTGATATATTGTTTGATTCGAAAGGTTTTATCAGATACTGTGGATTTAAACTATTGAGATATCGGAATGTATTTACAAGTCATGCATCCTTAGTGCTACATTTATAGCAACCATTATATTTCAGAAACTGATCTCCTAATGTATAGGCTCTCCTGGCTACATTTATTATTCCTTGATCTAAAGGAAATCTGTATCTGCATATAATATCCGAAGGAACTTTTTGACAATCTGAACTATTTCATTATATTTAGTGATGGGCGAATCTATCACGTTTCGCTTCACCGAATAAATTGTGAATTTCCAGCGAAATTCGCGAATTGGCAAAAAATTTGCAAAATGAGTCGCAGCACCGTTTTTTCATTTTCGAGGTGCGTCAAGTCGTTTTCGACACAAGACTCATTTTTTTTTTTCGCAAACTTATTCGCCGACTGTGGATTGCGGGAATTCGCCGCAAATTCGCGCCTGGCGAATAAATTCGCCCATCACTAATTATATTGCTTGCTATATCTTGTAATAAAGCAAACTTTATCTTTAAATCTAGTGTCTTGTTTAGATTTTTTAGGGCGAAAAGATCCTCTCTTTCTGAGGGAAAGGCAATGCTAGCGAATTTTCGCCGCTTAGTGAATTTCCCTCTCTGTCTCCACTGCTCTTTTAAATGCATTATTTATATTCATTTCAATTATCAAGAAAGAAAAAGAAATCCCTTTGCAATTGAGTAATACAATGAAAATGTGAATGCCTAGTGATAATGATGGACAATTCAGTCCTATTAACTTAAATCACAACTAGATCTCCATCGATTAATTATTAATACAGATTAATATATACCCTGAGGTGTGATATACTGTAAATATAAAGTGCTAGTGCATAGGTGAAAACCGTGGGAGAGTGGGAAAAAGATCCGTATCTAATAAATATTAGCTAAAAATACATAGAAAAGCTCATTCATCTCATAGATACAAATTATAAAAGATATAAAAACGATTATTATATAATTAAGGGAGAATCAAAGTGACTAGTGCCTTGGTATAACAAAAAATTAGTTCATATATAAAATAATAGAGATCTTCCTGATTGGTTAGTTCAAACAAATTATTTAAAAGGCTTATAATTCATCTGATAAGGTACAATGCCCAAAAACAGTAAGAAAATGAAAATCATAGAAGGTGGAGAAGTCCCATAAACTGTCTTTTCAATTGGCTATCTTTGGGACCCCACAAGAGGGAGAAGTCAGGGCTTCTGGAGCTGTGGTCTCGGTTTTTAACTCAGCTATCTGTGTTGAAGGGCTATCTAGACTAAAAAAAACCACAAACTTCAGAGCCCCTAATAGTGAAAACAGATTGTGAGAGAAAGAAATAATCAGTAGGCATAAGAATTATTTTTTAGTTGTATAAAAACCAGAAAAAAAGATCCTATGAGGATCAATGTAAAAAAGTGGTATTAACCAAATAGAAATATTTGCCGACACGAGTTTCGCTTTTCGCTTTTTCAAAGGCAGAGTGAGTGTGTGCCATTGAGGACACCGATTATTTAAGCCCTCCCTTTGTGATGTCTGGCATTGTTGCGCTCATTCCGTCAGCCCCCCTACACAACTACAGCGTGGGTAGCGGCAGACGTCACATACCCCCCCCACAGAGGGTTCACCTCTCCATCGTGTCGTATTTCTTGTTGTAACTCCCCGTTTTGCATATTTTAAGGAACGGGGTATTTAACATAACATCACAGAGGGAGGGCCCATTCTAAACACCTTCTAATTTAAGGATTATGTATGCATAAAAAAACTGTTTTATGTTGAGGTACCTATATCGAAAATGAATCTCTGTTCCTGATGAGTTTTATGACCATTTTATGTACATGCCTGATGATTAAGGAACTTAAAGGAAAAGTTCAGTGTAAAAATAAAAACTGGATAAATAGATAGGCTGTACAAAATAAAAAATGTTTCTAATATAGTTAGTTAGCCAAAAATGTAATGTTTAAAGGGTGGAGTGACTGGACTCTACTTCCTTCTTTTCAGCTCTCTAACTCAGAGTTAGTCACATGGGACATATTTGTTCAGTGAGTTTGCAATTGATCCTCAGCATTCAGCTCAGATTCAAAAGCAATAGTTGGCCTCCCTCAAGTCACTGATTGGTTACTGCTTGGTCACCAGGGTAACCAGCCAGTGGCAACCAAGAGAGCTGAAAAACAGGAAGTAGTGTTCTGGCTATTATGTTAGATATCCAGTCACTCCAGCCTTTATACATTACATTTTTGTCTAACTAACTATATTAGAAACAATATTTCGACAGCATATCTATTTATCCAGTTTTTATTTTTATACTGAACAATTCCATTAAACTAATTATGAATTAGATGATTTATTTAGTATGCTGCTATTAATTTATGAGCCACTGGTTTGTTTGGAACCTACTCTATTTACACAACATTCCTGAGACTTAGGTGTTTTCCGAGAGCTTTGTCTGGAAAAAGTTCAGTGCTTTTACTAATACCTAGATTTGTTCATTTAAAAAATATGTAATATTGGCTTGACTGAGCATATCTAAGGATCAGATTAATCAGTGTGTGAAATTAAAGCACACCACAGTAATATTGCACCACTTTCTTTTTATCCTTATGGGATTTTTAGAATGATGAGCTGTAACTTTCACCCATTGATAAACAAAACTCCAATTTTCTAATTTTACTGTGGTGAGCTATAATTAACATTTTTTAGAAATCTCCCCTACATGTCTTAATTTCTAGACCAACTACTCCTTTTATTCTTGTGGTGTTATACTGTGCATACACATGACTATCTATACTGCTTAAGAATTTGTTACTGTTGTTTAATGGCTGCATGAGCAAAGCAATGTTATACTCTATTCATACTCGGCTATCAAATTGTATGTTTGAAAATTATATTATTGCTGCTGACCAAGGGGAGATTTCTGCTACTAGAAAGCATGCTTTACTTATTCACTGCCTATATTCTATACATTACCTGATGAGACTTATGAAACTACTCTTACTGCTATAAAGAACTTTTTCGTGCCAAGAGTAAATGTGGTTGCTGAAAGATATAAATTCCGCCAACGTGGACAACATAATTGCGAATCCACAGTACAATTTGTAGCAGCTTCGAGACAGCTGGTTGTTTGGAAATCTAACAGATGAAATGCTAAGAGACCAAAAAGTGGAAAAAACAAACTCACCTTGCATTAGAGAGAGAGACTGCTCCTACAGCAGGATTTAACCCTTGCAAAGACTATTACAGTAAATGGTCAGAAATTGCATTTGTTTCTCATGTAACATCAGCTACAGTAATAACATTTCTGTCTAAAGTCTTCAGCAGAGAAGGTAATCCAAAGGAGTTAATATCAGAAAACAGACCACAGTTTGTTTCAGCTGAGTCTGAAACCTTTCTGAGAGAGAGAATTATTGTGCATAGGAAATATTCAGTGTATTACCCAAAAGCCAATGGAGAAATAGAATGATTAAACAGAGGTCTGAAAGAAGCACTACAGACAGTAAACCTTACTGGGAAATCTTTACAACAGAGTTACAATATGCTGTAACTACAGAGCAACATGCCATGCAACAACCCAAGCATCTCCAGCTAAATTATTACATGGCAGACAGATGCACACTAAGGTACATGTTGCAGACATCAAACTTCCACAAAATACTGTTCCTACAAAATCATCTACTGCTGATATTGGCAAACCTCTACAAGCCAAATGCAAGGCTTATACTGACAGAAAACATGGTGCAAGAGAAGTTCACTTTCAGCCTGGATCTTTAGTCAGAATTAAGAAACCAGGACTACTGAAACAAGGGCAATCTAAATTTACTACACCACTTGAAGTGAGATGCCAGCGAGCACCATACACATATGAACTGTCTGATGGATGCATATGGAATGTAAATTGTCTTTCTCCTGTTAAATATGACTTTGATGAAGGACATTTTCCTACTCCTGATGCCAACTGCAGTAAGGCCTGATGAAAGTGAACCTATGAGGTGTACTGAGAGAATCAGAAAACTACCTGAATGGACCAAGGACTATGTGATGTGAAGAATGCATAATATTGCTTACTGTTTACATACAGTTTCATTGTTACTGTTTATTATGGTTGTCCAAATGCTTTCCTACTATAGGGGGAATATGTAGTGTTTATACAAATGGCCTGTAGATGGCACTGTGCACACACATGACTGTCTATACTGCTTAAAAGTTTATGTTACTGTTGTGTAATGGCTGCATGAGCCTGCTGATAAAGCACTATTAAACTCTACTCATCCTTGGCTATCAAAACACAACAATTCTGCTGATTTTAAAGGCAACAATAAATGGACAGAGCATTTATCGTTTCACCTCGATTTTCGACAAATCTGCCCCTAAGTGTTCATGAGATTTAACAGGAAATATCCGGTAGGGACTAATAGGGGTTAACATGCCCCTATGGCTTTAAGGCCCTACCCTTCCTTATTTTCCTTAGTTGCTGGGCAAAAGCCTATAGGGCAGATGCACTAAAGGGCAAAGTGATTAATGCTAGCGAGAATTCACCAGCATGATGTCATTTCATTACTTCGCCAATTTACTAACGAGCGTAGACGCCCCTTCACTGGCTAAAGAGATGTACACTAGCGTTGCTTCGCACTCTAATGCCAGGCAAATTTTTGCTCTGACGAAAGAGCATTACTATGCAAATTTGCTAATATGCGGATTTTACTGAACGTTAGTGTAACGCTAATCTGGGCTATCCTGGCCACAGATAGTTGAAGTGTCCAGCTAATGGTATAAGCATAAACACTGAGAGTTACACACAGGGTCAGGGCCATCACCAGGTGTAGTGAAACTACAACACACAGGCTACTGTACACAAAAATAGAAACCTGGGTGCCAGGAGGTTCTAATGGTGCAAACAAAGAACTGTTTATTAATCATAGACAATGTCCCCAAGTTTACTAATCCCCATACAGTGCACTGTTCAGGAAGCTGGAAGCTAACCTAACACCCTCTTCACTGGGAAGCTACTCCTTGTGATAAATCCTTGTTTGAGCTTCAGCTGCTATTTCTCTTTACACTATCTACCTTCTCTTCTCTCCTAGAGAGACTATTACTATAGCTAAACCTCATTCATGGGGTTGCCTGGTCCCCAACTTTACTGGACCCATGCCCTGACTCAGAGCACACACCTACCCTGTCCTCAGGTGGAAGGCAAAGAGGAAGCTGACACTCCTTTCCCAGCACTGTACCAGGTTGAGGCAGGATGTGGTCACAGCGACTCCTGGCCAATAGCTAGGGGCACAGTTAACCCTAGGGGTCCCTAGATTAGCTTTCCACTGGACTTGCATTCACCAGCTCAGACCAGGTGAAGTACAATAGTGCATAGGACTTCCTCAATTGTTGGTTGAAAAATTTCTAATTCCCAAAGAACGCTTGCATCTTTTACTTTTTTTAGGGATAGCCTACAAAAGACAGTAAATTTATTTTATGGTACCCGGGTTCCCCCCTACATTTCCTAACATATGGCACATAAAATTGACACTGGGCTCATTTGTAGGGTATTATAACAACTCTATATTATTTTATTAAGGTTTCCTGGGCTTGTGTAATGTAACGTCTTTACTGCAACATATATGTGCATTGAAACTTCAGTTCTCCCCATATGCAAATTAGCCAATGCTAGTTCAACTTTGCTTTGCTTGCTGAAGTAACGCTAGCGCAACATTGTTTGGCATCATGGATACAACTTCGCATTTTAGTGAATAAGCATTGTCCCGGCAAATCTATGCCTGGCAAAGTGTTGCGATGTGAGTGAAGCGGACACTGGCGAGGTAGTTTATTGAGTCCAAAACAGGACAATAGGTTTTGACTGGGTAAGCTGTTGCAGTGCCACCGGAGCATGACCTCTTAGATGGTACACGAGGGCTCACCAAAGACACACCTCTTGGTCCAAGATTTATATAGACATCAGAAGGAAAATGGGTGTACCCAGATATACCTTACATGGTCTGGACCCTCCCTGGACATTGGAAGATATAGAAATTATACTGACATATACATTTATACAGTTCTGCAAAATGTTCAGTATTGCAACATAACATAGCAGTTTTTCAACTGTCCCCCAGCCTTGTGGTTCGTTGTCTGCAAAAGTAGACACTGTGATGAAATCAGCTATGAAGCAACACTTCTGGACAGGGGCCCCATCTAACATCTGCTGACTTTGTGAATGTCAGTAGAATGGAGAAATCATTATTGGGGAGAACATCATCCCTCCCTGCACCTATCCTGCCTTGGGCCATTGGCATTGTGGCATCAGAGTGAGAGGGGACTTATGTATTTGATATTATACTTACTTATTCTTACACTCTGACACATAACCATTTGCCCGGCATCGGAATAGGCTGTTCTCATACAAATGTGGTCATATAAAAGTGGCATATAAAAATTATATTATCACAGTCTTTAGTATTTACATATCCAGTGTTGTTGGGAAAAAGGTGTAATGACCACTTCCTACCACACTTCAATATAGTGTGTGGAAAGGGGTGGATCTTCCTCTTTGGCTGCTGGTGTCCTTACCTACTGGATGAGCCCATTGAGCCTGGGTACACCAAGGCCCAGTAAAGCCATTGCCCTGAAGGGACAGCACCTTTAGTGTCTGAGTCAGGGACCAGGGAACCCGGTGAATGAGGTTAGCTAGAAACAGGTTATAGCTGCCATTGACTCTCTAGAAGAATAAGTTATAGAGGGCAGATAGCAAGAGCTGTTTTTTTGCTCCATCGAGGATCTGTAGCAGGGAGTAACTTTCCAAGGATCCTAGATTGCCTTTAGTGAAGGGACCACAGGGGATAGGGCATCAGGCTTAGACTTCTTTTCCCTGACCACTCCACTCAGTAGGATACAGACCATATCTGCCTGAAGGAATTGAGTTGAAATGAGCCGAAGATTTAGATATTGGTCGGCTGGACAGAAAATTTGGATGCCTTTGAAGGCACCCTTAACATCGGCCATTGTTAGTACTGAATCGTCAGATACAGGTAGAATTCTATTGTTTTTACCTGTTTCTCTGACGATTCAGCTTTTTGTTTTTTTGACGTGTGTGTTGAAACAAACGATATTTCTTGGAAAGATCTTTTCTGAGAAAGATCGTAATTGTTACATCTATGGCCAGCATTAGGGTACATGTTTCAGTGGCAGATGCAAGCTGTACTCAATGCCTTGTGCTGGATTCAAAATCTGATAGCATTGTTTATTGGACATCACTGGGATTGCTTGACTGAGAATAGGAAACAGTGGACCTTAAAAAGAGCTGAAAGCATTCTTCTGCAAAAACAAATAGCAAAGGGCAAGATGGGTTTATTTTTAAATAAAACAGGGAGTGAAATGTGACACTAACCATAAAATTAATGCAACTAAAATATAATCATCAGTTTTAAGAACCTAAAGATGTATGTAGCGCCTTTACTGTAAGCTCTCATTCTTGCTCTCTCTTTTCTAGTTGTTTTGTTCTCATCCTAGTTACACTTCACTATTTTGTGCTATTTTTTGTATGACTGTGAGCTATGTATTCATTGTTCTGTGTAGTATGGACATGTGAACTTGGGGAGATAAGTTCCTTGCTCAGGGTATAGAGATGCCGTGTGGAAAGGGTTGTTTGGACTAAAGGCGTTGGTGGTGCTAAGATGGCCGCTCTTGGCACTGGGAACGTTGGGTGTATTAAGATGGCCACTACTGGAGCTAGGGGCGTTGCCTGCATTAAAATGGCCGCCAGTCATGGGAGTATCAAGATGGCTGCTGATGGGTCTATTAAGATGGCCGCCATTGGAAACTGGGGTGATGGCAGTGGTCGCAGAGGTATGTTTGGCAATGCCATCATAGGACGGTTGCTGAACATTTGCCATACAAGGGAAAGGCGGTTCTTTATGATACATATACTTAATTCTCCCAGTTGATTCAATGATCCTTTGTTCGAACCAAAACTCTTTGTGTATATCTTTTGCGACTCTGAACCAGGCGTCAGTGGTCTCTAAAAGACTGCTATCTCGGAGAAACCCTCTTTTCTCTGCTAGGAGAAGACACCATTCTTCGCCAATTTATCAAAATTTCCTCACATATTTTTTACCCTCTCGGGCTGCCACCAGCTCACATGTTGGGGCTCCCTGACTCATTCTACTGTTGGCTTGTCCCATGATATGGATTGAACCAATTGGGGTTCAACAACAGATCTCTTACTCTCTTCTGTTCGTCCACCTCACACTCTGCTAAACCCTCTGCTGGGTGACAGTCGCACACAACAGGATATTGACCATTGTTGCTGAATGCTTTCCATTGGACTTTGTCCAGATTAAGACCTAAACTATCTTGACCCACTGGGAAATGAACGTTAAGGCAGTATGCCAGAATGTCAAGGACACTTGATAAAAGGTGTTTTCTGCCCAGGTACTGTTCAGGGTAACCCCCCCGTTTAACTTTGGCAAGTCTCCAACCTTCCTCAGTAGTTGTGTTGTGCTGCCTTACATGTCAAAAAATTTTCGTCCATAGGCTTCAATTAATTATAATAAATAATTATGGTGTATTTTTGGTGTTTCACGAATTTTAGACAAAATGGGTCAGACTCACCCATCACTAATTACAGCTGTATAAAGCAAGGACAAGAAGTCTTTTCTACCCTGTAAAAGGGAAGCTTTGCAATCTTGAATGGAAATGTCATAGAGTAGAGCCTTTAAATTAAGCTGTTAGTAAACCTGCATCCAAGCTCCCACGCAGCACATTACAAACACTAATTAACTGTAAACAGAATGCACACCTTCTTTCTTAATATATATATATTCTTCATTACCTTGTTATGGTCATAAAGATACGACTCATTTTGCTAATGATCCATCACTTAAACCTAAACAATATTTGTAGTCATTTCCTTGTTAGTTTACAATAAAATGTATCTAAATGTCATTGTTCTTGTTATAGGTACTATATATTTGATTCAAGATAAATACAATTTTACTCTAATATTTTATAAGTGATAAACCAGTGAATGCTGCATACCTAGACAAGAATATCCTGTAAATGATATCCTTACAAACAGAGCTTAGTGATGTAATTGTTATAATTAGAGCTTAGTGATTAATTTTTGTCACATGACTCACTGAAACCTGTGTATTATAATAAATAATACCACCTTTGGCCATGTGTTTTATACAGTCATGAAACTCCTTGGTGACTTATAAGATCGTTATATTTTACTAGAGGTGGTAGATGGGTTATTCACTATATAAAATATTAGCTGAGCCATAGGATACTCCTTGAAAAGTTTGTCTAAATGAAAGATATGTGGTGACACTGCAGATGGGAGCTAAAGATTCACAAGGCCATTTTATGCAGGAGGGCCCAATGTTTAATTGAACTAGTAGTTATTAGCTTCCTTCTTCTTTAAGAAGTTTTGTTGCTTTGTTTATATTGTGTCTTAAATGCATAAGAATAAAGAATCAAACTTTCTTAAAAGAGATATATTCACTATAATTGAGGTTTTCATGACCAAAGTTTATAAATATCCCAAACTGTAAATCCAATCAGTTTCATACTCAATGACCCCTCTGCTTAAATACTCTTGGAAAAGTTACAAAAATCTAATTCAGCTCTACAAATTTTTACTAAAGGTGGTATTAGAGCAATTTTTGAAACCCCATTTAAACTCAATTCCTCTAAAATCAGAATGCCATTATTAAAAGATGTGAATAAAAAAATTACAAACAAAAATAGCTGAATATTTTGATCTCCGAAAACCTCTAAAACCACAAAAGGCTGATCTTTGCAAGAAAAAAAGAGAACTTCCATTGACTTCTACGTGACCTAGATAGCTTTTATTTGCCACACATTTGTATTTGTAGATTTCATGTTTTCGACACTTGATCAAATAAAAAAAAGGCATTAATTTGCGCTAAAAAGTACAATTTGGAGAAACGAATGGTCTACGAACACAGGGATTTTCAGAAGGTTGGGAGCATCTAGCCCTGTGGACTGGTTCCATGTAAACTTTTAGGTGAAAATCTGTAAGGTCTTGGAGCAGTATTATGATTATTATTACATGTGCAGTATTGTATAAGATTTAGTAAGTTGTCTGGTACATGAGTCATGTTGAAGAGTTGCTGCTTATTTGAAGGAACAAGAAAATGAATCATTCCTTTAATGAGACGGGAATAGCAGATCTTTGGGATCACAGCTCATGTCACTTTAATTATTGCTGCTATACACCAGAATGTAAAAATATTGAAACATTCCAGATATTGGACTTGGAAATGTAATGTAGCCACCATCAAATGTATGGAATTACTGCCAGGTAGGCGCCTTTGTCTGATAATAAATTACTGGTGACAGCCATAACAAGTGTTTATACAGCCTTTTTTATAGTTATCGGTTCTGACAGTATAAGTACATTCTAATTGCTTGTTCACAGTGTGAAAACATGCAAATCAGTAAATGGGCAATAGATTACACTGAAACGAAATGTATGCATTAGAACCTCCAAAATAAGATTTTATTATCTTTTATGGTTGCTTAATTCTGCAAAAGAAATGTCCTTCATTTTCAAAAGATCTAATGTATCCATTAACAGGAGAACCAATTATTTTATGTTGCCTTTAGAATGTTATTTAGATTTTACCATTCTTTCTGTTGTGTCCTTGTAGAAAAAGCATCTTTTTTCCCAATAAGCCTATAATGGGTGGCAAGGATTCTAAACCATATGTAGAATGCCTGAGAATGGCATGTCCTTCATCATGTTGAAACCAGGTTACTTAAAGAGCCATTACCCCCCTGCTATTAAAACTTGCTCCTCCACTCACCCACCCAGCCTAGGTGTTACCTCCTGTAATTGCCCCTAATTCTTTACTTAACTCTCCATGAGTCAGCACAGCGGAGCTCATGGGTGTCATGTTCTGGGTCTTCTTCTTCTTTGGATTTTCCCCGACAATTTCCATCACTTTTGCCAAGTGTGCAGTTGTCACAACCAGAAGACTGCTCCAATTGTGCATGCACCAATCCACCACTCACTTCCTGAAGAAGACTGAAGAGGTGAAGATGGCGCCTGTGAGCTCCACAGAGCTGACTCTGCAGGGAGAGCTAAGATTAGGGAAAATACAGGAGGTAACAACTAAGCTGGGGGGGGCAGGGAGTGGGGCTATGTAAGGTAAGGGGTAGAAATTTTTAATGCTAGGGGGGTTGTTTCCCCTTTAAAAATAAGGTTTATCACTTTTGGATTCTACATAGAGGGTTAAAGGGGGAATGTACATGCACATTTTCTTAAATGAGCCCTTATGTATGTTAAAAAAACAGCTACAATTTTTCTAAAGAAAACTCGGTTATAAAAGAAATTAAAACTTCAAAGTATTATTTGGTATTTGCTGAACATGTACTATTGATATTTCATTACAACTGTATTGTAGTGAAGCTACCCATTTGTATAATGCCCATTGTTGGAAATGTACAGTGTGTGAAAGTCAAAAATGATTTCCATCACTCCTTGCATTTCCTTGCTAATGTACTACTGTTCCTTTGCTTCCTTTTCTCTGCATTGTTCTTTTCAATAAAGAGAAAAATGGCTTGCAATATCTTATAATAAAACAGATGGCCACAGTATTCTATGTTACTCTGAAAGGAAGTGAAAGAAAAATGCCACGGTAATTGCCTTACTTAAAATAACATTTTCAGTCGATGCACATTCTACTGGCATAGATTACCATAAAAACTATAATTAAATTTCTTCTAACCTGATGGGGAGGACAATTTCATAAAATGCAACAGGGGAATGTGATATTATATTTTGAAAAGTAGAAGATAGGTGATTTTAACACATGCCTACAAAAATCTCCCAAATGGTATATGTCATTCACATTTGAAATTTAGGTGCATATAATATCTTAAAGGACAAGGAAAGTTAAACTAAAGAAGTAGCTAGAAATGTTGTACATTATGTTTTGTGCTTCTGTACCAGCCCAAGGCAACCACAACCCTTTAGCAGTCAAGATCTGTGTCTCCAAAGGTGTCACAATATAAGGATGATTAGTAATTATTACAGATAATTACTACATGGCAGCACAGAAACCAGTATGTGAACGAACAACAATGGCACAAGTAGAATTTACACAGGGTTACCCCTTGCTCTTTATTGTGGTGCAGACGTGCAACGTTTCGGGGTTACCCCCCTTTACTACATGGCAGCACAGAAACCAGTGCAACTAGCATCAGAATTTAATAATCATCCTGTGAGTGTCACAGACACTTTCCAAGATGGTGACCCCCTGTGACAAGTCCTGGATCGTTGCTGCTATTGACAAGCTGAAACTTTATTTTATATCTCGAATGAACTCACAACTCGATTGGTTTCTTATTTTAGAGAAAAATCAAATGAAATAAAACTCGATTCTGCAAGCTCCAGTTGCAAAACTCAAACTGATAACTTAATTGATCAAGTTTTTTGGAAAAAAAACTCGAATCGCTCGAATTAATCGAATTTTCGGGCAAATCCCTCTGAGAAAAAACTCGAACATCATGCAGGCTGTTAACATTTATGGTTCAACAGAGCTATGCCATTGACTTCTACATGACCTTGACCAGTTTTAGATGTATTTTTGGATTTGAGCTACAATAAATAAAAAATAAATATCAAAAAATGTTTGTTTGTTTTAACCTGACAATGAGTTTTGACCAAAAAAATCACTTCAAAAACTCAGAAAGATTACTTACTGTATGTAGAAAATCCAAGGTCCCAATGATTTTGGATAACAGGTCCAATACCTGTATTTACTGTACTTATTTCATTATAGATATTTACCAAAGCTGCATTGTTTTTGTTTGATTTTAAAGTTGAAGTGCAAATAGACTAATTTACTCTATATCATATTTAATACATATATATATACCGTTAGGTCAATAAATATTTGGACAGAGACAACTTTTTTCTGTAAACATATATGCCCTTGACGTCTCATGCATGACATCTCATGTCTGCTCAAACTATATATGTTCTGAGTCATTTGATGCCATTCATCTTTCCTTTAATCTGGAATGGTAGGGGATGAAAGAAATAAAAAAGCATGACTTTCACCGCTTACCATTCCAGGAAAGATGAATGGCATTAAACGACTCAGAACATGTATAGTTCGAGCAGATATGAGATGTCAAGAATCAAGGGCATACATTTTTTCTGGATATTAAGGGGTCTGTTTTATCCACATATCCGACGAATCACATTAAACTAAACAACTTTTTTGATCTCAAATTTTTTTAAACTGTGAAATTAGTGAGGCAGTGGGAGATCATGAAAAGAAATCAGAGGTTGCGTTCTGCTGTGGAGCCCACGCACTGAAACAGACGGTGCTCCATCTTGGACCATTGTGAAAGGGACATCTACAAATTCCAGAAACAGGCTTAAGGCTGCTGAAAGTTTAAAGCCAGCTGTGCCCTTGAGAAATTCCGGAACTGTGTATCTGTTGAGATTATTCCAACTTCTTTTTTGGGGGGGCCTGTGCAGCTGGTAAGGAGGAGGGAGTGGGGGATGCCCCACTATACCCCTTTTTATAATCTGCACTCTAAACTCAGCCATCTACCAGCCTGTTTGTTTTATCTAATAAAAAAATATGCACACTCCACTGCTTTAAAATCCCAGCTCCTGGAAAATAACTTTTCTGTTCTGTTGATCTACAACTCACAACCATCCTCCACTGCTTCAAAAATTTTCAGCTTTAATTCCTGGGAAATAACTTTTTTGTTTTGTTGAACTACAACTCATAACCATCCTCTTTTTTGAAATTTTAAGCATATACCAACCCCAAGGAACAGTCTTTTTATATACAGTATTTTTAATATATTTGTTTTGCAGTCCACCTTCTACTTTTTTTTTTTAACTGGTTTTTATCCCCACCCGTCGCACAAATTTCTTTGTATCTTCTCACTGTTAGGACATGTACACTGATTTTCATTTAAAATTAGATTTCCAAATAGTGATTTTTTCCTTCAGATAAAATCTGTTAGTCTAGTCATTATATTATAGATGCTTTCCCAGAGCAAGGCATAGCATATACCAAACTCTGCCATAATTCTGGATGGATACAAGTTGCAATACTGTTGTACCTGCTCTCTTATATTGTAGAAACACAGAGGCACCTTTGCCAAACTATTCACCTGTAGGAGGATGAGTGGTGTTAAGATTGTTAACGAACCCTATTTAGAGAAAATTTTATTTTTAGGGGGTTATTTATCAAAATCAGATTTTTTTCACAATTTGACCTTATTTATTGAAATATCATGGAAATATTTGTGTTTTTTACTAAAACTTTTTCATGAAATCACTCAAAACCCAACAATGTTTTAGATTTTTGGCCAAATCTTAGTGCAGACCATATCTTCAAATTTGAAATGAGATGCTTGCCATTGATTTCTACAGGAGCCTGACAGCTGGGAGATGGAGTATTTTCGGATTACCAGCCTCGGGTATAATAAATCATAATAAAACAAAAATCCGAGTTTTTTTTTTTCAACTAAAATTTTGATTTTACAGTAAAAAAACAAGTTTTTGGCATTCAGACTTTTATAAATAACCCCCTTAGGGTCAGCATCTAAAATGTGGATTATTTTATTTCCTTCTTGGGTTTGGGATTAAGACAGTAATGTTATTGCTAAGGACATGATATTTTAGGGCCATTTCTTGGTGTTCTATGTATAGCCATAGGAGGTTCATGCAGCAGCTGTAGTTGATGACTCCTTACCAGGCTTCTATTGTAGTCTTGATTTTTCTGCATTTCAAATCAAGAATACGACAGCACGGCTTAATGTAATTTGACCTCTAAAACATATTTCCTGAGTGATTTTGCTTTTCTAATCAAGCAAATTGATTTCTTACTGCTAATTATATTTAGTAGCCAGCATCTTTAGCAGCCTTGTTCTGACTGATTCCTGGCTAACGTCTACAGTTTGATTAAGCATGATTCTGTAAATGATTCATTGCCTGCCTTTCCAATTGTTCAAGCAGTAATACAAGAATACAAGATCTATAAAATATGCAAATGTTAGTTTTACATTGTTAGATACAATAAACAAAATTGCCATTCTGCTTGGAAGTGGGGGCCAATACAGTGCCTGCCAAATGCATTAGATGCTTACTTATGAAATTATATCCTTCCGCCCCATCTCAATATTAAAGATTACGCAGTGGCACAGAACTACATTTTATATGACAGCATAGTCATTTTAGTGTATAGAAAAGCTGTTTCTATTCATAGACATTTGCTAATTTTTCTAAATGGCTTTTTCCAACTAAGTAACACTTTGTCACCAATTCATTTGTTCATTTGATCCAGATCCTGATGGGAAATTACTTTTCCAAACCAAGGTAATTTCTTTATATGGTCTTATAGGACTACATAAAAAATAATGTATCTGGCAAAGATGTACAAATCTTAGCGATTCCTTTCATTAAGCACATATCCCGTATCTCCTCATACAGCATTTTAATGTTATGAATTTATGGTTTATCTAATATTGATTAAATCATATTGCTCTGCAAAGTGGAAAAAGTTTTGTCAATATAGGAGTAATGCGGAAAACTATTACAAGTATATTGGCTTCAGTAATTGTTTAAATTGTTGAAACAGGCAAATACAACATATAGTAAATGAATGTCAGCATTGATACATCTACTGTACCCAAAGAACAGTCCTCCTTCAGCACTCCAGTTGTTGAATAATCACAAATCACAATTTGCCACATTTTGAAAATACACTTTACTGAATCTCAGGTTGTGGCTCAATTATCTTGAGCAAGAAGGATGTAATAATGACTGGTTGGTCTGCATGGAATCTATGGTAACGAACATTGATGTCTAAGGGACATATACAACAAAGAAATGTTCAGTTGTATTTTTATTTGTTATTTTGCTAACTCAACTGAAAAATTCTGATCCACTGATAAATCACAGAAAAAAACTCTATTTGGAAGAATGTTTCCCTGAGATTGATCTAAGGGAGAACACCATAACCTTTCATAAATCTACACCTTTTACATACTTTCTTTACCCCTAAAAATATTTAATAAATGCTTACTTACTTAAGTGTCACTGTGCTACAATACACAATACAAAAGAGGAGGGTTGTTGGTGCACTTCAAGGCTAAGTAAAAAAACATTTTCAATACAATGGAAGTGCTACTGATTTTACCATTGATCAATGCACATCCCCTGGACCCCTGTCTCAAGGCACCAGGCTAAACTTTGTGTGGTTTGTAGCACACCCACACCCACCCCATTAAACAAATGGTGGTCCCATACTTTAAAAAAATGGGTGTTGATTTGGGTAGCCTCTCTCTCTTAAGAGCCACAAACCTACTATTGGGGGAGGACCTAACCCTCAGACTGAAATCAATGCCAAGGTCACTTATCCCAAGAAATGTTACTATGCTGGGAAATTCACCTTTTTATACTATGACTGGAGACATCACTGTGTGGGGTTTACCTTGACATGATTTGGTGGCTTTATGATGATTTTGGTGGCTTTATGATCATCATTTTGTAACTACAAACCACTGTTTTTGTAAATACATGCACTTGCATAGATAAATTGAGAATTGCTTGTGAGACAGGGCACCAAGGAATGTACCAAGGAATGTGCATCAATGGCCTTGGAGTGCACCCACAACTCTCCTCTTTTGTTTTCCATTCAAGTTGTTCATTATTTAAGTTGAGCCTGGTATTTTCTCAGGCATTGCTTCATTAATTGTGTTCTGGGTGCAGAGCCCTTCCTCTGTTCAGGGCTCTTAAAGTCACTAGGCTGTTCTCTCCTTCTTCAGTCTGGAAAATGGAGATTGAGGGATGCAGACGGGGGATGTAGTGATGGGCAGGAGAAGTCACTTTTAACCTTAACTCTAGCTACATCCCCATGGTGCCTGTATCCCCCAATGCAGGAGAAGCGAAAATTATTTAACTGTAAGTATAAAACTAGCCCTATTTGTTTTCATAAGACACTATGAGAAATGGCATTACATGTTACACACCTTGAGATTCCACTCCATCTGTATCAGAGTAATTTTTGTATGCTTTCCTTAGATGGCTACAATATTAATTTCACTTTATTTTTCATCTAGGTGAAATTTTTAACTTCTGATAGTAGAAAATACTTTTTGTAGCAGCTTGAAAATATCTTGCAATATTCTGCACTTCAAGAAAATGAATGACTATAACTTGTTCCTTCAGTTGAAGGGTAAAATCTGCTGGTCTATGCATTTCTCTACTATGTAGGGGTTGTAAATAGCTTATACTCACATATTCACTGCTCCATCTAGACTGAAATAATTAAAACCCTGTTCCCGAAGCTCCGCTCCTACTTTACGTGTGATATTAAAAGTATGGAAATAACTTGGCAAATGCATTTGATAAATGGACCATGAAGAGGACAGGAATGAGTTTGCTAATAACCGACTCTATAAATGACTTTTACCTTACTATTTCTCTAATGAGACATGATACATAAACATTTAAATGAATATTAAAACTTTTATACATACTGTATGTTTATTAAATGGTTTGGTGAGTATAACAGGATTATACAAATAAATAAATATATTTATACATATACACAGACTCGCACATATCTATATAGTTAAACAGCACAAGGGTAAATTTGTTTTGTTTTTTAAAGGGCAAGGAAAGTCTAAAATAGAATAAGGCTAGAAATGCTATATTTTGTATATTAAACATAAACATGAACTTACTGCACCACAAGCCTGATCAAACAAATGATTTATGCTTTTAAAGTTGGCCACAGGGGGCTGTCATCTTGTAACTTTGTTATACATCTTTTCAAGACTAGACTACATACTCATGCTCAGTGTGGTCTGGGCTTCTTAGGGATTCATCATAAATGATCAAAAAACAAAGCTGCTTGAGTTCTGTATGGCTGGTAAGTAAGGCAGGGGCTCCCCCTGCTGTTCATAAGTATGATTGTTTCCCTGCCAGAAGTTAGGGACTGTCTCACAATTCCTATCCACAGCACTAAATGAAGGGAGAATTTCACTGCATACAGTCAGGTTTCTTATAAAAATGGTACACATTTTTTAATGAAAGTACTGTATATTGGAGATAAATTTCTTTTTCATTAAAGAAAGTAAAAATGGGATTTTATTTCTTTGCCTTTCCTTGCCTTTTAGGCAAACTTTGCATCAACAAATTGATTGATTTAAGAATACTATTCACATTCATATGCCAATAAGAATAATACATAATGCTCATATGAATATTCGGGCAGATTTATTGATTTATTTTCTGTGAGCTGAGTTAAATAAAATGTATGTTAGTGTATAAAGACAAGCTAACCTGTCCTGTGAAACAGTGAAGATTTTCATAATGCAATGAATGTTTTTCACAATTACTTTTTTTTTCAACACCAAACACAATACGTTGGAGGAATGTAATATAAGTCAGTAACGCAAAAACTATTCGCATTGCGAAAAGTTAAGCCTTTGCGGGGAAAAAATTTGCTTTGCGCAAATTTAATATACCTTTTGCGAACCAGGAAACTGTTTAGCGAGCGCTTCCGCCAGTGGAAGGCCGTTTGTAAATTTTTATTGTTTGCGCTAATGCACTGTCAATGTACTAAAACTTCTTACTGAGAAAGTTGCTATGTTTGCTCCAAAAGATTACAACACCTTCAAGCACTTCATAATTACAACTCGCAATGCGTAATAATGATTCGCAATGCAATAACCATTTAAGGAACAATATTACATTGCGAGATGTGGATTTTTAATCTTATTGGTGTGCAATGTTTTGCCCTTTGCGACTTTAATTACATTCCCCCTTATAAGCTTTAATTTTTTGGTTGGTAACTTTTTGGCATGCAAAATACATTGGGGATCTTCTAGATGTTTTGTGGCTGCATTTTCTTGTGGTGAAGATTTTGTGTAATGAGCATATTTGCTAACTGGTGATAATTCAGGAAACACATTGAATACAATTCACATTTTTCCAAGGTGACTTATTGCAAAATACACTGGAATATTTTTTTTTCTACAGTAATTTGTTTCCATGCAACATTCATTGGAGTCTCTGGGAGGTATGTTATTCTGACTGCAACTTTGTAACAAAGAATACATGGGATCTATGGGAGCATTTATGTTGGATTTTCTCATGGAGAAAGTATTGATATCAAAAGTTTGCAACAGTGTATTTGCCCATACATTCATACCTGGGGAAAATTTGACCATCACTATTAGGCTATGGGTACACAGGCTGAAGGCTCCTCTGTGTGTGAGTGCACTTAGGCTTATTAGATTCTTATCAATAGAATGGTGGTAGGGAGCAGATCTGCTTCTCTCAGCTGGCAAAAATAAAAATGCTGAAACTGTGTGCTCATGGTCAAAGTGAATAATCATATGGTTTTGAGCAGGAGTCATGGAGAGGCGTTTAGCTGCACATATATTATTCCAAAGAGTATAAGAGGTTGACCACTGTGCACATGAGATTTTATACTGGACCAGGGAAAGAGAAGCACAGCCCTATATTGACAATCTAGGACTTCCAAACTATTAGACCAAATAATCAAATGCTGTATAACAAAATCATAGCAGAATGGGTTTCAGAGCAAAGAATAAAACATATATCAAGAAATCAGTTAGCATTTTTTAGCAATGGTAAAACAGCACTTCATTAACGAGTGCTTAAGAGTATCAGATTCTAAACTGTTCCCTGAGATCATTGTAACATGGTGAGAACAAATCTTTGCAAATGTTTCTCTGCCATCTACTGGCATTAAAACCTATGAACTGTCACATCACGGATTACAGGCAGGAAAACTATATGGAAATATATCATGCTTGGTAATAGACATAACTCTTCATTTGTATAACGTCTTTCTGCAATGCTGGTAATAGTATCAGTATTAAAAAGTTTCATAAAGACGATAACATTTTGAAAGTTCTTAAAAAATACATTCTTGTTGATATACTAGTGTTGGGGTAGAAATATGAAGTATAATTGTATATAAAATATTTTTATCACTATAAACTTTTCTGCTATCAAGCCATCTTTTCTAATATTTCTAATCTGATATTTAAAGGGGACCTGTCACCCAGACATAAAAAGCTGCAAAATAAAAATAATTTTCAAATTCAATACAAAATCCAAATTCTTTTTTCATTAAAACATTCATACCTGTTAGAACACATTCTATAATCTAGGCCATGTGTGGCCAGCCCTGCCTCTAAACACAGCAATTTAATTCTCTATCATTTTTGCAATTCCTTGATGTCACTCCTGCTTCTCACATTCACCCTCTCTGCTTACTGTCTATAACTGTGCAGGCTGTGCATGGGCATTTGTATCTGGTCCCTCACTATGACACGTGCCTGAGATTTTGGGATAAATGAAATGCTTACCTTGTCAGTGTCTACATTTATGGTTTCCAAATGAAGGAAGTAAACACGATTTAAATCCTTGATATAGAGTAAGATATAGAGTAACACACTAGAAAATCATTTTGAATTCTTTTTTAGGGTGACAGGTCACCTTTAAAGTGTTCCAGACACCCATGGGTTACAGTACATGGGTGTCATACATTATTATAGAAGTATTTGGGCCACACTGGCAGCTTAGTATAATGTATGTATTAGCAAAAGAGAGATACTGGGTAGCTTTAGGCAGACTGCAAGCAGGATCAGGCTGAATGGCTTCAATGATCGAGCACCCGTGGTTGCAAGAAGCAGGCTTATAAAGCTCTTTAATTGACATAGACTAGAGTTTGATACCTGGTGACCCTTATATTTTCTATTAGTCCCTATATAAATAAGACTGTGTGCCATAAGTTATATTTGGTGCCAAGTGATGTCGTTTCTGTCACATTACTCACTTAACTTGTGTAATATAATGAAGTTCCCCCTGTTTTTAAATAAAAGGACATTTAGAAGTCATGGACCTCAGACTTCTGATATCCTTGGTGACTTATAATATCCTTATTTTTATTTTTTCAATAATGTTTTTTATTTATTAAACTTGACATTTGTAATAACAAGTCATACATAATTCAAATTAACAAATGACAGTCAAGATCATTCAAGTAAAAGTTCCCCCTGTTTTTAAATAAAAGGACATTTAGAAGTCATGGACCTCAGACTTCTGATATCCTTGGTGACTTATAATATCCTTATATTTTTTTTTTTCAATAATGCTTTTTATTTATTAAACTTGACATTTGTAATAACAAGTCATACATACTTCAAATTAACAAATAACAAATTAACATATGACAGTCAAGATCATTCAAGTAAAAGTTAGATTGTAGATAATAATTAACTGTTCTGCGTCTTATCAAGATAACCATCATATATCATGTCAGTGTCTCCTTTTCGGTATATTCTCTTTATCAGTTGGATACCGAAGGTGGCAATATTGAGTTATAATATCCTTATATTTTACAATAGGGGGCACTTTATTCATTACATAATTAGGCAATATATTATTTTAAAAGTACGTATGGCCATCCAGTAGCATGTATATTTTTAAAGTAGGTATATCAGTCCAATATGGGTCTGTATAGACAGCCAGCTAAGGAGATAGATATATGATAGATAGATAGATAGATAGAAAGATAGATTTGTGCAGTGTGTAATCAAAAGATGCACTTGCACCAAGAAATCTGGCCCTGTATATACAGAGAGAGATAAATATATATAGAGAGCTATATGATAGAATATAGACCGATCCAGTGTTAAATAAAAGGATACACTTGCGTGCATTCAGGTGGCAGGGGATGATGGCATCAGGGCACCGTGCCAAGAAATGCGGCCCTGGATATATAGACGGATGAATATCCTGCTTTCACACCCCAGTGCATATTGTTGAGCTGCTACTTGCTGCATTATGAAGTGTTACAGATTGCTCAGGTTGCTCTTTAGGGCAGGACCCTCTCTACCTTTACCCATTTTATTATACAGAACTGTGGAATATAATGTTGCTCTAAAAATACCTGATTATAATAATAATCTGCATGGATTTTCACCCAGGGATGAGCTTTAGCTGAACAATCCTCTCACCTCCCATGTGGCAAGTTTTTGGCTTGTGCTAGTATAAAGTCATTATTTCCCAGCATGTTGTCTAAAAGCTCTGCCGATGTCTGTCTACTACATAACACTCCATTCATCTCTCAGCCCCAATGTTATAAGCCAAGCAAAAAGCTAATTATCTAAGAAAAACAAAAGAACATTACGTACAACAATAACCACCATATTTAGGGTACAAAGATATTATGGCAATATACCTAATAAGGCATCTAAGGGTTAGACTTTTGACTTCAAAATTGCATCTTAGATTTAAAAATTAGGCTGGCATATGGTATTATAAAAAAATGTGTAACTTGTAGCCAGTTGGAAGCTTCTCTTCTACTGAATTGCTTCTCTGTAATCCTAATACCTATAAACAAACACTATTACAGTTCCTACATTTTTATGATAATGAAGTGGATCTGCCCAAAGATCATTCTCGTAGGACAGGCTGTATAAATAAAGTTCCATGATTGATGTCTTGCCATATAAATTTGCAGGAGTCTGCAGACTTTTACAGAAAAAAAGGATAGATAAATGTGCCTGCCATAGAACAAGATTTAGGAGCATTGGCAAGGCTTTTTTAAAAAGAGCTTTTTATGAGATATAATTTTTTTTAGTTTTTTTTGTAATCCTACACACCCAGAGATTATTAATACAACAAATGAATACATAAATGATATGAAACAGAGAAAGAAATAGTTGGCACTTGGTCGTATTTTAGGGGCAGATTTACTAAGGGTCGAAGTAAATATTCAAATAAAATTCATTTTTAGAATTTCAACGTCGAAACCTGTCCTGAAAATTTTTCTAAATCCTAGGAATTCTAAGGATTTTGTGCAAAATCCTTTGAATTGTTTGATTCAAACGATGCAATTAAACAATTCGAAGGATATTTAATTGAAAATTTACCTATTCGATCGAAATAGGACCATTTTTGATCATAAAGCCCTTTAAAAAAAGTTTTTTTCACTTTGAAAATTTGGCCATTAGTAAATCTGCTCCTAAGGGTGGAATTTTGAAGTTAAAAAACTTCGAAAATTCGACCATATTCGATATTTTCAATTGACGGACCGAATTCAATTGAAATCGAATTTTGGGCTATTCGATAATCAAAATAGATTTTAATTTTAAAATTCGAATTTAATTTAAATTCACTTTGACCCTTGGTAAATCTTCCGCCTAGTGTTGACCAGCTGCTATCATTGACATAAACATGTATATAGGGTCTGTTATCCAGAAACTCATTATCCAGAAAGCTCCAAAATACAGAAAGGTCGTCTCCCATTGACACCATAAACAAAATAATTAAAAAAAAATTAAATTATTTCCTTTTTCTCTGTAGTGCCATGTACATAATCCAAACTAACATAAAATTAATCATTATTGGAAGCAAAACAATCCTATTGGGATTTAAATAATGTTTAAATGATTTTATATTAGACTTTAACTATGGAGATCCAAATTATGGAAAGATCCATTCTGGATAACAAGTGCTATACCTGTATCCAGAACTAATTGAAATCTAGGTAGGTGTCATATGATTTCTGTTTAGATGTGTAGAACTTTGGTTTGGGGTTAAGCTTGGAAGTATTTTTTGAATTTAATTATAATGTTTTCATATTCATTTTACATAATGTTTCTGTTCTTCAGAAGTAAAACTTGTTACAAAGAAAAGGAAAGTCATTTTTATTAAACATCTGGATTATGTCAGGACACTCCACACAATACGAAAATCGTATGAATCCTCGATTAGGATCTTTGCGTCTATAGTCATCTTTAAAAAAGACACTCATCTGTCAACTTCAAACTTTTAAGTCTATATATAATCTGCCTAACTGCTAGTTGATCCAGAGAAAGACAAAAAAAAAACAATTTGAAGTCTCTCTAATTTGCATCAGAGAGGGGGGAAAATCTATCCTGATTCCAAAATGGACTAGCCCCTGGATCAACTTGTACTATGAGCTATCTTTTATAACCCTGTATTTCCTCACTTGCTAAAAAGCCATCCAACCCCTTCTTAAAGCTATCTAATGTATCTGCCAGTACGACTGATTTAGGAAGAGAATTCCACATCCCTTCCGATTATTTTGCTGGAACTTCCTTTCTTTTATTCAGAATGGGTGCCCTCTTTTAAAATGGAAGGAGCTACTGGTAAATAAAGCGTTAGAGAAGTTATTGTACGATCCCCTTATAAATGTATAAATGCATATATAGTTATCATATCCCCCTTTAAGGGTTTATGGATAACAGATTCCATGCAATGGAATGCAAATTTATGAACTGTGACAAAAAGCACTATTTTAAAACAGAAGAAAAAAAGTCTGGAATGGAGGCAACAAGACTTGTATCAGGGTGCAAAATAAACACAATTATTTTAATCACTCCAATCTCTACATAATGCTTAGTGGCCTGATTGCAAGACAATTTGAGCTTACAGGGCTGTTTAATATGTAGCCATTATTTGATTTGGTATAAGTGTTGAGCATTATCTTGCACTGTTGGCCTTTCATTGGTAATAACTAAATATGAATTCTCTGCAGACTGGCCTTTATGCTTTTTTATAACCAAACATATAAAAAAGCATAAAGGTCAGTCTGCAGAGAATTCATATTTAGTTGTTTCTTTACAATTGCTATTAGTGATGAGCGAATTCCCGCGATTCGTAACCAGCAAATAAATTTGCGAAACGCCAGCGAAAATTCGCCTGCCAAAAATTAGCTGCCGTAAAAAAAAAATTAGTCATGCGACGAAAACGGCGCGCCGAGAATGACGCGACACGCGTCAAAAACTACGCAACGTGTGTCAAAAAACTGCAGCGACTCATTTCGCAAATTTTTCGCCAATTTGCAAATTTCGCTGGAAATTCGCAAATTTTTCGGCGAAGCGAAACAAGATAGATTCGCCCATCACTAATTGCTATGTGTAGAACAAGGCATACAAATTAGCACAGCATTTTTCCTATTATTATGCATGCACTTTACAATGATTTCAAGAGTGCCATGAGCCAGGTGTTCAGTAACAGCTACTTGTAAAATCTTTATGCCTATTGTATCTGGTGCAATATTTTGTAGTCGATTGCAATGGGGACAATTACCCTGGACTTCTAGGAAAGAAAGTTGCATCGTGGCTCTAAATATGGAAAATTGTGTCAAGTTTTTGTGCTTTCATTGCTTTACTAAACAAGTCCTATAATGTATTTTGTTTTCTTTTCAGGAGTAGGTCCATTTTGAGCTCATACACTGAATATATGACTTTTAAAACAGTACATTAGCACTATGATTTGTGAGCTCTTACACTAAATGTGACTTCCCAGTGTTTCTATTAGCATACATAGTTATTGCATAAATCCATTTAATTTAATATGACCGTCAGGATAGGTCACAGAAATACATATTTTTTGGAAGGGTGGGGCCAATGAATTTTAGAGGGTATCTATTGTGAACGTCCACTACCATGATCCTTGTGTTAGAATAACTGTTTGATAATAGCAGTTCAATGTATTACAAACACTTGATTCACTCTCGCAATTAGGATGGCTTAAAGAATATTAAATAGTGTAAAGCAAGGACACAGATGTATCTCCTAAAATCAAGCAACCTCTTAAATTATCTGCTCTTGCAATTTATCGTCCACTTTAATGAATGCTGTCAACAATCTCATTTCCTTTTCATCTAAACCAATTAACTGCTTACCACTCTTCATTTACTGGAAAACACTTCAAGTAGATCAAAAAAGTCAATGTGAATTATATTCATTTTAAGCCTTTTACACCTTATTTGTGTCTCAATTAAATTGGATAAAATGAATCAGTAAAATATATCTACTAATTTAAGTGTCCTTAAAGGGATTCTGTTCTGATTTTTATTGCTTTCTTTTCATTTCTTTATTACACTGTTTACATTGCAAATAATTCACTGTACTATTTAAAATGTTATTCTTGAACCAACAAATGTATTTTTTTTAGCTGTAGTATTGGTGTGGAGGCAGCCATCTTTGTGCTTTGTGTCTTATTTTGAGCTTTGAGAAGGAGCCAGCACTTCAGGATGGAACTGCTTTGAGACTGCTATTGTTTCTTCCCTTCCCCTTCCCATACAACGACTTGGGCTAGCTAAAATTGCATGAAAAAAGCACTGGTTTCCGATTTGGTGTTATTGTCATGTCTACCATTAGGAAGGGGTAGGGAGCAATTTTAGCAATGCAAACAAATCTTTTAGCAGAGGTATCAAATAGCTGCTATCTGGTTAACTGGCCATTGTTCTGTTTATAGGATGCTGATGGGCTGCTCGGGGAGGGAGGGAGTGAAATCACTTAAACTTGCAATGTAGCAGTAAAGAGTGACTATAGTTTATCAGAGCATAAGACATATGACCTGAGTGCTCATGGGAAACTAACAATGTCTAGCCCCATGTAAAATTTCAAAATTAAATATAAAAATATCTGTTTGCTCCTTTAAAAAAGGATTTCATTGCAGAATTCTGCTGGAGTTTGAAAAAAAATACATGATTTCCCATGACAGTATGCCTTCCTTGAACTATTTACTGCTTTTTATTATTGCCAACCAGCAAATAAATAAGAGAGAAAAATAGCCAAGAATTACCAAACTTTTCTTTTATTCTGTATGGCTTCATTTGAGTTTTTAGAGCTTATTTATGTTGTTTCCTTGATGTTTCACCAGTCATCCAACTGGCTTTCTCAGTTCAGAATAACTTGTACATACAATCAACACCTAACCAAATGACATCATTGTAGATTATGATAAACAGATTGTTCTGATTGGAGAAACATTGTACAGAATATTTTCTGAAGAGAGATCCTGTATACAAGTTATTCTGAATTAAGAAAGCCAGTTGGATGACTGGTGAAACGTCTTCAAGAAAAAAAAAGAGATTCATTTCTATAGATATTAGAACATCATGATCTGCATTATCAATCATTATGAGGTAGTGATAAGAACAATAATTTGGTCACTGAAGCCCGATTGTTTCTTTAAATCTATGAAACCTAGAAACATGGAGACTACCATCTAAGAAGAATTTATAGGGATATTGTTCCATATACTGTTCCATTATAGCACAGAAAATTCCAAGATTATGGAATACAAACTACAGTTCCAAACATTGATGAATTGGCAGGCACTAGCACACGTGCAAAATTACTAGGAGCAGAGGTCCCTAGGTCCTGTCCTACTACTGACAGTCCCCATGCTCATGTACTGGATATTTATGGAACTATAAAAGATCCATTTTGCAGCCCAAATTAATAAAGGTATGACTGTATGTTTCTAAATTGTTCTTTGCCCCTACCATATTTCTCTCAACTAGTGATGGGCGAATCTACCCAGTTTCGCTTCGCCGAAAAATTTGCGAATTTCCAGT
>CM044439.1:132021008-132034817 GCA_024363595.1 Xenopus borealis
TGTTGTGATGACTGATTCTGTTGATGCTTTCAAAAGGGGCTTGGATGATTTTTTGGACAGGCATAAAATTAAAGGCTATTTTGATACTAAACTCTACATTTAGTATAGCTATGGGCATATGGTTTGTGTGAAAGAGTGTAGGGGTGTGTGTGTTTGTGTCTGTGTATGTGTGTGTATATGCTGGGTTTTAATTTGGAGGGGTTGAACACAATGGACTATGTAACTATAATTTGCCCCATATATTTATGACCACTTTAAATATGGTGGGGACATTTTTCTTGCCAACTGAGTTAGTGTAAAACACTTTTCCATGCATATTTCCTAAACTTTGATCAATAATTATTACTTCCAACCTAGCAACTACTAGAGCAAAGTGATTTAAGTCTTATGCATTAGGTCAGTTCCTGATCCAGGATGTCCAAGTAGATTCAATGCACAAGATTGAATTTGCATCATTTACAGTACAGCTGGCATAAAGTATAATGTTAGCTGCTGAAGGAGTTCTACATGGCCTGTGAGAAAGTTGAGGATAATAAGGACGGGTTTCATTCAGTTGTTGCTTCAGCCTGCTGGGATACTGAGTTTTTTCTAAGAATTATTGACTTCTATCTCTTCATAGATTGCATTTTGCAATTACTAGTCATGTAAAGTCACAGATTTGTCTGGATCGCGAGGTTCTGATTTTCTTATGCAATTGCTTTCTTTGACAAACAATAAACAATGAAAGGGCTGATATATCAGCATTCAGATCTGCAAATCAAACTTTTTTATGCTAAAAAGTTTTTAAAAAACTCTCTAATAGTACATTAGGACATCTAGAAGCTGGTGAGATCATGTAGATGTGTGTGGGAGCTGTCCTTTGCAAATTGTGAAATATGTGTAATTTTCTTCAGGGTTTTTCAGATTTGTTTCAGGCATGAAAAGTCTTGAGAAAATTACAATTTTCAAGTTATCATATTTGTTAAATTTTTTCATTTGTGCTTCATATAATTTTTACAATTGTAAAAAGAAAATCCTCCTTATATAATGACAGGCACAAAAAATGCCCAGATGCAACAATGCTTTGCAACCAATACGTCTGCATTTAAACAGCTGACTGTTACAGAGTACAGAGACCTGCAGTTACCCCTGTGAATAAATGTACATTCTGCCTTTTTTATACAAAATAAAGTATCGGCTTAGCAAAAGATACCCATAGGAGCATGTAGAGTAGCCAATACTATTAGAATATATAGCCTATAAAGCCTATATACACTCTATAGCATATTTATTTAATGAACACATATTGTATTAAAAACATTATTCCACTTTCACTCGTTCTTACAATTAAGTAGCTCAGTAACTAGTGAAATTGAGCTGTGTATAAACAACCTCCCCCACAGGGAGATACATATAAACAGCATTTCATCATGCAGAGAGATCTGCGTTAATGTGCGCAGAACACTTGCATCTAAAGAATATGGATAAAAATAACAGTGCTTCCTCCTTGTCTACATTAATTTTATACATAATGAATCAGTACTAATTCTGGTTATCTTTTAAGTGCCCAGTGTACAGTATATGAAGTAGACATCTTCATGATAACATGTACTCTAATTATAACCAATGATGCTAATTGCCATCTGTTTCGACCTTGCAAGTTTTATCCCTGATGTTAAGTGAACATTTTGTAATGAATATAAATTTACTATTAAAACTTCTTTCAATAATCTGTCCTTATTTCACATATGGTAACGAGACTGCTCACAGAAAGCTTGGCTTTGAAAGTTGTTAATTAAGTATGGAACCCAGGCAGTATAACTAAGTGGGCAGTAAATCTAGATCCCGAGAAGCAATTTTTTGCAAAGGAAAAAACCTGGCACAAAATGTTCCTTTAGTGACATTGCATGTTTACTATTAATTGAAAATATGTTTTTGATCTCTGAAAAATGATTTCTGCTAAAAAACATATCACAGATTGTGTTGTGTTGTCAGTTGTTTTAAGTGTGCTGAAACAAAGGGTATTTTTGCTCCTTTTGTTTCTACCTTAACTTTAATCTAAAAGCAAGGAAAGTAAAGTTTCAGCAATCAGATATAAAGCTTTAGGAATGGTATTTATTATCAGTTAACAACGTCATTTAAATGCAAAGGAAATAATTGTAAAGTGTCTAATGCTTGTAAGGTCACAGCTTGTTTTGTCTGGCCTCCTGTTATTTTACATGTTTTTTATACTGCACCAAATGCAAGCAAATATTCATCAAAGAGTTACTAAATGAGATGTGGACTAGCTGTCTTCTTTTTAATGGGTACTATCATGCCTTCTACCCTAGTCTCATGCACAATATACTTCTATTTGAATAATAAACAAATATTACTTAGACTGTAAGCACTATGGAGCAGGGTCATCCTTTCTACTGTCTCTCT
Source organism: Xenopus borealis (assembly GCA_024363595.1). Lineage (NCBI taxonomy): Eukaryota > Metazoa > Chordata > Amphibia > Anura > Pipidae > Xenopus > Xenopus borealis. The sequence continues at coordinate 132,023,412 of CM044439.1, forward strand.
TACCACAGAGCAGTTAAAGGAGAATTCAACCCCTTTGGGCAAAAAACCCTCCCCTGTGTCGGTCCCCCCTCCTCGCCCCTTACTTGTTACTTACACCTCCTTCTAGGTCCTCTCCAGCGGAGTTCACAGCAGCCATCTTCTCCCGAGCGCTCTTCTTCCTGTAGTCATTGCCGTTTGGGGATACATGCGCAGTAAGAGGCATTTGCTGGTTCCGATCTACTGCGCATGCACCGAAAATCAAAAAGTGTCCAAAAGAAATATCAGAAAGTTAGTGCATTTTGGGCGCATGCACAGTAGGAGGCATTTTCTGGTATGGAGCTACTGCACAAAGTTTCCAATTTCTTTTTTCGTGATTTTCTTGACAACTTTTTTTTTTTTCAATGGGTGTTTTTTTTCTTGTACTGACTTTTTTGGCTTGGCAACTTTTTGTCCAAATGCATTTTTCTTACAGTAAATCTTTTTGTCTCTGCATCTTTTTGGTTGCAGCAGAATTTTGCGGTGAAAAAAATGTAGATGGCGAAATTTCATGGTTAAAAGATTTGCTCATCAGTATTTATCATTAAGCTCCAGTGTACCTAAACAGCTTTTTGTAACAAATCAGCAATAATTAATTGTTCTCTCTGATTTGCAAACTGAAAACAAAAATCTACATGTTCTAGCCTCAGAATAAACATGGTCATCTGCATCTGATCCACTTTGGACATGGGGAGGCCTGTTTATCAAAATTCAAGTTTTCTTTCAAGCTCGACTAAAAATATGTCCTCAATAGGAACACTCACTGCTGAATTCTAGCTGTCTCTGGAGAAAATGTAAACACACAGGGAATTTGCTTTTTTATGGCTTAAACAAAATATTGCCATGTGAAATGGAAGGCACTGCTTGGAGTGGAAGGTCTGACTTTGGAGCAGTGGAAATGTATCCTCTAGATTGAATGTCAATGTTATCTTTATGATCTTGATTCAGTTGATCCTGTTTTGTAGCAACAGTTTGGGTAAGCCTCTTTTGTTACAACACAATATTGCACAAAGCAAGGGCAGTTCAGAATGAGTTTATTGAGATAAGAATGGAAGAAATTAACTGACCTGCACAGAACCTTGGCCTCAACCCAAATGAACACCTGTGTGATGAACTGGATGACTGTGAGCCAAAACTGATCACAAACATCAGTGCCCAACCTTACTAACTTAATACACTGGTTGAACAGAAGCACATCCCACATAAAAAGTTCCAAGATCTAGTGGACGTCTAGAAACAGCCACAAATATAAGACTGACTTTAAATGAATAACCTTAGCTTGGGAATGAAAGTCAGGTCTCTGAGTATTCTTAGCTATAATATTGTATAATCAACTATATTCTTTTTATTCAGGAGTTTTGTTTTTGTGTGAAAGAAGGACTATACAATTTTAACAGCAAGAAATAAAGCTCTAGCACTGTTATTTATTATCAACAGTTAAACATTTTAATTGTAGAACAGATTTTTAATAGCTGCTTGTGAAATCAGAAGGTATTTACTTGTCTCATACTATATACATAACACTGCCTAAAAACCATAAAGGAGGTCTTGTTAGATCTCATTAGTGCAAGATCTTGGAACAGGGCTTCTGATGGCTTCACTTTGCATGTAATTGCTTGTGAAGGGCTTTTTGGCTCCTTTAAGCCAGTCATACCCTAACCAGGTTTGGCCTTCTATTCCTTTTAATATTGTCTTCTCATCTCCTACTAGTCCAAACTGTTAAACAGTCAAGGAAATATTTCACTTACATGTATCCTGCTTACTGGGAGAAATAGCCTTCCTATAATCTGGTCAAAACCATTGTGCTGGCATTGTTAAACTACGAAACACATATAAGTGAGGACAGCCAAGAGGCAGAAAATTCCCCTGCTGCTAGACTTTTAATGAAAATCATGACTTTTATACTATTCTGTATATTATGGAAGCAATGTTTTCCTTTCTTCGTTATAGAAGATTTGGAGTGTAGGTCTTGTACTGCACACAACACGCATTCTGCTTTAACAAAACCTTTAGAATTTTACTCCACAATTTTCTCTATTATATTTTAAGACCCTATCCAGTGACTTTTGTTACTGTTTAATCTCAAGAAACTTGAATGTTTGTTTCCAGTAAAGTGAAAGTGAAATACGTCAATGCCATACAATACTTAAAATCAAGCTGTTTCAGAGGAACAACATAAACATATGGTTCTGGGACTCCTGTAGAGAGTTGTTTTCTAAGCCAGCTAATGTATCTTCATGGAAGAAAGCTTATACATAAAAGAATATATTACTTTCAAATGTAAGGGAAAATGTTTAACATTTTATTTTTTATAGTAGGAACATGGTAAAAATATACTGTCCATTCAAGGCCAACCTTTAATTTCTAAAATGTTATTTTGTTTTTCAGTCTTCATCTTCCTTAAAAATAAAAGACCAGTTTAATACATGTATGGCATCTATTATTTGCCTGGGACCAGTGGTATTCCTAGCAGTAAGGATGGGGCATTTAAGCTATATCAAGCACTATGCATAAAATATTTGTTTCTATCTGCAGTATAAAATAACTCTAAACAGTGACCAGAATAAAATACCTTTCTCCCTGCGTTCAGATTTATTTAATTTCTCTATTACAGCCAGTTCAACTGCATCTCTTTTAGCTACTTCTTTGAGTAGTGCGAAGCTCCACCCCTTAAAGAGGTGTTAACTGGGCATGCCCAATTGATATGCATTGGAGCAAAGGCAGTAAGCATGAACAGTAGACACCTCTTTGAGGTCTCAATAGCTGAAGATAGAATGAGTGCTCAAAAAGCAAAAGGGAGAGGAGCTTCATATTATACAAGGAAGTAGCTAAAAAAAGCTGGCGTTACATAAAATTAATCTGAATGCAGGGAGAATGTTATTCTGGACAATGTGTAGACAATGTTTAGAGTAATTTCAGGGTTTTTTAAAATTACTGGCTCAGATATGTTTTAAAGTGACTGAAAAGATTAACATTAAAACATTAAAATACACATTTATATAATTATCTTATATTTGATTAAAAAAAAACACAACCAAACTCCCATGCCAGATTTTAGCCTATTTATTTAAAAAAAAAAAAACCTCAATTTAATAGGAACGTGGAAAAACTCAAAAAAATCGTCCGAAAACCAGAATTGCTCAAATTGTTCAGGCTTTTTCCTGAATTGCTTGAATTTTTCGGGCTTTTTTCACGAAAAAGTTGGCTTTTCAAGCTAAACTCAGCGCAGACCATCAAAACTTCAGATTTTCAGATTCTGGCTTTTTGCAGCGTCACGTTATAATAAATCTCAAAAAATATTTTCCTATAAAAAAAGATTTTAACATTTGGATTTTAATAAATAACCTTCTAATACTAGTTCAGTTAAATTCAAATAAAAGGTATTTTGTTGTAATTACTGATAAAAAAAATTTTTCAGATAACATAATTGTTTATAAAGTACTGCAAAATAGTCTATACTTGAAAAAAGTGTAAATTTCTTATTAAGAAAGAAACAATGAAGCCTTGGGTAATCATTAACAACACACATTGAGACTGCTGCTATAATCCATTACAAAGAGCTAGATGCAACAACTTGGTCTGGTGTAATATTCAGTGATGAGTCTAAATGCTAAAACCCAACAGAAAAAGAAATAATGAATGAAGCTGAATCAATTCTGATGGCCTGGCACCCTTAGAAGAATCAAAAAAGTGTTTTATAAATCTGCCACTTTTTAAAATCTCTAGCCAGGAAAAGGTTCCTGACAGACAGGAAAGTGTTAATAACTGTGATAAAATTTGTCCTGCTGTGAATTCATGCTTTGAACCCATGATTACTATTATAGATCCATACACCCCTGTATTTATTTATTCATTTAGCAATCTGTCCATTTTAAAAACGGCAACCTTTAAATTTCTATCTATTTCCCAAGTGAAGGGAATTTATGGAAAAATGATTTGCGATATTTGCTTTCACACATGACTACTTTTTTCAGTTTTCTCACATCTTGGCATTTACTGTTTTCTTTTTTTTTCAGTGGTTAAATGAATTTAGTCTATATTTGAGCCACAAGACTTCTAAAAGGAATAACAATGACAATCTCATTAACGCAGGCTGTTCAACATGCATTTATGTTACAATTATAATTAAAAGTTTTACAAATAATGCTTTGAAAATCTGCTTTTAACTGCAAAACAGCAATTTAGATTCTACAAAATCATCTCACAAGGGAGCCTACATCTTTCCTTTAATAAACGCATGTATGAAAAGCCTGAAGTGTGTAGTTGCCAGGCAACTAATTGTCCCGAAACGAACAATGGTACAGTCCAAGTTATAATAACCTCAGTTTCTTTTTAACCTCCTGTGATAAGATCGCTAACATTATTTACATAAAAACAATGGCACTTTTTTAAATAGCATTTTTGTCTACTACGAATTCAGTATCACATGGAAGTTGAAATGATATTAGAATACAGGAGCATGTTATGTTCATTTAAAAAAGTCAAAATAGAAAAGTTTATTTGATTCTGCTGAAAAATGGTCAAAAGTTTGGAGAAAGTTTTCAGAAAGTTGTAAAAGATGTCAAACCTGGAAACAATTCTACCAGAAGGAAAAATTTAACAAGAAGAACAATTTGAAAAATCCCTTAAAGGAGAACTAAACCCTAAAAATGAATGTGGCTAAAATTGCCATATTTTATATAGTGAACTTATTGCACCATCCTAAAGTTTCAGCTTGTCAATAGCAGCAATGATCCAGGACTTCAAACTTGTCACGGGGGGTCACCATCAAAGTGTTTGTGATACAGTGGGCTCTGAGCAGCTGTTGAGAAGCTAAGCTTAGGGGTTGTCACAAATTATCAATAAAAAATTAGGTTGGTCTGTAATATAAGATGATGCTACAGGACTGATTATTAAATTCTGATTGCACTGGTTTCTGTGCTGCCATGTGATATTTATCTGTATTAATTACAGATCAGCCTTATATTGTGACATTTATATTCAAAGTGTACTCTATATTGTGAGTGTACCCTAAGCTCACAATTTTTTTAAGACAACCTTTTTTCAAAAAGGGATGCAATTCAAAATGTATTAGAATTAAGTGTTCATTGGCATAACTATAGAGGAAGCAGACTCTGCAGTCCACAGACATTGGTGGGGAAGCGTGGACTGCTTCTTCAGTAGATGAAAAGATTACCCCCCTGAGACTCTTTTACCTGAAGGCAGGGCACATATGGCCTGGAGACTCCTGTGTGGGGCAGGGAGTGGGCAAGTGTTGGGCAGGCAATGGGCAGGTGCTATGCAGTTGGCTGATCGCAGTACTCCTGGCCTCTCTGATGATTTCTTGCAGGGGGCCTGGCACACTCTAATATCTAATTAGTTCACTGTGAGCACTCACAACCATGTCCTTTCTATACTATGCAACTGGATTAGATTTCCAATGACCTGGGCACTTACAGATGAAGGCCGTATGGTGTTGGCATGACTATAGCTTGAGATGGTGCACAATTTTTTTAGTGTGGCACCAGTCTGGGGTCCAGGTTTAGTCTAGCAATTTAGCCCTCCACCCCCAGTGATATACACTTTTCTTGTCCTGCTTTATGATATACATTTATATTTTATACCTTTTAAAATGAGGATTATAGACCTGTATTTCAGAAATACAGTCTCCTAGTGGGTCATTAACCCTAAGAGTGGTGTGGTTGAGACTTGGTTACTGTTCTTGGAAAATAATTGATAATCCCTGTAGATTCTTTCTGTAAAGATTATGTTTCATTGTAAGGGTCTGTTTGTATACAGCCGATAGTAGGGGAAGGCATTGTTGTTATTTTTATTTTAAAGAGAGAAATAACAAAAAAGATCTAATTTAATTCTAAGGAATATGGCTTATAGATCTCATACCTGTGCTTAGAACACTGTAATACAGGAATGGGATCTCTAATCCTGAATGCTTGAGACCTGGGGTTTTCTGTAATTAGGATCTTCATATCTTAAGTCTACTAGAAAAGCATTAAACATTAAATAAACCTAGTAGGCTGATTTTGCTTCCAATAAGGATTCATTATTATTTAGTTTGGATTAAGTGCAAGGTACTGTTTTATTATGACAGGGGAAAAGATAATATTATTTTTAAAAATGTGGATTATTTTAATAAAATGGAGTTTATGGGAGGAGGGCTTTCAGTAATTCAGAGCTTTCTAGATAACAGGTTTCCAGATAACTGGTCCCATACCTGTACATTGAAATTATTCACACATACATGTAAAAATATATCATTTCATTGATAAGTAGGGATGGGCGAATAATTTCACCATTCAAGGTGAATTTCCGCTCTTTTGATGCAATAAAAAAAAGTTTGCATGTCAGACTAGTTGTGCACATAAAATTTTTGCGCTGCAAAATTATTTGGATGTCTGTGGACTTTAATGCATTTGGACAATAGCCATGGTAATTATTCGCCGAGATTCGCCCTTCACTATTGATACAAATAGGCAAGCAGCATCTTCCTTGCTTTGCATTTCTAGTGTCTTATATAAAGAGTAATTAAGCACAGGGGAAGGGGTTACTATTAAAAGCTGTGCATTATAGTTTTGCAAATTTTAACTTTGTGAAAAAAATCTGAAAACACCAGCATAATTCTATGCATAGATGACATTGGCATCAATAGATGTTTTTAGTGAACTCGATACTTTTACTCATCTCAAAACCAATATGTTTTTGAGACTTGGAATATTTTTTTTATTAAGCAAAACAAATCTGAAGGTTTGGTTATATTTCCTCTTTTCTAGGTGTTTTCCCTTCACTTCTGTTCATTAATAGAGAAGCCTGCTAGCTCAATATTTCACCCTATTATAAGAGTGTTTCATTTACTCAATAGATTTTTTATAGATAAAAGCTAAAATGTTTGTTTCAGTGTTTGCAATGGAACTTTTCTCAGAAACTATTTCATGCTTCATTGGACCCTAAAGGACACTGAGGATAAAGGCATATTATTGAAAGGAGTGAAGCATACGATGAAGGCGCTTGTTGTTATAACTACTAAACCGGTCTGGAAAACCTTTTGCTTACATTTAGTTCAAAGTCACTTTTAATATACCAAAAGTTAATAATGGTTTATTAAAAATGTTAATGTTTTACCTACAAATCTCTAAGCAGTTAAGGCTGCCATGAAGGGTCCTGTGGGCCCACTACACAGATGAGTTATTGAGAATACAGTTAGTTAGAAAGTATATACGTATGTAACATGCCATGTAGTTCATGTAATAAATAATATTTTCAGAAATTTACTTACAGGGTGTAAATTTGCAGAGCTTTGGTTTAATTCTCCACAATGGGAAGGTCTCAGCAACTACTGAATACATACAATTCACTTTCAGTAAAACATTAAGATAAGTAGAGACAGAATGAGTTAGAGAATGTTAGAGGGGACATCCCACATAAAAAGATACTACGCAAAAGTGACAGACTGGGTGATACAGTTTCATGTACAGGGAGTAAAGTAAGATACAAAGTAAGTAAGAAAACAAATTAAATGAATCAATAAAATACAAAAATTAATGAGGCATGCTGTAGTGAGACTGATACAGGTATGTGATCTATTATCCAGATATTTCTGGATCTGAGTTTTTCCAGACAAGGAATTTTTCTGTAATTTGGATCTCCATCCCTTAACACTACAAAAAAAATTTAAATATTAATTAGACCCAATAAGACCCAACAGGTATTAATCACAAATTAGTTGGTATAAGGTACAGGTATGGGCCTGTGTGAGGAAAAAAAAACTAACCCTGGTGGTCTACTGGTGGTGCGGCGGGGACACCCACCGCACTGCTCCTCCGTGCCGGCTTCCTCTTAGTGCGCGTGCCGCGGGTACTTCCTATATTTTAATGGTGCCAAAGGGGCATTTGGGTTTTTATCATTGCCCATGAATGGTTTAATCCTAGTGCCTGTACCAGTGCTGGAAAGCTTCTGTCTGATCCTGTATACCTGTTTGACCCTGCCTGGCTTTTGACTATTCTGATTATCTGTATCCTGATCCGTGCCTGTTGTTTGACTACTGATTCTGCCTCATCCTTATCTGATTGATCACCTGGTTTGAGACAAACAATGCTGATTTCACAGAGAGTGGAACAGGCTGCACTCCAATTTTCCTGCAGGTGCTCAGTCCAGGCACCAATGAACTCTTCAAACAGTGGGTAAAGCAGGACAAATGGAGATTCAGGCAGTATAACTGCTAAAGTGCAAGTTTATTTTCACGCCACACAACATGTTTCGGGCTACATGTGCCCTTTATTAAGTACGAACCATAAGTGAACATACAAGATTTAAATACACACCCAGGGTCTGTAACCCCTCCCACATCCACAAGTTAAATAATGCATTTTAAAAATGGTGAAAAAGTCTTTCTTCTGTGCAAATTGTATCTGTTTACGTCCAGGAATCGTTCAATTCTAAAAGGACATAGTAGATTAAAGTGAATTTATATACAATGTTGCTAATTCATGTGTGTAGCAACTTCCTAAGTAAGTGCTAGAGGAATTAACAATCAGTGTTTAGAATTGCATCTACACAGAGTGGTTAATACATAGTGTAAGTTAAAATCACCAGTGAATACTATACAGATAGTGGACAAGAAGCCTTAAAAATATATAAAACTGCAAACACTAAAAAACCTATGTTGTTTAAGGATTAAATGCGCTTAAGACTGTTTAAAAAGTATAATACTCTTACCCTTATGCACAAAGCTACACGTTAGGGTGTAATGGTCAATATCTGAAAGTATAAGAAAGATATTAGATCAGTTTACAGAAATGGTGTTATGCTCCAATATTCATTGAGACCCATAGGGGTCAATGTGTTCAATCTTTTAATCCATATTGCTTCGCGCTCCAAAAGCAATTTCTGGATATTTCCCCCTCTCGTGGGAGTTTTCACTTGTTCTAACACCAGCCATCTTAGCTGCATTTGGTTATGTCCCTTGGACACAAAGTGTTTAGAGACAGGTGTATCTGTCTGTGTACCTGGTTTGAAGTTTCTTATGTTGCCTCTATGCTCTTTTATCCTCTCTTTCACCATTCTCTTAGTCTGGCCAATATATGCCAGTCCACACGGGCATTTAAGCATGTAAACTACATTTTTGGTTTCGCATGTCGAGAAGTCTTTGATGCGAATGGTCTGGCCTTTAGAGGGGTGGTTGATAGTATCCCCTTTAATTATAGACGAGCAGCATATGCAGTTTAAGCATGCGTAAGTTCCCCTTTTAGGTGGGCCTAAGAAGGGTCTATTGTGACTCTTCGGGGTAACGTCAGTCGGGCAGAGTATGTCTCTAAGGCTTCTGCCCCTCTTATAGCTGAAAATGGGAGGTTCACGAAAAGCTTGCCCGTATTTGGGATCTTGTTGTAGAATGGGCCAATATCGTTTAGTGTTTGCAGTTTTATATATTTTTAAGGCTTCTTGTCCACTATCTGTATAGTATTCACTGGTGATTTTAACTTACACTATGTATTAACCACTCTGTGTAGATGCAATTCTAAACACTGATTGTTAATTCCTCTAGCACTTACTTAGGAAGTTGCTACACACATGAATTAGCAACATTTTATATAAATTCACTTTAATCTACTATGTCCTTTTAGAATTGAACGATTCCTGGATGTAAACAGATACAATTTGCACAGAAGAAAGACTTTTTCACCATTTTTAAAATGCATTATTTAACTTGTGGATGTGGGAGGGGTTACAGACCCTGGGTGGATCTTGTATGTTCACTTATGGTTCGCACTTGATAAAGGGCACATGTAGCCCGAAACATGTTGTGTGGCGTGAAAATAAACTTGCACTTTAGCAGTTATACTGCCTGAATATCCATTTGTCCTGCTTTACCCACTGTTTGAAGTGATCACCTGGTTTGACCCTTTGCCTGCCTGACGACTCTGCCTGCCTCGACCCGGCCTGTCTGAGCATGATTCTGCCTGTGTGTACCGTGACCTTTGGCCTTAAAGACTTTTAAGGACAGAACTCCAGCCCTGTACCTCTCGTTTAAGTCCAGGTGGCATCTGAGTAGCTGAGGGCTCCTCCTGAAGCCAAAGGCGGTCCCACTTCTGGTGAAGCACGAGCCGAGACCAGGGTGCTTGGCATTTGTTCTGGTATTGGGTTCTGACCGTGACAGCCTGTTATCCAGAATTCTCTGGATGCGGGCCTTCCTGGATAATGGAACTTTCAATTTGGATGTTCATACCTTAAGTCTAATAGAAAATATTATAAACATTAAATATACCCAAGAGGCTGGTTTTACTTCCAATAAGGATTAATTATATCTTAGTTTGGATCAAGTACGAGTTACTGTTTTATTATTGCAGAGAAAAAGGAAATCATTCTTAAAAATGTGGATTACATGTATAAAATTGAATCTATGAGAGATGGCCTTTCTGTAATTTGGAGCTTTCTGGATAACAGGTTTCCAGATAACATATCCTATACCTGTACAATGTACTGTATTATTATTACATAGAAAAAGGAAATAATTTTTAAAATTTTTAATTATTTGATTAAAATGGAGTCTATAAGAGATAGCCCATAATTCTGAGCTTTTTGGATAACGGTCTTCCAGATAACAGATCCCATACCTATAAATAGAGAAAGTGCAAAGGCAGAGTTAAAGAGAGCTGGACAGAGAGAGATTCACAATGGCAAAGATAAGAAAGAGAGAGGGAAAGGGCACTAAAGTGACAGATATAGCAATACAAACAGAGAGAGAGTTACAGAAGAGTCAGACAAAGGAATATGCAAAAAGGGGAGACAAAAACTCAATGAAAGAGACAAACAAACATGCAGTTGCAGACAAGCACTACTGAATGTGCTCACACAGACAGATATGGATCCTGTGAAGTATAATGAAGGTTTTCAGTACCATTCCCATCCTCCACTAGTGTCAAGGATATTTCATAAAAGGTCTCAGTGGAGGAGTGGGTGAGAAGCACGACTAGGCAGAAGCAGGAGCAGGATAAGGCAGCAAGTGGACATAGCTGATATAGAACTAAATAAAAATCAGATAAATCCAAGTTGTTGAGCCAACAATTCGATAAAGTCGAGTTTTCGGAACGTCAGTTCAAAAAAGTGGCATGATTCGAATTGACGCACAATTTTGTAGCCACATTGATAAATGAGAGTTAGGTCGACTTTGTTTTAATTTAAAAAAATTAGATACATGTGATATATATAAATATATATATAGAATATCATGTAAAGCAAGGCACTCACAAGACTTAAAATATGGTGAAAAAGAGAAAAGGTTTATATGTTTTCCAATGTTTCGAGCTGCCTTGAGACCTTTGTCAAACCTTGACTATACAGATATATCCTATATAATAAAATCCAAGTGTCTCTGCGTCCAGTCCCTGTGTCCGTGGAAAT
>CM044439.1:132037680-132048401 GCA_024363595.1 Xenopus borealis
TATATATATATATATATAATACACAAAAGCCGTAAATATCTTGTAAATTATATCCTTATATAAGTTCCCCACAGGTCTGGGTAGTATGTTTCTAGTGCAGATGAGGTTATAGTTTAAAGATAAGTAGCCAGCCAACATGGCAGCTTTTCTCCTGCTATTGTTATCGAGTTAAAAATGTTTTAGTACGTTCTATATTATTAAATTTCTCGGTAACATGGGAATAGTGCTAAAGGTACAGCAGCAATCCATGGTTGTCTTGGATACCGCATCTGCAGTGTCTCTGACAAATTCCATGATCAGCTATTGTGTGTAGCGTGTCTATTGTCAAAATGTTTACGTCGGCTAAAAAAAACAAATCTGTTTCTATGGCTTGATAAATATTTTTATTGTTTCATTGGTATTTTAAGGTCAGAATGTCTGTCATCAGTATTGTTAGTAAGAATTCCAACCACTGATCTGCCACAAATTGCGTCTAAAACCTTGTGAAACAAAGCAATGATCTTAATCACGTCAACGCCTGTCAAATCATTACTTTTGCACAAAGTTTTTAGGAAATTATTATTCATGCATTTGCCTGTGTGATTTTGTTATTTATACCAAATGCAATCAACTGAGTGTTTTATTAACTGTTTAATTGTGAACTGACTGACCGGTGGATCTTATGTGTTAAGGCCCCATACACGGGCTGCTAAAAGCTGCTAATAGACCGAGTCGACAGCTTGTTGGCCCTTGTGGGGTCATTTGTTTGTTGATGTGGTCCCACAATCTGACCGCCTGTAATGACTGCATTGTTATTAGTGATGGGTGAATCTCCCGAGATTCGCTTCGCCTAATTTTTCGTGAATTTCTAGAGAAATTCGCGAAACGGCGAAAAATTCGCGAAACGAGTCGCGGGACGATTTTGTCGCGCATCACGTCAATTTTGTCGCGCGTCTGTCGCGCGTCGCGTCAACTTTGACGCGTCGCGTCGTTTTTGGCGTGCGTCGCGTCGTTTTCAGCGAATTTTCGCCAAGCGACATTTCGCTGGTGATTCGCGAATTTATTCGCCAGCGGCGAATCGCGGGAATTCGCAACGAATTCGACCTAGGCGAATAAATTCGCTCATCACTAATTGTTATCCAATAATTGGGCCTTAGGGCCCATGATCAGATCAGCCTAATATCACCCACCTCAATGTGGGTGCTTTGGGGAGAGATCCACTTGTTTGGCAACATTGCCAATTAGTAGATCTCCCTGTGCGTGGTCACCTTAATGCTCACCATAAAGAGAATAATCTTGTTAGCATTCTTCTCATTTAATTTACAAGATAAACCTCACTCAGATATATGAGTGGGCCTTGAAAGTCTTTTTTTTTGGAATTAAAATGAATTTTAGCAGATATGTTGGAAAATCTGAGTAGCTGGCGATTGAATGGAGTAGCTCATGTGGTCAATGGATCATCTAGGAACAAGAATGTCTGTACATTAAGGGGACAGTTTAGACATTTAAGAGTACCATCATTTAAACATAAATTAATCTTTCAGCATTAAAATCCAATAATAAAATCCTATGGTGCCTGGTGTAAACTCCAGAGAGAGTTTATGCTGAGAGTCAAATATCACAGGAAAAATGGTTATTGCCCCTGGTGTCATTTTCAGGTTTGATTTCATTGGTTTACCAAAATTTAAACTCCAGATAACAAGGTAAAAGCAATAGCACTGCAATATATGAACAACCAATCCCATTTTAGAGAATTTCATTTTTATTTATCCAGATTATGTGGTCACACCTTTATTGCATCCCAGTTTAGTAATTCAAATCATGTAGTGGTGAACATAGCTTCCTCTTTGCTATTACAGATATAGCACCTGTTATCCAGAATGCTTTTATACTTTAATTCTGCTAAAAATAATTTCAACATTAAATAAAGCAAATAGGCTGGTGTTGCCTCAAATAAGCATTAATGATATTTTAGTTTGGATTAAGTACACAGTACTGTTTTATTATTACAGAGAAAAGGAAATCATTTTTTAAAAACTGGATTTTTGGGATAAAATTGGGTCTATGGGGCAAATTCACTAAGCGGCGAAAATTCACTAGTAGTTCGCTAATTGCCAGGTGAATTTTCGCCAGCACTATGCAAATTCACTAAAGTGCGAAGTTACGCTAAGGTTGGCGAATGGTAGTGTAGTTGCGATAGTATTACTTCGCCAGGCAAAGCGCATTTATGCTAGCAATGCCTTATTTGCGTATGGCGCAAATTTCAAAGTATAATAGAAGTATATGTTACAGCCACTACATTGCACTACACAAGCCCAGGAAACCTTTAATAAAAAAAATAAATTTGTCCTATTACCCTAAACACGTGCCCCCTGTATAGTTGTGTTGCCATATGTTAGGAAATGTAGGGGGTAAGGAGGGTAACCCCCCACAAAAATGTCCCTTTTTTTTCAGACTATCACCCAAAAAGGTAAAACACGCCAAAGTTTTTTTGGGACTTAGAAAAAATTTCCATTTTTTTTTCAAACTCCTATCTATTTCATTGAACCTCGCCAGGTCTGACCTGGTGAAGTAACGTCTTGCGTAAGTGGTGACGTTCAGTAAAATGTTCATCTTAGTGAATTTGCGTAATTACGATCCTTCGTCAGTCAACTTCGCCTGGTGTAAGGGTGCGAAGTTGCGCAAGTCTATCTACTTTGCTAGTGAAAATTCGCCAGAGTCAGTGTTAGGGAATTTGTGAAGTTATGAATTGACGTCACGCTGGCGAATTAGCGCTAGATGCTTCGCGCTTTAGTGAATTTCCCCCTATGTGAGATGGTCTTTCCTTAATTCAGAGCTTTTTGGATAATGGGTTTCCAGATAATGGATCCCATAATGCAATAATACCATTTTCAGTCTCACTGCTGGAAACAGTTACTGGGGTATTATATGGCAAACTTTTTTTTTTAAGACAAGTGCATTAAATCTGCTCATGATTTAAACCTTGCACCATATAATGTTTACCACATCAATGCCTATTAATTATTTATGACAATGTTACTTGTTTCTAGAAAAATACTATGGGTAAATAGTAAATTATCCAGATGCTTTAATCATATTGTAACCTAAGTTTAAAGATTTTTTTATTTTGGACTGTTTAAAAAATGTAATGTTCATTTATATATTTCTTTCCTAGTTGTAACAATCTGACAATTATAATACCAATGATGCCCAATGGAAGCACCTTTAATTTTAGGATATAGATCAACATAGGTATCATAATGAAACAACATAATGTAAAGTGATTTCTGAATTATTAGTCTGATACCAGAGTATTTAGGAGCCGTATCATTGTGAAATTCATCATCAATAAAATGAAGCCACAGAGAGCTACGCACTGTTCACCTACCACTCTACATTAAAGTGAGTAGGATAAATACATCCATCAAGTACAAAATAATTCTGACTGACTTTAAATTATTGTAAGCATAATGTGAGCTAGTCATAGCTTGTATACTGCATTCCTCTTGTCTTAGGATAGTCCCTCAGGTTTTCTGGAAGAATAAGGGTCATTTGCTTTTTGCTTTTGCTTTTTTTATAATATCTCAGAGAAAATTATGAGACTGTTATTTTATCTTATTTGTGCTACACTTATCAGAGCTACTTCCTGAGCTGCCAAAAACAATGGGGAAAAAAAGATCATCAATAGTCATTATCCATTCTGTTTGCATCC
Organism: Xenopus borealis; assembly: GCA_024363595.1. Taxonomy (NCBI): domain Eukaryota; kingdom Metazoa; phylum Chordata; class Amphibia; order Anura; family Pipidae; genus Xenopus; species Xenopus borealis. The sequence continues at coordinate 132,041,372 of CM044439.1, forward strand.
GACAGAGATGCCAAAAAGTACAGACTGACTGGGTCAGAAGTGCCAAGAGGGAACTTCAAGTTCTTGTTCTTTCTACAAAATTATACCCATGCATTTTTGCTGCTAATGGTTTTTACTATTGTATTTCCCTTGTGGTCAAGACTAGCATTAAGGAAATATATTCTCTCTATGCAATGTTATTAAAGTTGTGAAGGCTACAATTTTACTATAAGGGTTTAAATTGCCCATTTTTTTTTTAATTTTCATACATTCAGTTTAATATTTGTCATTTTAACATTGAATTCAGAAAAAATTAATATTATTGCAATTTACTTATTATCTAGACAGAGGGCACATTAACAGCATTTGCACACAGACACTAAGGGGCCTATTTAAGAATCCTCCACTTTCTCTGGTTGAGTTTTAGGGAGAAAACCTGAATTTTTATTTATGAAGCCTCCGTTTTTTCTGGTTGTGTTTTAAGGGGAAAACTTAAATTTTTTTTTTGAGATTTATTATACTCCAAAGCTGATAATAATCGTAAATTATTCCATCTAAAACCCATCAAGGTCATGTAGAAGTGCAGATGTCCCTTTTACAACTTGAAGATGTTTCTTGACATTGTGATTTGCACTGGTTTTCCTATATGATGAGTCTGGGTTTTTGGGCAGCAACTCAAAAAATCGTAACATTTGCGAGTCAAATTCAAAACTTTTCTAATGATTTTGTCAAGACTTTTCCTGCAAGCTGATTTTTTGATTAATTAGTTACATTTGTGGTTGGGATTCATTCGAGTTTTAGTAAACACCCCCCTTGCTGTGAAACTCTAATATGAGAGAAAGGCTAGATACATCTAGACATATTGATGATATCACACTAGAAATTCAGAGAAGTTGGCTAGAAGAGACAATAAATTACAACCCCCCCCAAAAAAATTTTAGATACAAGTCCCCAACAAATACATAAATAGGAAGTGAAATGATACCAAAATAATTGTAAATGCATGCAAGAGCAGAAAACATGACTAGTTCTTAGGCAGAATAAAGAGGATCACTGGGGAATACACACATTTTAATTATTTGAAGGTTGACTTACTGTACCACTACTTAGCTTTTAATTGGCATATATTTTCCAAGTACAGAAACTGCCCAGTTCAGCAAAGTAATATTCAGTACACATAACAAGTCTTAACTGGACAAAGGGTGCTTCATTAACTTCTCTTTGCAGGGCCTTCATTACTGACACGATAATCACTCCCTCTGAGGTCTGCTATTCTTAATACATAAGCATGTGCAGTTAGACAGCTTGTTACCTGACCATATGTATATTTACTCAAATCCTTGTTATATAAATAAGACTGTGCAAGTCTAAGATATCAATATTATTTAATGTATGTCTGCATGAATGCGCATGGCACTTAAGACTTAAACACAAAGCTTGAATATTTACTAGCTGCAGCTGTAAAGATTTGGTTTCACATTTCTTCTAACAGTAATTAGTATTCTATTGTTTTAAGTCAAATGTTATGGGGTTGTTCATCTTTAAATTAACGTTTAGCATTATGTAGAGGGTGATATTCTGAGATGATTTGCAATTGGTTTTAATTTTTTATTATGTCTGTTTTTTTTAATTATTAAGTTTTTTTTTGTTCAGCAAATCTCCAGATTGGAATTTCAGCAGCTTGCTAGGAACCAAATGACTCTAGCAACCAAGCAGTTGTGTGAGTGAGACTGGACTGGAATATGAATAGGAGAGGCTTGAACAGAACTATAATTAATAAAACAACAATATCAATAAACGTGTAGCCTCACAAAGCAATAGCATTTCTGTCTTCTGTGGTCAGTGGCCCTCACTGAAGGAGAAGAAGGTAAATAATTCAAGAACTATAAGAAATAAAAAAAGTTGCTAAGAATTGCTTGTTCTATACTAAATGTTAATTTGAAGGTGAGCCACCCCTTTAAATAATATGTTTTGTTCTGGAATGATTTGAAGAACATTTTGTGATGGCCGTGTTTTTATTACAGCAACCTTATGTTCTAATAGGTGGCTAAGCTTACACTTAGCAAAACCATGTAGAGAGGGTCTTTAGCAATTCAAACAAAAAGATTCATCAATGCACATTCCCTTGTCCCCTGTCACATAACTAATGTATGCATATGCATTTATTTACAAAGACAGGGGTTTTTTAGTTACAACATTATGATCATAAAATTCAGAAGCCAAAATACCACATCAAGGTAAAACCCATATGTTGGTCGGCAAGCGGGGAAGGATTAATCTCATAGAACCAATGCTGTGGTCTAGGTTATCTCTCTCTCCCTTGAAAGCAAATGGCGTAGGAGGATAAGCCCTATGATTAAAACCAAAGCCCAAGTCAGGAAACCTTTATTTCAGGTAATGAAGTAGCATTTGAGTATTATGACCAGACGTAAATAGTTATGGACCACCATATGGGTTTTACCTTGATGTGGTATGGTGGCTTATCAATTTTATGATCAGAATTTTGTAACTTAAAAACCCCTGTTGTAAATAAATGCATCTGCATAGATTACTTATGTGACAGGGGGCCAGGGAATGTGCAGTTAATTTGGCCAGATCAGTAGCACTTCCATTGTATTTTAGTATTTAGCCATGGAGTGCTTCCACAACCTTTCCTTTTTGCATTGTTATCAGAACTCTTCCCCGTTTGGTCACTAAGAAGGAAATTATATAACTAGGAAAGCAGATTTCTTTTTATTGTGCATGCCTTAGGGAAATGTCTTCTGAAGACTGTACCCTATACTACAGGTATGGGAACCTGTTATCCAGAAAGTTCTAAATTACAGGAAGGTCATCATCCCATTTACTCAAATAATTCACATTTTTAAAACAGTACCTTCTACTTGATCCCTTCTGAACATATTGGGTTTATTTAATGTTTAAATGATATTTTAGCAGACTTAGGGGGTTATTTATTAAAGGTTTTAGAATTTTAGAGGTTTTGGAGGTTTTTGTTATAAATAAAACTCACAACTTGAATGTTTCTGATTTAGGAAAAAACTCAAACTTGTGATTAAAAACCAGAAAACTGAATTGATCAAGTTTTCAGCAAAACAAAACTCAAATTGCTTAAATAATCAGGTTTTCGAGTGAAACCCACCGAAACAAACCCAAAAATAATGAAGGCTACACCTTCAAATTAAGTAACCTCTGCCATTGATTTCTACATGATCTTGACAGGTTTTTGCTGGAGTATTTTCAGATTCGAGCTATTTCTGGTTTTGGTGTATAATAAACCTTGAAAAATTTGTTGTTGTTTTGTTTTGTTTTTTTAAAAAAAAAAACAAAAACTGTGAGTTCTTTTAACCTGAAAATTTGGGTTTTGAATAGAAAATACCCTTAAAGATTTAAATTTTTCAGGTAAAAATCAACTCTGCTTTAAGGTATGGTGATCCAAATTATGGAATATCTGTCTCCCATAGACATTGGACATTTTATCCAAATCCAGATTTTAAAAAAGTATTACCCTTTTCTCTATAAAACAGTACTTTGTGCTTGATCCAAACTGAGATATAATCAATCCTTACTGGAAGTCAAATCAGCTTATTGGAGTTATTTAAGTTTACAGGATTTCTATTAGACATAAGGTATGAATATCCAAATTATGGAAAGATCCTGATCCAGAAAACCCAAGCTTTCTGTATAACAGGTCCCCGCATTTTGAAAAAACTGTCATCACTCTGGGCCTGAAAATCTAAAAAATGTGCTTCATCCCTGGAAAGGAATTGAGTATATCCGAATTTACCTGTGGTTAATGGATTGAATGAGATTAAGGAAATAATAAGCATGAACTGGTAACCAAAAGAATTTTGACTTTTGGAGGCAGAAAAATTGACTTTTAAGATCTTCAGCAAAAACACCAGGCATAAATCTTATTTCAAATGAAGTACAACTCTACATATCAATCACAGGGCGAATCAGCCTGTAGGCTAAAACAGAGAATGATTTCTGTACCCGTCAGGGAATTATTTCATCATTAGATGAACCACTATGTAGGCACGATCGTACATCATTAAAATGAGTACTGTGGGCCACGGGGTGTGAGAATCCTGGAAACGTTACCTCTCTGGTAACTTGGCTGAAGACATAGAATATTCAAACTTTCCCTGATCCCATCTTTGTTTATTCAGTTCATCAGTTTCAGCAAAATTACACCATTACAAAAGTGTGAACTCAGAAGATTAAAAAAGTATAATGCAAAGAACACATTTTACAGCCGGTGAATTATATATTTCTTATGCAGTCAAAGTATTGCTGATTTGTTCATTTTTCTGACAGCATGCAATTGATAAAACAGATTACTTCCAGCCACAATCCCGGCCTCCTTCAAAGAATTTTTGCAGTGATTATATTGTTATTTAAAAAGACATTGCAGAGTTATTGCTGAGCTGGTTCTCTCTTGCCTGACTCAGATATTTCTACCAAAGTTCTGTGTTCAGCTTAACTGTTTAAAAGGCTGGAGCGGCCTTCTTATATTACACAGAATATACATTCTAACTGCATTGTCTCTAGGGACATGTACAGAGCCCAAGCTACGCAGTAAAAACATGCTTCCCTACAGCAAAAGTGAACTTACTTTTATATGAATTGTCCTACACATATTTCATAACATTCTCTTACATTATATCACCAAAAACCAGGTATGGGACCTGTTATCCAGATTTAAGAGGTTGTCGTCCACAGACTCCACTTCATCTAAAACAATCCATTTTAAAAAATATTTCCTTTTTCTGTGTAAAGACAAAACAGTACTTTGTGCTTGATCCAAACTAAAATATAATTAATCCTTACTGGAAGCAAACCCAGCCTGTTGTGTTTATTTAATGTTTACAGGATTTTCTGCTCTGTGCAGTTCCCTCCCCGACCTGTCTCTTACTTTAACGGGGTTGGTAACCTTCCAGTTAACTTTTAGTATGATGTATAGATATTCTTTGACAATTTGCAACTGGTTTCCATTTTTTACTATTTGAGGTCTTTCAGCTATTTAGATTTTTATTCAGCAGCTCTCCAGTTTGCAATTTCATCTGGTTGCTAGGGTCCAAATGCATTGATTTTAATAAGAGGTTGGAATATGAAAAGCAGAGGGCCTGAATAGAATGATGAGTAATGGAAAGTAGCAATAACAATACATTTGTAGCCTTATTTGATTTTATGGTGGAGTCAATAACCTACATTTGAAAGTCGGAAAGTGTCAGAAGAAGAAGGCAAATAATTCAAAAACTATAATACAGAAATAATGAAGGCCAATAGAAAGTTTGATAAGAAGTAGCCATTCTTTAACATACTAAAAGTAAACTTAAAGGTGAACCCCCCCTAATATTACCTTAAAATAGCAGCGCTGTGCGGGTTCATGAGGTGCAGTGCGAGTGAGTCGGGGGGGGGGCATGGGAGGAGAACTGTTCATGCCAGGCCCCCTCAGTAGATTTTTGGGGGGCTAACCCTACCAAGTTACACCACTGCACAGGTGTCTTGTTTTGAACATGTTTCAAGTAGGCCCAATTGCAAATGTCAGTTATGCTCAGAAGACAACTACCTATAGTAATATGTATGCCACTGAGAAGCATAATAGAACATTCAGGATGGTTAGGGTTGCAGAATAATTCTGCAATTACTCTAGTGTTAAAAATCCAATATTTGCCACAGGTAGCACATTTTCCTTTTGTTTTGATGGGAAGCAAATCGGGCAGGGAATGAAACGTTGGGCCACGGGCACAAGGAGTGTAGGCTCCAGTGCTCTCAGCCTGTGTTTTTTTGCAGGCTGAAAGAATAGCGTTGCCACCTTTTCAGCCCCGTGGTATCTGAGCAGGGGGAGGGCTGAGAAGAGGTGGGGGTGGGATGGTGACATAAGGGTGGGCAATGAGATTTTCCTAGGTTTTCCTAATTTGGAAAACTGGGCAGGCAGTTTTAACCCGGTCAGCCCTTTGAAAAACCAGGCTGTCCGGGCAGGAGTCAACCCTATGAAAGAAGCGGATCCTCTCCATGCCGCCGCTCCATTCAGCTGAATGTAATCACATGCTGCGTGTGACAATAGATCAAATTTAATCAATTGAAATGGGGCACAGAACAAAACCACTTCAATCTGTAAAAAATTTCCAGGCTGAGAGCCTTTGCTTTATGTGCCCTTGAGATTGTGCCATAAACAATAAACAGTAAAATCGGTCAAAGCTTGAAGACTTTGCCAACTTTTAAACAAAGATATTTATTTGTGAAACAACTTCAATAGTTTTTGGCTATTTAAAAAGGTATCTTATTTTAGTTGACATGACAGCAGACTATAGACAACACTACAGCTTCACCAGAAATGTTCTGAAGCATTTTAAAGGGGTTGTTCGCCTTTACATTGATTTAGAGAGTGATATTCTGAGTCAATTTGGTTTACATTTTGTTTTATTTGTTTATCACTTTTTATGTTTAGCACTTTTTCAGCTCTCCAGTTTGCAATTTCAGTAATTTGGTATACATTGATTTGAATGAGAGACTGCAGTATGAATAGAAGAGGGTCTGAATGACTACAGATGAGGGTCTGAATGACTACAGATGAGGGTCTGAATGACTACAGATGAGTAATAAAAAGTAGCAATAACAAAACCAGAGTAACTTTACAGAGGACTTGTTTTTAGAAGGGGTTAGTGACCCACATTTGAAAAATCAGAGAAGAGTCAGAAGAAGGCAAATCATTCAAAAACAAAAACAAAGAGTGCAGACCAGCTGAAAAGTTGCTTAGAATTGGCCATTCTATAACATACTGAAAGTTAAAGGGGTGCTTCACCTTTAAGGTAATTATTAGTTGTGCTCGGCAATGAAAAAATTTAAACCGATCCGAAAATACACCACCTAAAACCTGTGGAGGTCAAGTAGGAATCAATGGCAGAGGTCCCTTGAACCATTTGAGGTTAACAGCCTGCTTGATGTTTAAAGGGGTTGTTCACCTTCAATGTCCAAATTTTATAAGACCACTAAAAATGTGCTCACTGTGCTAGACAATCCATTTTCCATCAAATGAAGTAAATAG
>CM044439.1:132062829-132074346 GCA_024363595.1 Xenopus borealis
TTTGCATATCCGATTTCACAAAATATTTGTACGATTGGTATTCGATCAAACTTCGATAATTTCACGTGAATTTCATAAATTGGTCTCATAATGTACAACATTTCTGGCCCAATTCTTTAGTTAGGCTTTATTTCTTTATTTGAATACCTTATGGGCAGAATAGAATCATGTGCTATAAAATCTTGCTTTCTGCCACAAATGTTAACTTTGTCATTAAAATCAAGCTTGGCATGCGTTAGTTAGTTACAATATTATATATTGTGTTGACAGATTTTTTCACATAATTCATTCTGTAACTAAACACATAACTATATTTGTTACATGGATGTTATACATTTGTGAGACAGACTGTTAAAATGTACAGAATGGCATTTGTAATCTAATCATAGCCTTTTGTGCACAACCCCGATTTTGTTCTCATTCTTTAACAGAAATAGGTCTCTTGTATATTTTTATCTGTGTATATTGTCACCGATAGTGCGAGTGTACAGGTATAGGATCCGTTATCCGGAAACCCAGTATCAATAAAGCGCCAAATTACAGAAAGTTTGTCTCCCATATACTACAGTATATCCAAATAATCCAAATGTTTAAAAGTGATTTCCTTTTTCTCTGTAATAATAAAAAAGTAGCTTGTACTGATCCAAACTAAGATATAATAAATCCTTATTGGGAGCAAAACCAGCCTATTGGGTTTATTTAATGTGTACATGATTTTTTAGTAGACTTAAGGTATGAACAAATAATGGAAAGATCTGTTATCCAGAAAAACCCAGGTCTCTAGCATTCTGGACAACAGGTCCCGTAACTGTACTAGGGATGTTGTTGTATTCAGAATCTATTTGGGACAAACGGCACCCCATAAATGCATAGTTCATGTTTATCAGAACACCAAAGAATTTCATGCTGGTTAATTAAAGTGTATAGGGTATAGGATCTATTATCCGGAATGATCGGGACCAGACTAAGGGTGTTTTTCCTAATTTGGATCACTTAGGGGGTTAATAAATAATAATATTAAAAATAATAAATTTATCTCATATTTAAATAAAAAAGCTCGACCAAACTCCCATCTCCAATTTTGTTTTATTTATTAATAAGTGCAAACCCGAAATTGCAGAGTTTTTTTGGACTCTTCCTGAATCACTCGATTTTTTGGGGTTTTTGCCCAACCCACCCCCAAAATATTGGATTATTGGCCTAAACCCAGCGCAAACCACATTAACTTCCAATTGAGATAGGGACATCTTCCACTGACTTATCCATGGCCTTGACAGGTCTGAGATGGCAGATTTTTTGGATTCTGGCTTTTTGCAGCATCGGGGTAAAACAAATCTGAAAAATGTCACTTTTTTGCGAAAAATTTGAGTTTGGCACTTACTGTATGGCACATATGATGTGTGTACTAAGAAATTTTATTTTTTTATGTTATTTGTCCACCTCGCAGTCACGAGTGATCTGGGGTACAAAGTGGCCCAGATTGCTATATGGTAGTTCTTCAAAGTACAATTTTTGCTGCCTACTGTTTACTGCCTCACAGTAAAGAACATATTGCATAATATCTGCATCAGACTGGGGGCCCACTGTTCTTGTGCCTCAGGACCCCCATCCCAACCACAACCCCCATACTCCCTGTGTATTGTGTTCCTGTTCCCCTTGTAGCTGCAATCAGGATCATGGGAAGGAGCTCAGGAAGCAGGCGGGTCTCTTCTCATGCAGGTAGAGGGCCCTCTAGGGTCAGGGCCCTCTGGGTATTTTCCTGGTGTCCCATCAGCCCAGTCTGACCCTGCCTCATATTAAAAACAATGCAAACAATGCCCATAAAGCACAAAGTAGAGTTTGCTATCTATTATGTTAAAACAAAAATGAAATTATTGCAAGCAGGTGCAGTTATCAACGGGAGAAGAGAACCTTTTCCATACAGTTCCCAAACCATTACTCCAAATAGTGAATCCCCTGTGTACATTCCTAATGTCATTTGCCAATAGCCTTGAGGAGAATGTGTTCTTATCCCCTGATAAATATATCTTAATGTCTCTTTTTGGTTTCATTATTAATACATTTACAGAGTTCATATTATATTTACAGAAAACCCTGAACACTGTGTCAATCTTTAGGAAAAACAACTGCTGTAATAATAAAAAATGGTCTTCTGAGGTTTTTTGTTATATTCAACAAAACAAGTCACACAAAAGAATCTTGGAGACATCAGACTGAAACAATGCAGTAGACTTTCGTTATCCATTTCTGAGCCAAGTAAACAACAACATTGTTGGAGGAAAAGAACCATTTTAATTGATGAAATGAATTTTGCTCTTGATGAACCAAAGTTGTTTGGAAGAGGGCACGGCTGTATTTCTGGGGAGCTGACAGCACAGTTCAGCAGATAAAACTAAATGATGAAGTGCGGCAGAAGTGTGGAGCCAGATTTCTTCTGTGCCAGCAATCCTATTATTAAACAAGTAGTTCCACATTAATAACAATTTATAACAGGTTACAGATGATTCCCTTTACCTTTAGTGAAGCAGAACTATTTTGGTATTACATCTTTGGGTCTTGGAAGGTTTAATGAGACAAACTGTGGAACTCTAGGCAGTGTCACTCAGTGGCTACTAAAGCAAACAGAGTACAGGTATGGGACCTATTATCTAGAATTCTCGGGACCTGGGGTTTTGCAGATGATAGATATTTCCGTAATTTGGATCTTCATGCCTTAAGTCTATTAGAAAATCATGTAAAAATTAAATAAACCCCAAAAAGCTGCTCTTGCTTCCAATAAGGATTAATAATATCTTAGTTTGGATCAAGTACAAGCTACTGTTTTATTACCACAGAGAAAAAGGAAATCGTATTTAAAAATGTGAATTATTTAATTATAATGGAGTCTATGGGAAACAGCCATTGCATAATTCAGAGCTTTCTGAATAAAGGGTTTCTGGATAATAGATCCCATACCTGTACTGTCTTCCATTAAAAGGGACATTAGCTATGAGGGTGGACTGTTGAGAATGTGTTTTTTTTCACTTGAAAAAGTACATTAGAGGGCATTATAGACAGTGAGGGAGGGATCTTTTCTCCCGTAAAAAAGAGGTCACCCCTTCAGACTAGAGCAAAAGGACTTTCATTTGAAGCAGTGGAGGTGGCTCTTCACCAGTGAGGACGGTGGGGTTGTGAAATGCACTGCCGGGTGATGTCATTATGGCTGATTCTATTAATGCCTTTAAGAAGGGCTTGGATGATTTCTTGAACAAGCAGAATAACCAGAGCTATTGTGATCTTAAGATCTATAGTAAGTTAGTATAGGTATCAGCATATGCATATGTATACCTGTAGTATATATTTATATATACTGTATGAGTACATAGATAGGTCTGTATAGGTACTTTCATCATTTTAAACCCAAAATAACTGTTAGTGTCACCCAAGTGGTTATTAGGATCTGCAGAGCCAATAAGGGACACGCACATACATATTAGGGTGAAAATCCACACAGGCCAATTAACCTGCCAGTAATATTTGGATAAATGGAGGAATCTGTAGCATCCTGCAATAACGCATGCAAAGCACAGCCTGACAAACTAATCTTCATGTAGATGGCATCCTGATTAGAAGTTCAAAGCGTCAAATCTGGGAGCCAGCATTTCTTGGCAAATGTGTCTCCTGCCCAAGTCACTAGTCTCACAGAGTTTGATCCAGGCCATTCAGCTATAATTATATACTTCTCTGGAAATAAAACTGTAGAAGAAATTTATTTTTCTCATACAATATTGTGGTGTTTATACAAATGGCAATCAAAACACAACAAATATTAAAGCTAATGATTACAAAAAAGTTTCACACATAAAGTGCTTGGGGTTCAGTTACCCATATTAAGGTACTAGGGGTGCTACCCAGGATTAAGGTGGTAGACATACGCATATTTTGTGAATGGGGTGGTGAATTCAGTTTACTTGAGGTCTTCAGAGAAAGACACAGTTGTTATTATTTAGGTACTCCATATTACTAGTCCCAGTAATTTTAAGGTTTTTCTTGTATTGTTTGGAGGAACCTTGCATAAACAGAACATACTTGGTCTAAGTCAGTGATCCCAAACCAATGGCTCATGCGCATGTTCTCCGATCCCTTGGATGTTGCTCCAAGTGGCCTCAAAGCAGGTACTTATTTTTGAATTTCAAGCCTGGTGGCAAGTTTTGGTTGCGTAAAAAACAAGGTGTACTGCCAAACAGAACTTCTTATAAGCTGCCACTACATAGGGCTACTAAATAGCCAATTGCAGCCCGTATTTGCACACCCAGGAACTTTTTTCATGCTTGTGTTGCTCCCCAATTTGAATGTGGTTCATGGGTAAAAATGTTTGGAGACCCCTGGTCTAAATAGTCTTGTATATTAGGAGGCAGGAAGGAACTGTGACTCCTTTAAGGAAGTGCAATGTTTTCTCCAGGTCCAGTAACCAATAACAACAAAACCTTAGGTAGCAATTACTAGAACTCTACTGTTTGAAAGGAATGGTCTCATCCACGCTGGTCATGTTTATATCTGATGAGACATTATATTTGGCCTCATTTGATTTGCTCGTATAGTTATTCATTACATCCATTACATTGGTGTCTACCATGTATGATAGTTAAAATAAGTCATGCTATTTATCACATATTACCCATAGAACGCATGGATTAATCTCCAGTCTCTTCGTGGTTTTCATAGCTACTTTGTCCATTTAATAATCCTGCACTTTGCATACTAAGCATACAGAATATAGAGAATGATGGAGCTAAAGACACATCTATTCATACAAGTAGCAGCAAAATGTGAATGTTGGTCACAGCATCTAAAGAAAAACCATGTTAGTTGCATTCCACCAACTACAGAAGAAAAGGCATGAGTAGGTGTTGGCACATAAATTCTCTAATTTGCCACATTAAAGGTTGTTTCACATTGATATGATTTGTGAATGCAGAAATTCCTTGGTGATTCATAGTAAGAGAGCATATTGCAATTCTCTGGGCATTTTTAATCTAATATTGAATCATTACTTTGGGACCCAGCAAAAGCATTGGAGTGTTTTCATAAGATGTAGAATGGTAATTGTTAAATCTTTTACAATAATGCCCAACAGCTAAATTAGCTTTCTGACATTTTCCCTAACATATTTCCTTTTAGTAAATGTAATATTGTGAGCAACTGACATAATGCAAAGTTATTGCACAGAGTGGCTTTTATGCCATAGCAAAATCATATTATTAAGGAAAAAGAAATGAACGATAAAGATGAACTAAATGTGCATTTGTTGTAAAAAAATATTATCACTCCCATTAACAATTTACTTAACTGAAGTCATCTTTTACCCCTAGAAAAAAAACGTGTAGGAAGGCAGACCAGCTACTGATCCATTGCTGAGTTATATTGAAAACTTCTGTTTGTCTTCTGTTTGCTAGGGTTTTCTCCCAAATATTTAAGGATAATGCAATTGCCCTGATCCAATCAATGTGGTTGGTCCAGTTTGACATAGACTCCTTTAACCCTCTTTCAAACCAGTTGTCTTCACTGTCACAAACGCACATCTCAAATGCAATGACTTGTTAGACAAGACAAAACATACACAACAATGTAAGTGGAATGGGAAAGTGCATTACGATAAACCGATCTTGCCGTAAAGTCAATTAACCACATACCTCAATACGTTTCATATAGTGATGGGCGAAAAATTGGAGAAAGGAGTCGCGGGACGCTTTTGGCGCGCGTCGCGTCAACTTTGGTGCGTCGATTTCGGCGCGTGTCGCGTCGTTTTCGGTGCGCGTCACGTCGTTTTCGTCACGTCGCATCAAAAACGACGTGCGACTCGTTTTTCCGGCGAATTTCGCTGGCGATTCGTGAATTTATTCGCCAGCGGCGAATCGCGGGAATTCGCCGCAAATTCGCCCCTGGCGAATAAATTTGGCCATCACTAGTTTCATATTATTGTAAGGGTGTAAATGCCAGGAAATCACCTACCACTCCGTTGAACTAACGAATCCACTCAGATGAGTGGTGAAATATTTTCTACTATATATTTATATGCAATGCAGGTATGGGATCCGTTATCTTCCAATTTTTAAAAAGTATTGCCTTTTTCTCTGTAATAATAGCAATAGGATCCTCTTGGGTTTATTTAATCATTTAAATACTTTTATAGAAGACTTAAGGTACAGTGAGCCAAATTACATAATTATCCCTTATCCAAAAAATCCCAAGCATTCTGGATAATATATTGATTTAACCCTGTTAGAGACCTCTGTAAGTACATACAATTATATGGTTATCACATATGATATTGGAATCTGTATACTGCTACCATTACCCTATAGTTTTTTCTTTCTTAACTGCTGTATGATATTTCTCAAATAGAGCCATTGCTGCCTATGTCTTTTACTCATAAACGAGTCATTTGGTAATGACAGACTGATCAACTGAGTTCTAACCGGATCTGTAAAAACTATGATGTCTTTATAATACGCTTATTCATCATGGTTATATGGAGATGTATTTGCAGCAGAACCAGGAAGAAGATGAGATACAGAACAGGTACTGGGATCACTGGCTGAAGTGCAAAGTGACATTTTTTTATTACATGTGAGTTGGGCCCAGCCAGTTCATAGATACAGCTATGGTCTGAATTAAAGAGGTTGTTTACGTTTATATTAACTTTTATTATGATGTAGAAAGTGATATTCTGAGATAATTTATAATTGGTCCTCATGGTACTAAGCAATCTGGATAACAGGCCCCATATATATATGCAGCAGAAGAAGACGCAAGCATTTGACTTTAATATTGCTGAATACAACTGAAATACAGTGCGTACCTAATACATATGGTTTTGTTCTTTGGTATAGAGTTGGAGCATCAAAAGAGTTAAATATTTTTAGTAACCGTGTAATTCTGTAAACTAAACACAACAGAAAGCAAAGCACTGCATCTTCTGCACCACTAACAAGTTCTCTGCCACACAATTTGTCAGATTGTACTGCTCACACAGTCTTTTTATGTATAAAAGATGTGAGATACAGAAATAATGATCATCATCAGTCCAAACGCATTGGATTTGATTCCAAATGTCATGATTTTTTTTTTCATGCTGCTGGGTAAGACTGTATGAGAAATGACACGGAAAGGTCACAGTACAGGAGGAACTGTCACTGTTGGATTAAAATGAAATAGATTCTTGTTTGCAAGACTTCTTCTCAATTTTCAAGACTTAATGTCATGGAGAAGCTGGCATACAAATGGCATTTGCAAGTGGTTCTTTGATTGTGCTAGAGAATAGGAAGCAAGGGGTCTGTATTTCCTGGAGGAATTTGCTGAAAATCTCTAACTACAGTAAATAGAGAAACCCTTCTGTGCACTGAAATGATGGTCTGTGATTATTGAGCACAGCTCTTCTATATTGTTTGAGTAGACAACATTACTCCGTAGGAATTAACAAGACTATAGTACAGGTATGGAATCCATTATCCAGAAACCCATTATCCAGAAAGCTCTGGATTATGGAAAGGCTGTCTCCTATAGACTCCATTTTATTCACATTATCCATATTTTTAAAAATGATTTCCTTTTTTCTCTGAAATAATAAAACAGTATCTTTTACTTGATCCAAACTAAGATATAATCAGTCCTTATTGGGATGGAAACCAGCCTATTGGGTTTATTTAATGTTTACATGATTTTCCAGCAGATTTAAGGTTTCAAAATTATGCAAAGATCTGTTATATGGAAATCCCCAGGGTCCAACATTCTGGATAACATGTCCCATACCTGTATGGTACAATGGGTTTTTAGCAGCTAGACCAAACGTTGAAGAATGACACCTCTTGTCAATGCTATCGGGTCAATTACCTATTGAAGAAGGCTGCTAAGACCGATGTAGCAATTTTATTTTTTATTTGTCCTACAACCTAGCTACAACCTAGACAAAGGGTAGTAAGACACTGTTTGTCTCCAAAAGGCCTGGATTGGGAATCTGTGGATTCGGGCAAATGCCGATGGGCCGCTTGCTTTAAAATGTAAATGGACTGCACCTAAAAAATGCTAATTAGGTCTGTCTTTCATATGTAAATGAGCCACTCACTTTAGAAATGTAAATGAGCTGTCCATAATAGCCACAGCTAAGCCAATGCTTCCCTCTGTCAGTGCTCATGCTAGTACTGTCATATGAGAGCAACCAGGAATTCTGACCAGCTTCAGTTAGTGATATTAGAGTTGCTTGCTATATACACAATCTGTTCTGCTTATGATAAGTATTTTGGCAACTGGAGGATCCATGCTCAGAGCAGTCACTTCAGCCTGTATATGGAACACTGTGATATGTAGCATTAATTACATGAGACAGACTAGTCTCTTCAAGCCCTGGTAATTAAAGCTCTCTTATCTGCCAGGGTACATGATCTAGCTGGGGGCACACAAATGAAAATTTTGAATATACTGTAAGTATAGGGCCACTAATCCATCAGATAGAACAGTTGTGATAGAAACTAGGGTAGAGATATTTGTTGCAAGGGCCAGTTCCAGCACATAACATGTATAATATTGCTGGGGATTATATGGTAATGGACTCAAAATATCTATTAATAATCACTAGTTCTAGTTAACCTTGGGGAAATATAGATCATGCTTTGCATGCATGGGAATACTTGTTGCTTCGATACTTTTGCCAGGGCTGATTTTCCTCCCAGTCCGGCCCTGGTCTCCAATGTCAAACCAAGGTGATGTTTGTCTCCAGTGTTGGACTGGGGCAACTGGGGGTCTACCAGGGCTGGCCCTCTTGGCTTCCACCCCCCACATGCAACTCATCATTTGTTTTTCAAACTTTCTTTTTGTATTTCCAGAAAAAAATAAAATAAAACTGTACATTGACAGGCATTTTTATCAAAGGACGATTGAAACATCTTAATTTGACTAGGGAATAGTCCAAATTTGATTCTTATGAATGAAATTTATCATGTACTGTCCGTTTAAAAATTTGAATTAGACTATATGCCATCTAAAACCTGTAAAACTGGTATTTTAGCCTATGGGGGACCTCTTACAATCAATTTGGATTCATTTGGATGTTTTATTTGGTGTGAAAAACCTTGAATTCAATTCCAGTTTGCAGGTCGATCCTATTCACCCAAGTTTAAAAAATTCTAAATTTTTTTCGAATTACAAGTTTATGGTAGTCTTGGAGAATTTTTAGAAACTCCCATAAACTCGAAATTCAACCCTTGATAAATCTGCCCCTGTGTGATTGTTATGACATAATGGGTACGTATAGACCACTGTTTCTTGAATTATTTATCAACATCAGTTGTTTTTAACACAGTTTCATGTTAGGTCCGCACCACTTTCCTTTCCACTTTTAATTTAACATGGGTGGACAATCAGGGTGCAGACCTGGGCCAGTGAGGCCCATCAGATTTTTTCTTGGTGTCCCACTGGTCCAGTCTGACTCTGTTTGTCTGTATGCTCCTCTGTGTACAATGATGTGTATACTGGTAATTCTATATTTGTGTATTTTCTCTACCTTTTCTCTATGTTAAGGCAAGATATTATTCTTTTGTTTTTTGCTGGTAAACAGAAATACTTCAGTTCACAGCTTTATATCATATTTAACAGGTACAAAATAATATTGTTCCTCTCCCCCCATTTCCAGTATAAAATATGATCCGGCCTTGCACTGTAAAAGGTTGTACTATATAAAGTGCCCTGAAAGGTTTGCATTAGTGATGGGCGAATTTATTTGGCTAGCTCGAATTTGCGGCGAATCCCTGCGATTTGCTGCCGGCAAATAAATTTGCGAAATGGCCATGAAAATTCGCCAGGGAAAATTTCACTTTTCACAAATTTTTCGTGAAAACGTTAGAATTTCACAAATTTTTAATGAAAACATTCGAAATTCACAAATTTATAGTGAAAAAGTTCGAAATTCATGAATTTATAGTGAAAATGTTTGAAATTCACGAATTTATAGTGAAAACGCTTGGATTTAATGAATTTTGTGAAATAGTTAAATATTCACAAATTTATAGTGAAATTTCTTGAATTTCACAATTTTTTTGTGAAAACTGTAAAATTTCACAAATTTTTCATGAATTTTCCAATTTTCGCGAATTTTCCACCATTTTGCGAATTTATCGGGAAATTCGTGAAAAATTTGGCGAAGCGAAATGCCCCATATTCGCCCATCACTAATTTGCATAGATGATAACCATCTTCAGAGTCAGTAGGAGTGAAGCATAATGTAAATGCAGCTATTTATTCTGGCATATTCAGTCTTTTGTTTTCTCTGTCATGTCAATCTCTAATGTGAGTAACAGGGCAGAAAGTTCCTTTAGGAACAAGGTTAACTGCAGAAAAAATGCGGTTTTGTTATTTACACAGAGGTATTTTATGGCAATTGAATTGTATTGTTTGTGGGTAGCTTTTCATTCTGCATCTGTCCAGCTTGGAATTGAAACTGTCACATGATTTTTAGGGTCACTGTTTCCCCAGCTTCATGGCAAGGACAGTGAGGTTGGAGAATGCCCTGCAGGGTGTGTATGGCTGCGTATGTATATATATATATATATATATATATATATATATATATATATATATATATATATATATATATATATATACAGTATATATATATATATATACAGTATATATATATATATATATCTCAATGGAGGCTGCCATGATAGTCTATATCTGACTCCTAGCAAACATTACTCAACCCTGTCCCCAATAGGCAAATAGTGTAATGCAACCCTTCCCTAATAGTGTTCCACTATTAAACAGTTGATTTTGGGATTTGAAGTTTCTCTAGCTATCACCGTGAGTGGTGCACAGATTCTCTGAAAACATACCTCCTAACTGTTCTTTTTGGAGGGACAGTCCCTTCTTTTGACAGCTCAACCTGCAGTCCCTCATTTGTACTGTGGAAGGTCCCTCTTTTCTCTGCACTGAACAGCCAGAAAAAGAAACAAAGTTTCTTACTTAATTGGCTTTTGGCAGAGAGCCCAGGACAGCTAACAGGTGCAACAAAGATAATTTGTAAGTTTTGAGATAAGAAAATAAGTAATTGTAACAGTTTAGATAAGCAGAAATATTTTAAAACTTTCATAACCTGCCAAATTTGGTAGAATGAACATGGTAATTAGGGGGTGTGGCCACAAAACAGGATTGGTCAAACAAATTTAGACGAGCTACATGTGAAAACATTTTTTATCTGAAAAAGAGCCTTCAGTCCCAGAATCCATTAATTCAGAAAGGAGCCAGATAAGGGAGGGGTTGCATTACACTGTGAGCCTGTAATGAGAACTTTCATGAGTCAAAAAGCTATCAGTCAAAAAGCTACCCAATGTTTCGGTCCCACACAAGGACCTTTATCAAGGATTAATAAACTTTTTTATTTTTATCTCAAATTTTGTTTTTTGTTTTTGCAAATCCTGTGAGTACCATGACCTTCTGCCTGATATGAATTCTACATTCATGAGCACCCAGGTATCCTCTATTATC
>CM044439.1:132096400-132106573 GCA_024363595.1 Xenopus borealis
AGTGCACAGGGCAAAACACATTTTTCTTCCTTAATGAGGTATAATGTAGGATTTTTTCTTTCTAGAGGGACAGTTACATTACAGCATTCCAAGAAACACTGAAGTAGTTTTGTTTAGGTGCTTGTTACTAATATTCTTTGTCTACAATATTCTTTGTTTACCCTGGCCACGAATGGAGCGTGGGAAAACAAGGAATCTGTTACAAATGGCATCACTATTCATAATGACCCAGGAAAGCATATACAGCAGGTAGGTATAATCTATCCCCTAGTTGTATGTATCAGTAAAATGTCACTTTAGACCAGTATTCTGCAATTTTCACCTGACGCCCATTCATGATAATCAATGCACATCAGAATCTATTTGTATCCCTTTAATTGTTGAAGTGCTCCATAAGCAGCCACTAATACAGCGGTGTCCAAACTGTGGCCCGGCGGCCAAATGCGGCCCAGGATGGATATGAATGCGGCCCAGCTTGAAACTCTCAGTTCTTGAGAAAACGTCATGTTGCAAAGGATATAGAAGGAGGGGGACTCAGCCCATTGCCTAGTTAGTAATAATATTATAATAAAAAGTCTATAATATCCAGGTGTCCCTTATTCCAGTGTATAGATCTATCTGGTTGTCCAACTGGTATTGTAGTTTTTTTTGTGTGTATTTTCTTTATTTTTATTAATAAAAAATGTTAATGTATTTCATATGTGGCCCCCAGACAATTTTTCTTCTTCCAATGTGGCCCTCAAAAGCAAAAGTTTGGACACCCCCTGCACAGACAATAGTTATTGATCAGAGAAAAATGTCATACTGAATTTTTGCTGCCAGACCATTCACCAAAGTGCTCCATTTCTTCTACAAGTTCATCACAGGCCTTTTCTGAAAGCACTGGAAACCAGAAAACATCTGGACATGGCTGAAAAAGAAATAAAAACAAGTAAGATGCAATACAATACAATGCAGCATTTTTATGGTTGGGAAATAATGATTAGGAAAAAAACAGTTTGTGGATTTATAGGGCACAAGCATGCTGTTGGTTTTTCTAACAGTGGGGGAGAGAGTTCCCAGGACTATTTACTGACAGATTCCCCTTCTGTGCTTTAAATCTACGATGCAAGGACAGAGTTCAGCAGGCCAATATAAACAATGTAAATACTATATATTTCACTAGGCAGGCTGTAGATAATTTATAACAAACTGCACTTGGCAGCTAAGATGTTGGACAGTGCCCAAGAATGTAGGTATTTCAGATGGGACTGCAGCTGGGAATGGGTTATCCTATGGTGAACTCTTATCCAGTAAGCCACTTCTTCAAATCTAAAGTTGGACTTGATGTTTAGGAAGGTGAACCATGTATTGATTCATCATAAGTCCTAGTTCTGTGAGCTAGAAATACTGCCTGTTAGTTCTACTCAAGTGGTGAGATAGATTTAATAGAAACTGTTGCTGTTCACTGCCTTCCTTTGTCATAGTTGCGATCGAGGATTAAAATAAAAAATGTAGAAAACGTTTCATGATTAGTAATCCTAAAGGATAAATAACATACAATAGTCCAGAAAATGACCGATTAAATAAATGGAAAGTGTTTCCAAGCTTTTTGTCATCCCGGACTAGCTGAAGTTCACCATTGGCTGATACAAAATGCCTGGAATCCCTTTGCCCTAAGTGTAAGAAAAACTATTTTCACTATTTACTGTTAATGGATCTTTTATATAAATAACCAGTATGGGGAGGAGGGTCATATGGTCCTCATACTAATGCATGAAGTCATATTTGTAACCCTTTCTTTCCCTAATGGCAGTGAAATGAGGTAGGAGGTGTTTGACCACACCACTGGTGATCCAACAACTGATGGGGAAGTAAGTCAGTACTGTTCCCACCATTCTTACTCCTTATAGGACAGGGGTTTTAGGTCATGAATGCCCCAGGCACCCCAAACAACCATGATGTGTGTATGGAGGAGAGTGGTCTGTTACTAGTGGGCATATGGCCCAAGTTATGACACTGATCCACTTAATTCTGCAAACATTTTTTTATCTGCTTCTAATATTTCCATATGCATATAATAACATTTGAGCTGTGTGGTTAACGATTACTACATCTTGTGCACTCAGATCTTGCCGACAGCTCTGTTTCTCATCATTCCAACACTCTATCTACCTGTCAGCAGACAGAATCAGCAGCAGCAGCAAGTGAGAAAAATCACTTAACAGACATTTCTAAATGTAAAATTATTTTGTTTGTGTAGCTATATTAATTCTTTGTTTTTTTTATTCCCATCAAAAGGTTGGTTTTGTTAAACAAAGTTGGACTAGCCTAAATATGCAGTATCCTTACCTGTTCAACAATGTTTTGGGTAAAGATCTTTGAGTAGTTTGCATTAATATATTTTTCTCTCCAGTCCTGAAAAAATATATTTGACAATGGCATAATTATTAGAATAATATTAATATCACATAATAACAAGAGTTGGCCTGTGAGAAGGTACTAGGCCAACTGGGGAGAGACATAATTAAAAATGATCAAAACAGTGTGTGCCCGGTTACATAAAGTGGTAGGGAATTTGGTGAAATATTTTCATAGTGTTTATTGTAGTAAATTGAAGGCATTTGCATCCCCTTAAAATGCCAGCCATTAAGAAGCAATGGATAAGGGTAGGCTGGGGTTACAAATTAGGGTAATAAAGTATGACAGAATCCGTTTAAGCACACAAGAACAGGAAAATAATATTTTGCCAGACCCAGCACAAAAATAAACCTAATCTTCAGCTCTAGATAGTAATAAATACATGAACTAAGGGAAAGTAAACAGAAGATAGACGATACATCTTAACAAAAAAAGGTAAATATTTATGATTTTACATGGATAATGAGCAAAGACAGTTAAAACTGAAAGCAAATGCAAGTCACTAAACACATGAGACACTTGACATATGACCAGAAGCGATTTTGCCCGACACATAACAGATTTAGTTTCATACATACCACAGGATTCTCAAATATTTGCCAGAGGTCATTGTTATAGTGAGTAGTATTGTAATTGGCGGTTGAAAGGAGTCTTCCAAATTCGTGTCTGTTTGTAATGTACATGAAAACGCCCTACAGCAAACAATTTGACATATATTAGATGGGAGGCCAAGGAGACAGGGGCCACGTGTAAGAGCTGACAATAGTGAAAAGAATCATTCCAGAAAACAAAAAGATCATAAAACGAAATCTTTTTATATAGGAAAACAGAAGAGAATTTGTGTACGTGGATGTCAAACAAGAAGATGTCTGTAAGGTGAAGGCTTATTAATTATGATCCAAGAGGAGACTCTTGTACATTGTACTGTACCTGAAAGGAAGCACATTGACGTATTAAATGGATTGAATCTATATAACCTTGAAAAGTGCTTTACTATACCTCCCAACCTTTAAAAAATACATATTGGGATATTAATGATCACACAAACTACATTATAGAAAGACACACCCCTCTGGGGTCCGCAACATAAAAGACACATAATACCTATTTTTATTAATTAGAACTGTCAAAATACTGCTGAGTAGAAAAGTAAGAAAATCATGTTAAATTGGCCTCCCACTGGCATGTTATTTGGAAGGCAAAAATTAATAAGAAAAGTTGAATTGTTACGTAGAATTTGGGGCCTGCTGGAAAATTATTATTCTCAGACCAAGTGTTCTTTTGTCAAAATATTTTTCTACAGACATCCCAATTTTATATAAAAAGCAAGCATCAATTTAATCTGAGATGGTAACATTAATTACTGGTGATGAATAAATAATTTGCCAGCATGTTAATTATGGAGTTAAACTGAGACAGAGGACATAAAGATGTGGCTAACCCTACCCGGCCCACACAGTCATTATGCAGGAGCACAATAATTGTGTGTTGAACTGCCTTGATGTCTTTTCTTTACAGTGAACAGAAGACATTTCATGGGCAGTAGAACTTACTCATTTTGTTCAATTTCAAACAAAATATAAAGGGGAAAAAACAGCATTATAATTATGCAGTCCACAGAGTTTCTGTTTGGCTTCAGGATTTCAGCTGGCAACTGTCTATCCCACATGTAAGGAAACTCAGTCAGTTTGGTTTCCAGCAAAATACTCATTCATCTTATAAGGTATGTTTTCAGCTTGGCTCTTTCTCTTAATTCTACTGCCTCTGTTATACAATGATCTTAACATTCTAATTGGCAGCCAAAAACATGCCTGTGAATAATGTAAGAAAGCTGATTAAACTACTGACGTTTGATGAGTTCCTCATTTTTCCTATTTAGAAAAGTTTGTAATTCAAAGGATTTTTACCTAATCCCATCTTCATTCAGTGACTACTTTCTAAGAAAATTTTGAATTTAAGTAGAATTAAACCCTAAAAACAAATATAGGCAAAAATGTTGTATTTTCTTTACTGAATTTAGTGCACCATATTCTGTTTCAGAATAACAGTAATGATCCAGGTCTTCAAAGTTGTCACTGGTGCTCACCATCTTGGATTTTGTCACTGACACAGACATGCTCAGTGTGCTCTAGACAGCTGTGGAGAAGTTAAAGGGGAACTATCGCAAAAATGAAAATTTTATATAAGCTTCCTCATACTGAAGTGAGAAACTTTCTAAATGCAATCAATTAAATATTCTGCATTGTTTCTGAAATAATCAAGTTTATAGTCACTATCCCTCTCTCAGCACTTGTTTCTTTTCATTCTTACTTCATGCAGCAGCATGCAGTGTCAGATGAATGGGGGGCTTCCTTTCCTAGTAGTTGTATTAGCACTCACTCAAATAACTGATTATAGTACAAACAAAATCTAACAAAATAACTGTGTTTTACACAAATTCTGCATCTAGAGACACAGGATTTCTGGTGAGCTCTAACACATCTTCTAGGCAAAAGAATCCTTTATTGGATTGCTTCTGACACAACTCCTGAATGAAGAGAGATTGAAGAGAAAAAGATGCTGAGAGCATAGACTTGATCATTTCAGAAACAGTACATAATTTTTAATGTATTGTATTTCGCAAGTTTCTTATTGCAGTATGATGAAGCTTATATTAAATTTTCATTTTCGTGATTTTCATTTCATGATCAAGCAGAAAAGTAATATCATATGTCACAGAAGCTGCTGGGCCAATTATTGCATTCTGATGCAAATTGCACCGGTTTCTGAGCTGCTGTGTGCTAATAATCTGTGAATTAATTGCTACTCAGCCTTGTATTGTGACATTCATTGTGAGTTGGTCCCTAAGCCCAGTAACTGACAGCAGCCCAGAGCATGTGCAGTGAATCAGCAGAAAAAAAGATGGAGAGCATCTATCTAGGACAGTGATCCCCATCCGCTGGCTCGAGAGCAACATGTTGCTTAGCAACTATTTGGTTGTTGCTCTCATTGGCCTTAAAGCAGGTACTTTTTTTAAAACTCTAAACAATGGGGGGGGTTCTTTTTTGCAGCTAGATCTTGGCAAAACACAGTCATTAAGTGTAATTTCTTTGGTACATGTCCATTAGTCAGATGTATATACTAAATATATAGGCTTATTTTGCCCATTTTGATCTTTGGCTATTAATACCTAAGTGTCCATCTCTGCATACTTAAGTGTACTACTTATTAGACTACTTAAATGACTAATATAAATTCATACACATATTTGAAATAATAATAATAATGCAACACTTTGATAAAAAAACTGTTTACAGTTTTCTGAAGACTAAAAGAAAAAGCCTGTGTAATTCTAAATTCCCAGTTAGAAACGTATATTCACAGGGATTAATAAACTCCTCATCCATCAAGAAGCCATTAAAATAAAAAGAACTACTTATAAACCCAAGCTATCACTGGCATTACTTTTTTTCTGAATTTGGAAAAGATGTCCTGTTGTGAATATAGGCCAGACATGATGTGTATATGTGAAAACAGAAGAAAGTACAGTGAAAGGTTTACGAAAAGGTATTAAAAAAACCATATAAACCTTTGGGGGGCTGAACATATGGAAAGTTGCTGGAGATGGGGAGTCTTTTTCTCTCTGTAAATTCTAAAATGAAGAAGCATCAAGTAAGTGGACTTGTATATCATCTATTTTCTCTCTAATTTTGCCTAGATTGACTGTGGAGAAATGAAAATACATATTCAAATATATCAGCTTATCGTTTAGGCTGAGAAGCTTCAACAGGTCTGTATGGACAACATGCAGCTTCAAAGCAAAGCTAAGGTGGAACAGCATGTCCTGCCATGTCTTGTATTGTGCAGCTATGATGTGGGCCAAAATGCCTTTAGCAAAAGGAAGAAACAGTTTACTAGAGCATATTGAAGCTGTTAGCAAATATAGAAACAGTGGATGCAAAGAGCAGAACAATAGGGTAAAAGAAGTGATTGCCATATAAAAGTGCATTCATGAGCAAAGATGTTATGGAAATAAATAAGAAAGCAAAAGTATGACGACACAAATGGTGAATGGTCCACCAGCATATTTTAGCAGGAGAAGAAATACCCAAAGACCCCAGTGCCTCTTCCCATTTACTTGGAGAGAAATTGTGTGACAGTGCTACACTGAGACTCTTATGAGACTTTTAGCACCAGTACTATTAAGAACATTTTCATGGTTGCAACTGTCAGTTCTGTCCCTTTTCATTCTGCCAAATTATGTTTTGTACATTTCAGTTAATTACTTTTTTTTAATTAAAAATTTCTTTTATTGCCTGAAAATATTCACAACTCAACAGGGAAAGGCTGGGGAGGGGTCAGTGTCCAATTTTGGCGCTCCAGCGTCCAATTCTGGTGTGCCTATTCAGCACACCGGTGTTCAGTTTGACACACCTCGTTAATTTGCTGCTAGGTTTGCGGCCCAGTTCAGGACTGGCTGCAGCCCATAAGTGGAGATGTAGAGAGTGATATTCTGAGACAATTTGCAATTTTTTTATTATTTTATTCAGCAGCTCTTGAATTTGCTATTTCAGCAATTATGTTGCTACGGTCCAAATTACCCTAGCAACCATGCATTGATTTGAATAGGAGACTGGAAAATGAATAGGAGTGTCCTGTTTACAAAGATGAGTAATAAAAAGCAGCAATTACAATAGTCTCACAAAGCTTAAATGGAGTCAGTCACCCCCTTTTGAAAGATGCAAAGAGGAAAAAGAGCAAGGCAACTAACTCAGAAAACTGTAAAATATCAATAATTAAGACCAATTGCAATGCTGCTAGGAATAGGACATTCTATAACATAACTACCCATTTTAGTTAACTTTTAGTATGTTATACAATGGCTAAATCCAAGCAATTTATACTGGCCTTCATTATTTATATTTTTTATAGTTTTTTTTTTTATTTGCCATCTTATTTTTGCACTTCCCAGTTTTCATATGGGGGGTCACTGGCCCAATTTAAAAAACAAATGCTCTGTAAGGCTACAAATAATATTAGTACTTTACTCAACTTTCTATTCAGGCCCTCTCTTGTATCATATCATAATCTCAATCTCTTATTCAGATCAATTTCTTCCTGTTTGCTCAATTAAATCAATTACATTTTGACACTGTAATAATTAAACTTCCCATGAATATGTCATACAATGGGCCAGATTTCACGAAGAAAACCATGGTTTGACTCCATTGAAATCCATGGGTAAATATGACATTGAATTGGGAGAAATATTTATCTCCTCAAATTGAAGCTGGCCCAATATTCATTAAACTTTAATGCTGACAATGCTATATTTCTCTGCTCAGGGCTGCAGGGAGGTAATGTCATGTCGAGAGTCAAAAATATATGACATTTAAGCAGAAAAAAAGTTTCTGAAACAAGTTGACATATACAAAACATACATTACAATAAATAACACCTATATATTTGCAAATATAAGTTGAAAAGCAGAAAGTCTCTGTCTTCATATACATGATGAGGAAGTGTGCAGCTGGGATACTTTCAAACAGAAAAATTTCTCCTGAGCAATACTGATTCCGCAGCAATTTCCCCGAGAGGGTGATTTGTTTGGCATATGTGTGTACTGTGAATGTCATCTACTACAGTACAGCTGTACAGTCATAAAGAGGAATTCACTGAAAAACCTGCAATTTAAAAATTGGCTAGTACTTTACTTTTGCAAATCCCCAAAACACTAACAATGGAAAGCAAAACTAGAGGTAAAAGTTATCAAGTTATACATTCTAATATAAAACCTTACCATTTCCCTGGCATTTCTGCAAAGGGCCATGTCGGGATCCAGTCTGTCCAGAGCAAATTGGTTTCTTTCCTGCATTTCTGACCTGAGAGTTTCTCCTTTTATCAAATACACATGGGCTATATAAGGCATGTTCCAAAGACCTCTGCCGGGAGGGAAAGGGTCATTTTAGTTTGACCATTCACTAATGCAATAACAACGATTAAGTATACACCTTAAAAATTGAATTTTAGAATGCTTGGGACCTGGGATTTCACAGATGAATTTCCATAATTTGTATGTTCATACCTTAGTCTACTAGAAAATCTTTCAAACCTTAAAATAAACCAATAGGCTGATTTTACCTCCTTTAAGGAATAATTATAATCTTAGTTTGGATCAAGTACAAGTTACTGTTTTATTATTACAAAGAAACAAGAAATATATATATTTTTAATTTGATTATTTTGATAAAATGGAGTCTATGGGAGAAGGCCTTCCCATAATTCAGTGCTTTCTGCATAATGGATCACATACCTATACCTACAGCGATGGTAAACTTTTGAATACAGTGATAATCCACAAAATGTGGATCTCTTGAAAACCTACAGTATTTTGAGTTAGAGTTTTGCTCTTAAAGGAATTGTTCAGTATAAAACTAAAAAATGGGTAAATAGATAGGCTGTGCAAAATAAAACAAGTTTCTAATAGAGTTAGTTAGGCAAAAATGTAATGCATAAAGACTGGAGTGACTGGATGTCTAATATAATAGCCAAAACACTGCTTCCTGCTTTGCAGCTTTCTTGGTTTCCACTGATTGTCTACCAGGCAGTGACCAATCAGTGACTTGAGGGGCCATGTGAGACATAACTTTTGCTTTTGAACCTGATCTGCATGCTAAGGATCAATTGCAAACTCACTAACTCAGAGTTAGAGAGCTGAAAAGCAGGAAATAGTGTTCTATTCTGCATCATGTCACTCTAGCCTGTATACATTAGATTTTTGACAAACTATCTACAGTATTTTAGAAACATTTTTTTATTTTGCACAGCCTATTTACCTAGTTTTTATTTTTATACTGAACTGTTCCATTAATCTGTTGTCTAATTTGAACACTACCTACCTCCCTCACCCAATTATTCAAAATACAATACTGAAATGTATGTGTTTAACACTGCATACTCCAACACTTTTAAACTACCCTTTTATTTTTATGTCACCCATCTAATTTGTAATAAAGCTATTTTCCATCTTCTAAAATCCTGTGTACTGTCTTCATATTTACACATAAAAATAGTAGCAAAAAGTAATTAATATACTATAAACAAAACTTGTGAAAGACAATGAGTACATGCTAAACACTTCTCAGCTCAGAAGATGGATTAAATACGATATAATACACAGAATATATGCTCTTGAGTCCTTCGCTAATGGCTGTGTGTGATATTTGGTCCTGTTGAACTGTTGATCGTACTTACACTCTTTTGCCTTGAACTATATCCACATAATCTTCAGATCGTGCATAAAAACCATCTGCCGTCAGTGCACCCCAGAAGTTAGACCAGAGCTTGCCATGACGTGTTATAAGTGGTGCAAGAATTTTTCTAAAAAATTAAATAGAAAGTTGTTATATAATGAAATAAAGACAAAGATGTTTTGTTTTCTACCTCAACTTCATAAGCAGTAGGTTACAAAACTATATCCTACTTTAAATTAAAAAAGGAATGCATTTAAGTCAAATAAAATTAATTATTATTACTATAAATATTTATAAAGCACAAACGTATTCCACAGTGCTGTGTATACATCAAACAAACAGATTCCATACAAATGCTCATCGAAAAGGCGGAACCCTGCTCAATGGAATATACAATGTTAAAGACATGGTTTAGAAATAGTACAAGATTAATATAGACAAAACAACCAATAACAAACCTGTTTTGTTCGATAAGTATTTTTAAAGTCTGTGGATTGGTCAGCATTACATCAGCATCGATATTAAAGTAATAGTCACATTC